>CM031379.1:32551337-32945971 GCA_018290095.1 Polypedilum vanderplanki
AGGCGGTAATAACTCCACCAACAAATACAGGTGGAGTTATAACTTCTCAGGGACGGAATAACTCCACCTGTATTTGTAGGTGGAGTTATTACCGCCTTGGAGAAGTCATAACTCCACCAAGAAATCAATTTTTTAAAATCGTGGAGTTATGACTTCTCAAAGGCAGTTATAACTCCACTAACAAATGTACTGGAGTTATTCCGGTTTTGGGATTTTGTAAAATTTAATTTTTTTGTTATTGCTAAATTAAATGAATTTTTTCTATAATAAATTAAGAAAATCAACATTGAACAAATTTTCCCATTTTTTAAAGTTCAAATTATAGTATTTTTTAATTTATTATTTATTTATTATTGTACATTACACATATATTCATTCAATAAAAACATTATTATTATTACTATTAATTCACAAATTGTATTGTAAATTTTGTAAGTTATGTAAATAAAATTGCCATTTGTTTTAAATAAGATTTTTAGACTTGATAGATTCATGGATACGTTGCTTGTGAAGTATCTTGCTCGAGCCGGATTCGAGCCCACTATGAGCCATCTTTTTTTTGGCTCCTACAATTATTAAAATTCATACTTATTTGCATGCTTTCTCTTCAGAATCATTTCATTCTCTTTATCTTCATCACGAGAGGAATAGTATTTGTTTATCTTGTTTAGTGTTTTAATTGAAATTTATATTTATAATATTTATAACATTAAAAAAGGAAATCATAAAGATCTGTTGATTTCATTTAAAGATATCATACTTCTGTGCTTTTTTTAAATAACAGTAAAGAAATAACCCCCCCCAAGAAACATCAATGTCAAGACGAGGAAACATGTGAAGAAAACATAATACTTAAGTAGAAAAAGTTGATTTAAAACCAAACATTGATACAGGTTTAAGGATCAAATTTAAGGAAACATTATAGCCAAGAAAAACGAAGATCGAAATTAAAATTTTACAAATCCCAAAAACGCGGAATAACTCCACCGTACATTTGTTATGGAGTCGTTAAACTGCCTTTTGGCAGTCATAACTCCAACGGATTTTAAAAAATTGTTTTTTGTGGATATGACTTTTCTGAGGCGGTATAACCACCACATACATGGTTATTCCTCCCTGAAGAAGAATTATAACTCCACCTGATTTGTAGGTGGAAGTTATTACGCCTTGGAGAAGTTCTACTCCACCTACATTATGATAGGTGGAATTATTCCGGAAAAGATGGAGTTAGGACCCTTACAGGTGGAGTTAATCCGAGTGGAGTTATTACTGGGCACCAAAAATAGCGATATCTCGAGAATGTCAGCACCAAAAAATATAATTCGAAGTGTGTTAGAATCGTCTAATTATGCTCTAAAAGAATCAATATTAAAATATTTTTAATCAACTAAATTTATTAAGACAAGTTTTAAACCAATATTAAAACTAAATATACGAAAAATTTTAACATTTTCAACTGCAAATTTCCGAAAAAGTCGATATAAGTCGTGGATAGGGCTTTTAAGGTAAGTTTTAATTGATTTGATCTTTCGATTTGTGTGCATAAACATGGTTCAATCCTCTGTTATTGAAAGAAAACAATTGATCAATTTGAAAAATTTGACCAAAAATGGCGAAGTTAAAACTTTTTTAAATTTTTTTCTTTTGCTTTCAACCGAATTTTTATTAAGGACTTTTCTGTCCGTTGAAAATTATATTTAGAATAATAAGAAGATATTATGCAATACAAAATGATTTTAATATAGGATAACTCAATTAACTCGATTATCAGCTGGGCTAAGCCTATTAATGATGAAACTAGGCAAGGACACTCGACGATTTTTACAATTTTTTGCGATCTTTTACGATCTTTTGCAATCTTCTAATCTTTGTAAATTTTTGTCATTTTAAAACATTTTCTTAATCTTCTCACTATAGATTAGCATCTATTATCATATATTTTACACTTATCAAACGTTTAGATGAAGAATCAATTGATAAATCAAAAGAAAATCAACAAAATTTTAATTTGATTTCTTTGTTTACAAATTTCGAAATTTTTCGAACATAAACAAAAATAGATTTGCAATTTTAGCTAAAATACAGCTTAAAACTGTAATATTTTAGTAGAAAAGGATAATAAGGGATGGCAAAAGACCTTTCTGTGTACATTAGATCATTAAATTTAACGAAAAATGTGAATTTTGCCAAATCAAAAATATGCGATTTTTTGCAATCTTTCGCAATCTTTTGAGATCTTTTTTCGAGTGTCTTAGTCTGGTGATGAAACGAAATGTAGATTCAAACTGTCGACAATCAATTCAAAATCATTTCAAAATTTAATAAATATCCTTAAACAATTCGTAACTGGAAATCAAATCATCTCAATTGATCCAGAATTTTTCACTTTAGCTGGAAATTTAAGAATTTTACATTAAAATGGAAATAATTGCGTGAATGCAAATTTTTAAAAATTTTAGTATAAAACTTTTTTTTAGAATAGAACTTTTAGAAAAAAACATTTAAAAATTTATTCTGCAATAGACAACTACAGCTTTTTAAAAGCATCAAAATTTAAATATATTTATGATTCATTTTATGCTTGATTTTCATTTAAACTCTTAAAAACTGCATATAGTGAATAAGCAGACTGACAAACTCTTGCAAAACTTTCTAATTTAACATCAAATAAATCAAAAGATGTTATTTTCATTGGTTTCTTCACAAATTCCATTGTAAGTTTAACATTTTGTCGATAATCTTTTTCTTCTAACATCCATTCAGAATGTCCAATAATTGTTGAAATTTTCGATGATATATTTTCAATTTTATTTCCATAAAAACAAGGAACGAAAATTTGAATCATTAAAACATAACCTGCATAGCCAGCGACTTGATTTGCATATGCAATATCAGAAACTATAATTATTGAAAATATTATAGAACAAATTATTGCACTTGTCACAACAAATTTAATCAAAAAAATCCACTGGAAAACTTCATTGACTTTACTATTAATTCGATAAACCTTAAAATATAGTTCAGCACATTTGATCAATTCCTTTTTCTTATTTTGCTTAAAGTTTAAATTTTCCAATCTTTCACAAATTTGCTCTAAAAATCCACAAATGTAATTCATGAAATAAATTGGCATAAATTGTAAGAAAATGTCAATATTCATCAAGTACCAACAATTTAAAAGTTGATATAAAAGAACAAGCATAAACTTCCAATCTGCTTCAATTTGAAATGGTAACCACATAAAATAAAACAATTTTTGATATGAAAAACTTGAAAAAGCTGAAATACTTATGGTTGCCTGAGAAAATATTTGAACTCCTCTTAAAATTTTGCTTATTGACGAAATTCGCTTCGATATTATTTCATTCACTTCAAAATCCACCATGCAACTTTTCACATCTTTAATTAAATCTTGAATTTTATCAATTTTAGAATAAAATACCGAAATTTCACAAAACTGTCGTATATATGCAGTGAGAATGCTATTTATAGTTGATAGTTCAACAATAGTTTTCACTTGAGGCAAATATATAAATTGTAGCACAATTGAAAGGTCAATCAGAAAAAGTCGATTAATAATAGCAAGAAAAATGTAAAACTTTGATGATTTCTTTGTTATCCATAGGCCAAAAAACTTTAAAGATGTCTCAAAT
The DNA here is from genome assembly GCA_018290095.1 of Polypedilum vanderplanki. NCBI lineage: Eukaryota > Metazoa > Arthropoda > Insecta > Diptera > Chironomidae > Polypedilum > Polypedilum vanderplanki. The sequence goes on from CM031379.1 coordinate 32,554,991, forward strand.
GCAGTAAATACTTCATATGGATTTGAAAATTTCCGAAAAAATGATTGAATTTTTAACTTTAAAGTCCAAATCCGAGCCATTATTCCAAGTTTTTAAAATGATAACTTTTTGTTTTCACTTCTTCAAGAACTGTGAAATTTAAACAATTTTTTTAGAATGAAACAGCTTGTGTCAGGATTTGTACTTTTATAGTTAAAAAGGAGGTCAAATTAATTGACCAATAATTACCTGATAATTATCACACATTTAAAAATTAAAATCCGAAAAAGTGTGAAATCAAAATTTCTTTCACACGTTTCAATTTAAATTAAAAATTTATTCAAGAATATTAAAAAAAAATTGACTTTCAATTCAAATTGTTGCAATAAACCCATCAAAATGTATACCTACTCAAAACTAAAATGTTTAAATCAATATTTATTTTTCAATATTTAATTCAAAGGGTGTGAGCTATTGTTAATTTTATTATTTTTGTTTTGTTAGATTTTTGATGGAGTTAATAACCATTGATTTATACTTTACTGAAAAATAACATTAAGATACAAAATAATTTAAAATTCAATAAATCTAAAAACTTTCATTACTTTATTTCTCTTATAACTTTTCTCTTTCAGAAAAAAAAACTTTTTACAATTTTTGAGATATTTTCTCATCATCTTACAATTTTATATTTTTTAAATCTTTTTAATAAACATTTTTCATTTATTTTTCATTTGTTTCATTCTTTTTAAATTTCAATAATCTTATAATAGAAAACATTTTTCTCTCTTTCAATGTATTTTAATGTCAAGCTGTTTGATTCTAAAAATAGACAGACATAGACATTTCATTTTTTAATAAATTTCTTATTTATCTAAAAATTGTTTTTAGCTTATATTGAGACTAATTTTTGATCTTTTCTTTAGCCTCAAAAGTTCTCAAAAAAATATTTTGTATGTAAGTATGTATAAATAAAGTTTAAGAGAGCTTTTTTGATTTGAAACGAAAACTTTTCATCTTAAAATTTTACAAAGCTCAACTTTCATCGTTAAATGTGAAAAATAAATTTTAAATAATAAAAAGAACTTTTGTGTATAAATGTGAAAAATTAAATAAAAGAAAATTTCTGAATGTGAATGAACGTCTTATTATTCTAAACTTTTGCTCGTTTCTGCCAACATTTTATTTTACAGTATGTTGTTACATAATTTAGCATCTGTTGAGCATTCGAATGATTCAGAAATGACTGGAACATTATTCCATATGATATCAAACCTAGAAAAAAAGGAAATTAAAATTCATTATTTAATTAAAAATTATTTTACTCACATTTGTCGTTCTGGCAAGCGCCCTTCAGTGAATACTTTGACACTCTTATACTCTTCACTGATAACTGAACAATGTTTCTGCATCAGGGTCATACTAAAAATTTCTTCATGATTGTATTTCATTAATCCACTCTGTCGCTTGTTTACATTCAATTCTTTCACTAATCCTGCATCCATATAAGCTGCTTCCTTCTCTAATTTGTTAATAAATGAATTCAATGCTTTATGGGCAATATTTGATGAAGTCATTGTTGAAAATAGTCCCTTACGAATTGATCCTGGTGTTGTAAATGTTCGATTATCGATTGAATAAAGGCTATAAATGAAATTAGGTTAAATATGGTATGCAATAAAGTGATTTTATTTGACTTACTCATAAATGCATTTCAATGCATCACCTTCTAATGTATTTTTGTGTAAAATATCTTTTTCTTCAGCCAAATACTGATTTTCATGGAATAATAATTCTTTATAAGCTTCACCAATTTCAAAAGCTGCTTCCAATAAAATGCTAGCCAAGTCTGTTCCCAATCGTGCAAAGTTTACTGCCAATGGATATTTAAAATGATAGTATGGTTCTCTAAGCACTTTTCTGTCAACAATAACCATATTAAGATCTTTTAAGTATTTAATTCTTCTTTTATCTCCATCTCTTGAAGATGAAAACATTTCATAAACAATTCTATCATCTTCTGATATATCGCTCTTTACCAAATTTCCCAAAATTTTCTTCTCAATATTCCAATGTTGCTCAACATTTCGCATAAAATTAATTTCATTAATGATGAACTCACGATAATATTTCTGAACATAATCAAGATCTCGAAGAATTCTCTGTGGAATTCCAATTTGTAGTCTTATGTTAGACAATCGATTGTTGACATATTCAGCAAATTTTCCATCAATCCAAGATGCATCTTTAATTGTATAACGGAAAGTATCACGTAAATGGAAAAAGAGAACTTTAATGAACTCATCATTGTAATTTAATTGATCACGAATTAATTGCTCTTCATATGACAATTCCTCGTCAAACTCATCACGCTTAAGCTTGCTTGTATCAACCTGTAGTAATAAATGAAAGTAAATATTATTTAAATTTGATTTTATTGAATAAAAAAATGAATAACTTACAACAATCAATTGTGGATTTTGACGTAAAGCTTCAATACCAAATCTCATCCATTCATTTGTCAATTCAGTGCAGAAATGCCATGGCATATTATTATATGAGTTGCCATACAACTTTCGATGGAAATTATCAAGCGATGAACGAATTTTATGTGACATTAATGGCAAAAAGCGTCGCACAAGAGTCCACATTACAAAATCATTTAAGATTTTTGGTTCTGTTGCGGTAGCTACAACTGATATTTGATGAATAAGCTCAAGATCTTTCACCTTAATAGGTGTGTCATCATCAATTCGATAAGTTGAAAACATGTTCTGAATAGTCATATCAATTGGTAGTGAATGTGTTCGCGTTTTAATGTCATAAAGGCGAAAAATTTTTGACACCGAATGCTTCTGTCTTGCGGTTTTCATTGCATTTACAATTCTTCGTTCAAAGCCAAAAAGGTTATCAACAAAGTTTTCCGTTTCCGAATTTGTACTTGCTTTTAAAATATTGTGAACATCACGAATGAGTTCCTTATATGCAACTATAATCTGTAAATAGCGGAAGAAAAAAATTACATTTGGCAATGTTTTATTACTTTCAATTTTTCATGTAACCATAATTGCCTTATTAAATTTAATTAAAAATACTTACGGGATGATCTCGATGTAAATAATAAAGCTGCTCATCCGGCAATCCTAATTCGCCTTCTGATAGTGTAATATTTCCATCCTCGATAGACACTTTGAAGAATGGATGAACGCCGAAATTTACTTGAACAATTGGCAAATTATCAAGTAACGACCATTGATGATTTGAGCTCGATTGTTCCAAGATATTCCAGCCTCCTAGTGTGTGAGAAAGAAGAATAACGAATTTAGTGAAATGTTAATGTTTTGCATGCAGAGAGTTTTGACAATTCTATTGTTAATTTATTGCATGATGATAAATGTGAAGGATTTTGATCTTATTTTAATGAGTTTTTCAAAAAATACATCCTTTGTATTTATTGAAAAGCAATCAGATCTTATAGTTTTGACATAATGCAACACATCATAATAATAGATGAGATAATCACAAACAAGTTAAAAGAATAATGAGTATAAATGACTCAATTTTCGACATATGTACACACACACGAGACGAGATTCCATTCATCAATAATCGTAAAATCAATTTTAGGTTCAATCTCTCGGAATGAGATAAAAGTTAAACAAATAAATTTTGCTAAGACAATAGATCAAAAATTATTACGCGTGGAATCTCATAAATCACACGCATACTCATAAACTTGACCCTTCATAACAAAAAAAATCATAAAAAAGTTTTAATGCCATCAATGAAGTAAGTGAATGGAAGTAAGTCATTGCTGACACCTTTTTGATTGGAACAACAACCGTTTTGAGCAATTAAAATAAGAGATACGAGAGTGCGATTGATACTCTTTTATGTAATTCTCATTCATTGTCAAATTCCATATTCAATATCATTATGATACATCATTAAAGACACTGTGATTTTTATTGCACCATTCCACGGAACTGAGTTGAACGCTTAATGGACCGATCGTTAAATATGAGATAGAAATGTGTGATTTTTTTCGCAACAAAATGACCTTTCAACACCCAAGCAACAACTAATTCAATTTTTGTTACTCTTTTTTGGCAAATTTATAAAATGTCAAATTTTTCTTCTAATCTTATGCATCTGTATTGCTAATATAACTTAAATTATAGATATAGACACTCAATAAGAATGTTTAAAATGTTTTTAAAATACAATTTGAAAAATTTAGGACAATTTTATCAAAATTTTTATAATGATAGCATTTACAACTTCCTGATAGCTTACTATAGTCTAATATTGTCATATTATTACTTTAATCTTAGATTATTAGGTTATAAAGCTTTAATTATAAAATTAAAAAAAATAACAAAATTTCTTAATTTTTTATGAAATTAAACAAAACAATTTTTAAATTTAAACTAACCGTTATTTTAAAAAATTTATCGTAAATAAGAATGAAGAATTCAATAAAACAAAGTGTCTAAGCTTCAAATAAATATTAATTAGGACAATTTTTCTAAGACATTGATTATTTATTTGTTCTCTTTCAGTCGAATAAGTTTTTTTCAATGAGAAATTGAAATTGGAGAGCGAAGGTATCACATAGAGATGATAATTGTGTAATGAACCTTTATTAAAAAGATTTTCATGATCACATTGACATTACAAGTATTTATCTATTTTATCCACACATCATTTATCAAACAATCAAATTTTTTAGTAATTTTCATTATAAATTGCTTTTTGATTTGCATTCATTTTAATGAAAAGCCCCTTTGGCGCTTGAGTTTTTACCTCCTTTTAAGTTCCTTTAAAAGACCGTAATTATTTTTTTTATTTCTCACAGTAATGTTCTCTACAATTATTTAACCCACCGCAGTACCAAATGGTCGCTCATTTCCGATCGACATTAAGCCAAACGATGATCAATGCCACAGACAGCGGATCTTTCAAGATCAAATAACGAATTAGTGGTGAGAAATTTCAAATAATGTACCAAAAATGACCGAATGACTTAGTTTATTAACTTCTCTCACTTTTCAACAAACACACAATCAAACTAACAGCAGTAGCGTATTTAAATTGCAGCACGTGCGACCTTGAGAGTGAAATGAGAAGTGAGAAAAGATCGTGCGAAGGCCTCATCTTCATTTTATACATGAAAACGTAAACTCACATGTATGAAACAATGTATTGTTACTGTTATCTCAAATGAATCATAAGATGATAATAAAATAAGTCAGATTTTTATAATTCATTTTATTTTATACCAAAATTTCTAATTTTGATAGCAAAAAACAATTAAAAGCATTGTGTGGTGAAAAAAAAATCAGAAATAAAAATAAAGCCAATTTAAAATCATTCGAGTTTTTGTTCTAGGTAATTTAGAAAAAGGAGCTTATTTAGCTTGTTACAGTAAAAATTGTTTTTCCTATTGTGGCTATAAAAATGTTCTCAATTACTGCTATTTATTATTATATTTTATTAATATTATTAAAAACTTGTGACCGGGTTTTATTAAAAAATTTCTACTTTAGTTTTGATGATAATAAACATTAACGTTTTATGTCTAATGATTAACAATCTTTTTTGCTAGACTTGTAATGATTTATGGAATTCAAAGAGTAAGAAAGACATTTAGACAGTTTCTGACATCTAAATTAATTTCATTATTTTCTAAATAGCGAAACTATAAGCAGATGATTCCAATGATAATCTCAAACTTTCTGGGAGTGGCAATATTGATTGTGACAGCAGTTATTTTAGGAAAAATCAATCTGCTTTATGTCATTTTAGTAACTGTTTTGTTTGTTTTAGAATTTTATTTGAGTTTACATTTTGCTAGTTATGTTATTGAGGTTTATAATGAATCAACAATTCAGAATAAATTTGCAATTTAAAATTCAATTTTTCTATGTATTTCTATTGTTTATTTAATCAAATGACAGCTTAATAAGTTCAATAAACTACCAAAATAAAATTCATTTTGAATAACAACTTCTTATAATTAATTAATCATTATCCACTGTCAACTTATCATTTAATTTAATTGCCATGTAGATTTCAAAAATCTCTGTGTCATGCAATTTTTGTCAAATTGTTTTCATTTGAGTGTTCTCACTCATTAAGTGGGATATCAACAAGTTGTAGGCACTTATCAATGATACATTCATTAAATTTGCTACAAAATTTGGTCTCGTGCTTCTTCCATATTTGAAAACATTTTTATCTAATCATTAGTTAGTGCGAAAAGTGTTTAATAGAGCCATAAAAGTAAAGTGATGTTTTGATTGATAAATCTTTAGTTTTTTTGCTCTTCTCCAAATTAAACCTAAAAACAAGTTTCTTTTAAAAATTCCCATTAGTGAAAAAATCTTCTAGTCATTTGTTTAAATGTTTACGCAAGAATATTTTATCTTATCTAATTGTCTGCTTTTCACTGCTCATCATTTTGATAAGTGAGAAAAAAATTCTCACAAGTATGAAAAATTATAAAGTTTTCATTAAAAAAGCAAAATAATAGTCATAATAAAAGTTGAAGTGAATACTTAAAGACATGAAAAAACCAATTGTAAAAAAAGCTTGTTTTTGCCAAACATTAGAAAAGGGAGCACGGAATGGTGCTATTGGGAATATTTTTATGGGTGTGTTAGGAACTGTTGCATCGATTGTGACACTTGGATTTATTGGCTCTTACTATCTAACAGGACAAAGTGAAGAAAAATTTATCTTGGGATTTTCTTATTCAAGTAAATTTAAATTAAGAATGAAAAAAAATTAAAATAATTCTTTTTCTTTCAGTGCTGACAAAAATCAACGTTTTTCTTATTTTTTTCTCAATTTTTAACATCATTGCTGGTTGGTTAATGTTAAGTGCAATAAAAACAGTGAGAATGAAGCTTCAAGTTTTAAGTTTCTACAACCAAATTAATCTTCATATTTTTCAATCTAGCGTGACCACAAAAAGATGATTCTAATGCTGATCTCAAAAATTCTAACACTTATGATGTCAGTTATTATGCCTGTACTCTTTGGAATCTCAAATTATTGGCTTATAGCACCTGCTGTGATACCGACAGCTTTAGAAGTTTACTCATTTTTAAGTTTGTACAGTTATTATATTGAAGTTAAGAACGAGTCACAATTCATAACCGAGTGCAAAATTTAAAAAAACATTTGACATTTTGACACTTTTTATGGCAAATTTTAAAGAATTGTTCTGTGATTTACGTGAATTTTAAAGTGAATAAAAATCTCGATTTTAGTAAAAAAAATTATTTCTAATGAATCATGTTACAACACTAAAAAGAAGCTTCTGTCACATCCTGTCATTATTATTTTACTCAGAATGATTTATTGCAAAAATTATTTATTTTGGAAACACGTTATTAAATTTTAGGGGAAAGACAAAGATGAGAGAAAATTGGCTTTCTTAAAAGAATTTTTAAAATTTTTCGTTAATGAATTCTTAAGAGTTTTAAGTTCAATTTGAGAACCGTTTATAATTTTCTTCAGTACTCACGCCTTGATTTGTAAAAATGAAAAAGAAAGTTTGGAGAAAGTTATCCAAATTTATAATCGCACAAACACAAAGAAATTTTAATAAAATATTCGTGGGAATTACCCAATTTAATATCATTTTTATATAATTTCCATACACATGAATTTACGAAAAACAAAAAATATCAGCTAGTCGTTGAACAGCTGAGTCAGAGCAACGTGTTTTCTCTCAATTTTCTCTCTCTGTTTACATTTTTATCAGCAAGTGCTCAGTAATTAAACAATCATTTACTCAGTAGCAGTGTATTCTTACAAGTTTTTACTTCTCAAGTGTCATTTTATTTTATCATAAAATAATAGTTTATCAAAATAAGATAGATGGCTATCAAAATCAATAAACCAATTTTTAAGACTTATTTTTTCTGTGGAAACCTCAAAAAGGCAGCTATCAAAGCTGGGCCTGTCAATATTATTGTAGGAATTATTGGAATGATTTTGACAATTGGGGCAATGTGTTTTGTTGGATTTTACAATTACAAATGTGAAGATGAAATCGGTTGTGTACCAAAATTTCTTCAATACAGTGAGTACTGATAAACTTTGACTTTTGCTCAAATTTTCAACAAAAAAATGTTTATTTATTGGATGTTTGCATGAAATAATTACAAAATATTTTTAATTGCAGAGTACTTGATAGTTTATACAGCTTTGTTTGTTTACGCTGCTTTCACACTCATTTCGGGCATTATTTATATTGATGGAATGAAAAACGTGAGTTTAAAATATTTTAAAAAGCAAGTGCGGTTGTTTTATATAAAATTTTATTTTCAGAATGATCCAAAAAAGATGACTTTGCTGTTAATTTCCAGAATTTTTGCTGTCATCGTTGCAACAGCTATTCCATTTATTTTTGATATTTTTCACATAATTTTCTCAACTTTACCGATACTCTTAGAAATTTACACACTTTTATGTATTTTTAGTTATTACATTATTCTTAAGAATGAGTTGAAGGATAAAAATAAGTTGAAGAAGATTGATTCCGAAAACAGTCAAAATACTTAATTGACGAAGAAGGTGTAAGAACTTCCTGCATTTTATCACGCTATTGCAAGTTTTTGTATTTTGTTTCCTTAGCAAATTTTTATGCTCTCTAAAACCTTAATTTTTAATTTTTCAAAATTAACTGTCCATTTAAATTTGAAGTTTTTATGACTTTAATTTCATGTTTATTTAATTTTCTTAAAATTTTTAATTACTTTTATATGCTTAAGCTTTGTAGTGATTAAGAGCTATGAAATAATGTTATAAGACAAAATTTCAATTTTAATAGCCTAATGAATCAAATTTAAACTTTTTTATTTTACAAATTTTTTGACAAAATTAATTTTCAAATAGCAAAAAAAATAATGATAATCTAATAATTTCATTATAATCTATAATATCTTAAATAAGCAAATACAAAATTTGTTTATTAGCTTATATCATCATGTTTATTTTTGTATATCATTAATTTTAATATTTAACTTTTAAAATTTGTTTAAATATATAAGAAATAAAAAAACGCATGATACCAATGTCAAATGAGCAAAAGAGAAAGAAAGAAGAAGTGAAAAAAGAAGATTTGTATGCTGTTATGATCAAGGTGATGATAATAAACTATTCGAATGACTTCAGGTGAACAAAAGCAAGAAATGAAATTGATTTTTTTAACTCATTCATCAAAATATGAAAAATTTGCGATTACATAAAGTTACTTATCAGCGTTGTAATAAATTTGCGTTGGCAAATTGTTGCATCACGCAGTCTCGTCATTCTCAACAACAATAAAAATTCTTCACTAAATTATGATTTTAATTTAAATTCTTCTTCGCCTATTGATTTCCTAAATTGAATTTTCCTTCTTATTCTCTACTACTCTATGACTCGACATATAAGCATCTGCCGGCAACAGTCTATGCCCCAAAGCTTAAACATTGATTAATGAGTCAGGTTTTTTATTGTGTGCATAACTCTCTTGCAGCAGCAGCCACGAAAAAACTTGTGATTTCATTAATGAATTCAGTTTTTTAGCTTTTTTTGACGTAAATTGTTTACTTCCGATAGCTTGCAAAAAACTGTCTAAGTTTATTGACATTTTAAAACTGCAACTGTTCGCATATATTTTTGACCTTGCCTTCATTAGATGCTTAAATAGAGTGTCATTTAAACAGACTGTGTAAAGATAATTATCTAACATTGAATACGGTTTATGTGTACATTAATTTTTATGTGAATCATTAGCTGACACAATGATGAGTTTAATATTTAAAACAAATATAAATGAATTTATTTTAAACCTTGTGTAATTTAATAAAATGATGCTTCATTAACTACATTTTTTGGAATTTTCAATATGTAAATTGTCAAACAAATTTTTCATCTTTCTTAATAATTTCAACACCTAATTAGTTGACACAAATAATTTTTCTTATATTTCAGCCGCTGTTTTATCATAAATATTCGAATATTTGACAATTATCACTAAACATTATCCATTTAACATAAATGTCTTAATCACATTACACTACAATAAATTAGTTCTCAATATTTCTTCTATAAATTAAACCTTAAACAGTCACACTGTGTGAAATCATGTTAATCGAGTTTACAAACAAAAAAGCGTCATTTAAAGCGTAGGCAATAAATTTTTTCGCGTTTTTTATGGACCATTTCTATATCAATGTGAAAAAATCTCACCAAAAATTCAGAAAAACTCGAACCATTTTTTGTTTCTATGTAAATTTATTTTATCTGAGCAATTTTTCAATGACAGACTCCCAAATTTGTTCTAAAACACAAATTTTAACATTTTATTCTTAATTACAAAACATTTTATAGGTGATAAAAATTTACATAACATGCCACTGAGGTTACAAAAAGCGAATGTTCATCATTATTAAGACATTCTTTTATTGATGCTATAAAAAAATATTTTTCTAACATTGCGTAAAAAAGTTCATTTTTGCAATTCTCCTACTATGATGGCGCATCAACCAACTTTTTGTCATTAATTACCACCTTGTAAGCACAGCACGTTTATACTTTGTCTGGTAACACACATTGAATCGAAATAAAGAGAGAAAATATATCCAAATTCATTGTATATCACGCATTAGGTCACATCTCATTGAGAAGAGATTTGTGAGAGTGAAATATGTTATTCGCAAAATATTAATCTGTAATGATCACTGCTACTGAGGTTGTATGTTAATTATCAATGGTACAATAGCATCATGATATTTTATTGTATCATTAATTTTATTCCTTTAGTGGAATTTCATTCATTTCTCATTTCTTATAATGACCTTCGTAGGCAACAAACAGATGTAATTGTGTCAGATGAGATTTGACTTATTGATACTTTTTTCATAACTTCAGAATTAAGCAAAACTATTAACGAAAAAAACCAGTTAAAGATTCACATTTTTATGGAACTTTTTGCTCTCACCTTGCGAAGAATAAAATATTGAATGATGTTTCACTTTCTGTTTCTTTCTGTGTCTTGTAAAATATGCAAATTGAATAGAAGACAAGTTTTTTAAAAAGGAAATCATAAATGACATAATTTAAAAATTACAAAAGAATATCACAATAAAATGCGGTTTATCATTTAATTTTATTTTGATTAAATTTAAATTGCACAATGCAGATTAAATGAATTGAATTGATCCAATCTTTTTTTTGTCATAAACTATCTCGAATGACATTTTCATGATTAGAATAAAATAAATCATACAATAAAAGATAGAAGACATGACTAGAATATATAAAAAATAAATCAGAATTATTCACATCACAAAAGCACCAACTTCTTGCTGCGCGGTCAATCAAATAAATTAAGCTCATCGAGCTTTCATTTCGAATTGCCAAAATAACACACAACACCCCAGAAAATACAATAACTATTAAATGGCAATCGAATAAAAAATAAAATAAAGTTCAAAAATCGTCAGAATGTGATTGTCAATGTTATTTATTGCATTTTAAATATTTAAATAATGTCATGATGTACACACAAATAAACAATAAGGAACAGGTGTCGAAAAATCAAATAGAATTCAATTGCATCAGTTGCTACTTCTATTTCATAAATAAAGCTTTTTTCAAATCATCAAAAGAAGAAGTTTTTGAGTTGAATTGTTTTGTATCTTGTTGATTGATGAGATTTTATGTATTGGCTTGCAGAAAAATAAATTTATATTAATGATCAAAGAGCTACAACAATGGACTTTTTGCAATACATTTCATGAGTGTGAATAGATTTTTGTCAAGTGAGTGAATGGCTTAAGGGTAAATAAAATTTATCAGCAAAATAACTGTTATACAACTGTCTGTGGTCAACCAAAAAAAGGAAATATGTACCAAAAATTTGTTTTAATAAATTGACTAAAATTCTCACAAGTAAAGCAGTCAATATTTTTATGGTCGAGTAAATTTATATCTTCATGCAATCGCTAACCTATTCTGATGATGAAGAAACATTCCAAGATCAATGATGATTGATTGCATAGAATAAATATTTTTAATTTTTTTTTTTTTGCAAAAGCTTCCTATTTAATTAAAGTTTATTTTATCTCATAATTTATCTTTTTAACCATAAACACACAAATACACTTTCAAAATTTGAACATCCTGTTAGAATTTATTTTTTCTACGCAGCATAATCTAATTTAACATTAATAACTGTCTCAATCTTATCCAAAAAATAACAAAATGTTTACATGTGTAAATTGCCTTTTCATCAGCAGGAGGATAAACTAATGATCATTACGAACAAATCAATTTTCATTCAAGTCCTTTTATGAAACAGAGCTATAACAGACCTTACTTTAATTAATCGTAATTACATCGTACAACGAACTACAATAACAACAACTTAATCATCATCATTTATCGGGAACTTCAAGCAGATATTTTAATAATTTTTCTAAATTATTTCAATAGAAGTGAGAAAAGACTGCTCGCGAGCACGAGAAAAAACAACGGCAATCGAATTTTGTTACCTTCTCCTACTCTTCTAACGCATCGCATACAACACTCTTCGACGTCATCGTCGGATGAATTTGTGTGTATGTATGTTACTTCAGCCACCGTAGTAAGATGCTTGTTTTTGTTGTCTTCGTCCGTTGTGAGTCTTGATTTGAATCTCTTGTTGAGGTCTTGTATAAAAATCGAAAGTGTGCCGAAAACTACTTCAGTTCTGTTAGAAAATTTGAGCGCGATATAAGTAAGGATTCCATAGTTGAAACTTTAACTTAGTTGCATATTTTTTGTGATTTTTATTTATTTCCAAAATTTTTAAAATGCGTGCAATTGTGGTGAGTGAAGATGAGCAAGAAATTAAATAAAAAATTTATCGAAAGACTGAAAGTGTTAATAAATTAATGTGTGCCAGTGTGTTACTAAGAAAGACTTCTTCTATTTTGGAATTATATAACCATTTAGTGATTGGCCTTAGCATCAATTTTTGGTTTTACATGACATAAAGAAAATTAGAGACATTTTTATCCTTCATTGTGAATTGTTCAAAAAAATCATATCTTAATTAATCGCTTTCGATTAATTGCTAGTGGTTTAATACAATAGAGATAATTTTTATTTTATAAGTGATTAAGATGCTCTTGAAAACATATGGTCAAAAAATTTTGAGTTCTAATGAAATCTTATGTGAATATTTTTAAAAAAATAATCTTAAAAATTATTGTATGCAAACAAAAGAATACAAAATGAATTTGGAATAGAAAATTCAAATTCTTGAACAGAATTGTGAAAATAAATTTTCATTTTGTGCTTAATTTTTATTATTTTCTTAGGAATTCAAAAACTGGTTCAAAGATTGCATAAGATACATAAATTATTGATTTTTATGAACTCTAAAGCTAAAAGAACCTTTTTAAGATGAAAAGTCATAAAAAGTTTCATTTTATTGTGAGTCACATTAACTGAATGAAAATTCTTGTGAATATTCTTAGCTAATAATGATGATCTTAAAATATTTCAAAATGAACTTATTTATGATGGAAAAAATGCAATTTTATAAATCTTATTTTGATCAAGGCCAACAAAAGAAGATTTGCATTTTTCCATTTGACTAAACATTGAAACTTAACAAATTTTTTTCTCTTCAAATATCCGGCATTTAAATCAAAAATTCTCACATTTTTTTGAATATCCAAATTTCTTCTTTTATTTGTTTGTTATCCGAAATTCAAAAATGATAGTAAACTTCAACCTTTTTACTCTTCTTTTTTATGGCAAAAAATTTAAATGTTTTTCTTTTGATTTGGCATAAACATCATGAGCTTCTTTTCAATGTCAAAGTCACGCGTTATGATAATGTGAGATACATGTTATTGTGCGTACCGTGTGAAGACAATTAAGAAGGAATAAAATAAAAACACAAGATTTCAATCTTTCGTTAATTATAAATGTTTACTAATAAATCACAATAAAAAAAGATTGCAAGTTAATTTTGACATTAAAATCAAAGGTGTGTCATGCACGAATGACCAAAAATTGTTACTAATAAAATTTTATCAATTCCTTTCTTATAAGAGCACACGGAAAACACATCATATCCTCATGTTTGACATTTAAATATTTCATTTCCACAATTCTCAGATTTTTGCATCGCTCATGGCCGTTGCTCTCGCTCGACCAGGTAAATTCCTTGTTTTTGACATAAAATTACTTTTTTTTATTTTGTGCTAACCGCACACGATAATTTCTCATTCAACAGACGTCAGTCATTTAGCACAAACACAAGGCTATCAATATAATAGTCCAAACTCTGGCTCATCGTCATCAGGCAGTGGAGCAATCGCTGGTCCATCAAAAGGTGGTTATAGTGGAGGAAATAATCAATTTGCTGGCTCAAGTAACAATTTCAACACACAAGCATATCAGGGCTCATCAGTTCCATCAACATCAGGTTTCAGTAGTGGTCAACCTTCAGGCGGTTATAGTGGAAATGCACAACAACAGCAACAATTCGGTGGATTCCAATCAGGCTCAGGAGGATCAGGAGGATTCCAATCAGGTTCTAGCTCTGGATCATCAGGTTTTGGAGGCCAAAGTTCAGGCGGTTTCGGTGGTCAATCATCAGGACAATCTTACAGTGGATCTGGAGGTTTCACAAGTGGCGGTGGATTTTCAAGCGGCGGCACAAACTTGGTTCAGGGACAATCGCAATCAATTGATTTAACAGGAGGTTCGAGTGGTGGCGATCGAGTTGTTTACAAACCGGTCATTAAACAAGGCGAGCCAATCATTACAAAGAACTTCTATGTGGTACGTTTGATTAATTTTACCTCATTATTCATTTTTTAAAAAATAACACTCATTTTCATTATTTAAAGCATGCTGCACCAGAAGAAGACGAGAATGTTCGCGTTGAAGAAAAGGTACAAGTTGTAAGACCACAAAAATCATACAAAATTATTTTCATTAAGGCGCCATCAAGTGGATCATCATTCAATGCTGCCAATTATCCAGTCTTCCCACAGGTAAAATTCCTTAATTCATTGCAACTTTAAGGCACTAAAAATTTCTTTTTAATTTCAAATAGAACGAAGAAAAGACAATTGTTTATGTATTGTCAAAGAAAGACGACTTTGCAGGCGGAGATTTTGGCGAAATTCCAACACCACCACCAGCAGTTACACACAAACCAGAAGTTTATTTCATCAAGTACAAAACCAAACAAGAAGCTGCCGCTGCTGTCGCCAATATTCAAGGTGAGAAAAATTTTAGATGTTAATTAGTTGAAAATAAAAATAAATTTGTTATGTCACAAAAAACAGCTCAATACAAAGGAGAAGGTACATCTGGCGATTTTGGTGCAACTGGCTCAGATTCAGGATTTACTTCATCAGGAAGCTCAAATGGCTTTGCTGGTTCTTCATCGAGCGGCTCAAATGGATATGCCGGAACAGGATCTGGATCTAGTTTTGGTGGAACTGGCTCAGGTTCGGGTTATTCTTCATCGTCAGGATCAGGTTTTGGTACAGGAGGAACTTCCGATTTGTCATTACAAAATTTCCGTGGTGAAAATAATGATGAAGATTCAAATGTTGACATTGCTTCTTTCCTTCCTAATGCTAATGGCAATAATGGTCAATCATCTGGATTTTCATCATCTTCAGGCAGCCAATCAGCATTTGGACCAAGTGGAGGACAAATTTCACTCCAATCAAGCGCATCCGGTCCAAGTGGTGGTTCAAGCGTTGAACACTCACATCAAACAGACAGCTCTGGTCAAATAACATCACAATCAACAAATTTCGCTAATGGAAATGAAATTGTTCCACAAAATATTGTCCGTGTTGATGACGAATCAGCATTCGCTGGAATTCAAAGTTACTTGCCACCAAATTGATCAATTCATTCAGATACATTAAGAATTATTTTTGACCATAATTAGATCTTTTTTAATAAATATACGCTATGAAAAATAAACAAAATTACACACATCATGATCAACTATGGCGATGACACTTTACGAAGGTCACAGTTCCTTCTTTCCTATATAATAAAAAACTCACGCGAAATATTTTTATGATTTAAAAATTTTCCTGATATTTTTTTTTTGAACGAAACAAATGCAAATATTTTGCCATAAATTTCCTTTATCGGAATTTTTTCTGCCAGTGTTTAAATAAAGAACGTGATTTTTTTAATATAAGAAGAAGACCATTTTTTCTATCTTTAAAATATTTCAGCTGCTGCAGAAATTTATGCAAGGTAAAACAAGTTTCAAGTTGACAAAAATTTTAAAATTAAATATTGAATTTGGATTTATATGATTTCAAACTTGATCTGATTTTCGACCCTCTTAATGAATAGAATTTAAATTGCCAGTTGTAAATTTTTTAAAGATTAAGCAACATTTTTGGACCACAAACCACGCGAAAATGTTTTATAAAATTTGCCCAGCTTCACATCGAATTTCTATAGCTTATTTATTTTATGCAATAATGAGATGCCATGTAAAATATTGAATGAAATGTCATATAATGGTGATAAGCTGCTGATTCAACACACCACCCATACTTTTTGAACTTTACACATTGAATTCAAATAATTTGTTGATTTGCATAAATTTTTTATTTTTTTTTGCACGATTTAATTACCAGAAAATTGTCGTGCAAAAAATAATTACATGTCAATAAAAAATATACCACAAAAAAGATTAATCATAAAAAATTTTATTTACATAATTCCTTTCAGTATGTTTTTGATTAATAACTTGAAAATTTTGAAATTTTACGCGGAAATTTTATTTTCTACTCATTTTAGTTCAACTAGTAATCAAAAGGTGCGCTAGTTTCTACGTGACATGTATTTCTCTCTTTTTCATAGTTTTTCTTCAAATTTAAATGTATCAAATGCATTTCATTATATTTTCTATTCAATTATCTGCTTAACTGTATAATTTAAATTAAATTTTATGAAATAATTACAAGAGAAAATTACAATATAAACTTTGATCAACATGTCACACAAAAAAACACAACACAACAATCGTTGTTTTGTCACACATTTTGAAATAGAAATTCCAAATAATTTCTCATTATTAAATATTTAGTAAAAATCTTCAAATAAAAATGTTTAATAATAACCACAATCACTATCACTGAATAACTCTAATTTAAAAGAAGAAAAATTCTTACAGGATGACTAAAAACATTCATCATCATCATACAAAAAAATTATAGTTTTACTTACGTGCAGTCTCTAGAATAGTTTTCAACACTTGAAGATTTTCATCTGTTCTTTCTTCTGATCGAATGTTCATACAATTTGTGTAAATTTTCTTAATCATCGGTTGAATTGAGCTGCGACTTGGTAGATTCGGTAATTTTGAAATGAATGAGTTTACAGCATTTAAATCTTTTGAAGAAATTAAAATAAAAATTATTAAAAGTTTGTTATTTATTTTGTCAAACTCACCTTCATATTCAAAATTTGAATTTGCTGACCATTCACCTTTATTCACTAGATATAGTTCATGATTGCGATATTGATTGTTGAAATTTCCGCACATAAATTTATATGGATTTTCGCAAACGTCCTCTTTCAAATCAGCCCAGCCGACAATCTGTGGAAAATAACATAACGTGAAATCAATTATGTGTCTAACTGTAAAAATATTGATTTTTTTTCTCTCAATAACTAAACAGTCGAATCAACAGAAAAATAAAAATATTCAACAGCTTGTAGACATTTTCTTACAATAATAATAATAATTTAATATATGTATGGCAAGCAATATTAAATTTTGTATTTATGCTGCTGCTGCTTCCAACACTTCAAAATGTTTATATGTGTTTTCACCCTAACTCATTAAATTTTCAACATACACATAAGGCCAAAAAAGATTCATTCAATGCTAATTTCTTCCGCGCGTCAATTTTCATTTGGGAAATACAGAAAAAAAAAATTTAAACTTTCAATCATACAAAAATGTGCAATTTTTTTTTGAAAAATCAATTTTGTTTAGATGTAGAACTTTGCAATTTTAATATGTGGAATTCAACAAGCTCATCATAATCTCCATGACATTAACATACATATTACTCAATTTTGTTATACTTTAATATGGAAAATATTTTGTATATTGATGATGTTTTCCTAATTAGAATTTGAATGTTTTGATAATGAAAGTGTTTGTGGCAATGTCAAACACATTGATTTTATCGCACATATGCATACAGTAAATGCAGCCACGAAAATTGTTCAACATGAGAAACAAGAAATTGCATTTTTAGGCCTCTTTTGTGAACATTTATTTTCACTGTCAAAATTAAGTGGGCTTTAATGTCATGTCAGTAATTTTCTCGTCTCTTTTCACTGCTAATGCGAGTAGCAATTGAAATTTTTTTAACGAGTCAACATCAAATTGAAACTCATCTACATAAATCAATTTGCGATGAAAAATTTTTTTCGCTTACTAAAAGTCAACCTTCATGATTAGCATCAGCAAATTTCGTTGACCGTTGCCGTTAAAAGCTTCATTCGCTTGAAATCCCTTTTTCCAATTCATTATACTAATCTAACTTTCATTTCTCATTTCTAATCAATGGTTTGTTTATATAGAAACCTTCAATTTATTCTGCGAGCAAGCCCAAAAAAGGCTTCCTCCAATAATTTTTCATTAACCCACAAAGCATATTCTCTCTGTCAGAGAAAGAAATACAATAAAACAATTAAGTGAGTTGTTCAACATAAATTACCGAAAGCAATTTTACAGTGTGTCCATTCTATGACAGACGACCATAACAATATTTCAAAAAACACTAATCGTGTGATGAAAAGCAAAAGATTTCCCAACTTACAAAAGAAATATAATGGTAATTAAATGCTAAAATATTCGTTAGAGCACGCAAACACTTAGCATTTTTCATATTGTTCTTAGACTTTTTCGGATTAGTTTATAAATTGCGTGACTTATTCATGTATGATTTAAGCTATTTTTTCGCACTTTTTCACATTACACAATTCCCAAATGTCGCCTTAATTAAACATACTTTAACTTGATTTTCTTGAAACGTTAAAATGCGTAAATATTTTCTGGTATGATAAAAATGATGGCGCGGTCTGGTTAATTAAATAATTTAATTTATTTATAGCTGCTCATCCATCTCTGACACATAACTTTCTCGACCATTTATTGAAAGTCACACACTCATGCACTAATCCTCAACGCTATAAATGTAAGAAAACTGTGCTGATGATATAGATCATGAGGCGTTCTAGTCATTAATCACAGTTGATATGAGTTTTCAATCAAAATCCCAACACGAGCTCTCTAAGTCATGGATATATAGAAAATAAATGAAGACAAGAAGGAAGCAGCACTTGACAGAATAATAAGTGAGAAAAATTTTCCATAATAAAACATATGGAAAATGAGAAAGGCATTCTAGTCAGTCAGTTTTATTAATTCGTCATTCTATAAGTGAAATGCGTTTTATTTTTTCATTCACTAAAATAAAATAAAAAAAAGAATCCGAGAAATGGTAAGTGACGGAAATTCGTTTCTTATTTAATTTTCGATAAGAAAATAAAAAGAAATTCCTTCTTATTCTTTCTTTTCTCTCAGCAGAGATTTAAATAAATTATTTCACTGTAATTTTTCTTTCATTCTGTCACTTTTATGGAGTTTTGTACCAAGAATCAGCAGTCAGCTGCTATAGGAGTAGGAGAAACATGGAAAATGAATGTAAATCTATTTACTAAGCAATTCTCTTTTATCCACAAAAAAAGAACTTTTTTGTGTGCGAGATGAAAAGGCATGCACAATAACAATTTACAGTCACTGACACTCAATAACCATGGAACATAACAATAATAATAATAATCAACTTTCCTTTTTTTCTCGTTCTTATAGCACTTCTTGGCTGATTTCCTTTTTATTCGAATATTTTTTAAAGGTTTTTTGGTTTTATTGCTGACTAAAAAGAAAGCATATTTTTTCAGCTCATTTTGAGGCTAGTAAAATGAGAAAGAGGAAATTTGACAATAATAAAATTGATAATATGACAAAATTGATTTTTTTTTCTTTGTGAAAACTTTAGCAGTTTTGAGTTGTTAGGAGAAAGAATGAAATTGAGCTTTTAATAGCAGCTGAAAGAATAAACTTTGAAAACTAGTTTAAGTTTTTATTTTTGCTTTCTATCTAAGAACGAAGAGAGAAAAAAATGATTGTGACAAATAAGATTATTTATTTTTTTATAGAGAGACAAAGAGTTGGTTTGCTTTGTGATAAACTTCAAAACTGCTTTCTTAAAAGTTATCATCATGATAAAAATTAAATGACTTTATTTTATCAATTTCAAATTTTACCTAAATTTTTGCCCTATATTAATTGAAACAATTCAAAGATTTACCAATAATACCTTAGGTAACATTCCTTAAATCCACTTAGACAATTTGTTATTTTATCAACATTTATTTAACCACCCTAAAATTGTCATTCTTGACCTTTTCTGTGAGAAACTTCTGTTTTCTTCCCACAAAATCAGGAAAAGTTTGAAAAAAAATCAATAAAGATTTCTCAAAGTGCATTTACTTGCTTCCTTATCCTATATCAATTTACACAATGAACAGAAGATAAAATATATCAATGTTTTACTATCGACCTTCCCACTTTCTCCTTCACTTTCTGTTCATAAAAAAATCTATTTCAATAAATTTTCCCATTGGGAAATATAAAAAGAGAAAAGAAAAGCATCAATTGGCACTCTCAGACCCATTTCTTTCTTCAAAAATAATAATAGTAATTTACGGCAAGTATTATAATAAAAATCTCTGCTTTATAACTTGTATGCGTACACATTAAATATATCAGCATTGAGAAGTCATCATCATTTTACTTTTCTTTAAAAAAATAAACATATTCACCACTTCTCAATCGCATCTCTTTGTTTTCATTTTAAATAAATAGCGAAAAGAAAGAGAGCAAAGAAAAATAAGAAATTTTCTTCAAACAGCATAAAGACGCCGTCTGAAATGTTTACATACGCTTTTTTGAAATGAGACAGAATGAGTGAAACTTTAGATTTATTCTTAAAGTCTCGCGAATCAATGAAAATCTTTTTTGAATGGATTTAATATTTGCTAAAAATGTAAATTTGGGAAATTCTAAAAATAGCTGTTAAAATAATTTTAAATAACTGTTATAATTTAAAATACTGTTAACAATTTTAATAAGTTACTAAATTTGATTTTTTTTATAGAATCAACCTAAATCTCATAAGTACATTGTTAATTGATCAAAGAAAGGAAAATAAAATGCGTATATATAAGAAAAGTAACTCCTTATATCTCTCAAGAAGGTTTTCATATACGAGAGCAACAACAAAGAACCGCTTCAAGGCCCCATATCATATTTCACTTTATAATCTCCTCTAATGCTTTATGGTATCAATTTTTTGGATACATTTTTCCTCTCGGAGATATTCTCTACTTTGATTTACGCAAACAAACAAACTCATATTATTCGCAATATGTGAATGTATCGAATTTGTTCGACCTCTTCACTTTCTTTTGCTGGATAAACTTTATCTTTCTTGTGTGTCGTGTTCTTCCTCCACTTTTTCTTTCGTTAAGTATAAAGAATAATAATTGGGATTGAACATTATCTTCGTTTTGTGAGAGAGCAAAGGGCTCTTGAGCTTTATGTCTTTTTCTTTCTTTTATGGAGTTTGCAAGACTTACTTGTTCTTATAAGCACGCACAACAAAGAAAAAGTTATTACATAAAAATAAGACTAAAAATCAAACAGCAAAGGAAAAGAAGAAGAGAAAAATCATTGACAATCGGAAAAAACCGAGAAATAATACACATATGAGAAAGTAAACGAAATTTATGTTCCTTACGTTTTGTAACATAAAAACTAAAAAGTTTCTGCCCTTACTATAAAAAGGCAAGCAAGAATCTTTTGATGACACTCAAGGATGAGATCTAAAAATATTTATTATTTTTTCCACACACAAATAAGTACGTCGCGCACGTGTAAATTCTTTAATACTGCCATATGTGGTGGAACAAAAATAAGTAAGTAACTTAATAACATCAAAAAAAGGGAGAAAATAAAAATGAACATCTTAAGCCGATTTTCTTTTACAACCACAAGTTTAAGAGATATAAAAAGATAGAATAGCAAAAAAACTCTTGTCAAAAGAATAAGATTACTTAAAAAAATCACCTGCCAGTAACATTTCAAAAGCGCATTTTTCAGTGACAGTGTTTTACTGCAAAAATCAATCTAACAAGAATTTTATAAAATTAAATTTCAGGATTTTATGTTTTTCTATTCAATCTTTTTGTTACTTGACTATTTTTAAAGTAGACTTTCTTTGTCTCTTGATTATTTATTTGAATTGATTTAAGTGAAACTTGATTTCAGTAATTTGATTTTTAACTTGATTTATATGACCTTCATCTCTTGACTTATTATAATATGATACTTGACTAAACTTGACTTGATTTTAATGAAACTTGACTTTTGACTTGACATATCACTTGAATTTGTTACTTGACTAAATTTGACTTGATTTAAAAACTTGATAAAGAATTTACTTGACTTATAGTAACTTGATTGTATCCATTACTTGAATCATCAAGTTTAGTAAAATTAAAAATCAAGAATGAATAATAAGGACTTTCAAAAATGAATTTCGTAGTCAAAAAGTAAAAAGTCTCAAAAACTTATAGAAAGTTATATGTAAAGAATGTTTGAAGAAACTGACAGAAAGACAAAGTGCGATCAATAACTGTTTTGTATGATAGGAAATGAACTTAAGACATGAATCTTTAAATCTTTAGTAATTTTTTTTAATAAAGTTAGAATTCTCACCTGCTTACTGGCATCAAAGCATTCTTGATCAATGCAAACATCTGATCTCATATAGCTGGGAATGTATGGCCATACTATTGCAAGAATAATGACGGTGAGCAATAAAATGAAGCAAAGGACACTTAATATTAAAAACGGCAGTCGTGATTTTTTCGATATTTCATAGCGCTCGCAAATAAATTCAAGATAACGACGCGAATGACTCGTTTTCTTATCGGAAATTTTACTGTTGAGGAGTATTGAGTCAGTATTATCGGCGTCTACAGGCGTTGATGCTGTTCCACCACTTTCACGACCACTATTCTTTTCTACATCCTCATTCTCGTCATTTTCAGGTATTGGAATTTTCGTCAACTGATCCATCATCACCTTCTTACTATTATTGGCATGGTTTCGTGCTAGCAACTTTCGTTCTTCAGCCGCACGTATATTTGCATATCGATCGGCAATGCTTGCATGTGTGTCACCATTTGTGAGACTCGTACTATTGTTATTGTCCTGCATTGTTGCGTCTATTGTAGGTATGGAATAAAAATTATCAATGTCGTCGGATGTTGAAGGTGAAAAATTAAACGGTGTACGCGTAAATTTCAAAATTTTGATACGCTGATTACGTTCTAACTGTAGGAAAATAATTTTTCTTTTTTTAAGTTTTGTTTCTACACTAATAAATTTATCACAAGAACATAAAATTTATAAATATAGAAATTCTCTTTCTATATATTTTAATTATTCACTATTAGTGAATGCATGCTTGTGTCATCTTTTATTAGTTTCAGCATTTCCATATGATGCACTCATCAATTTTCATTAAATTAAATTTATTCTTTTGTTCTTTTTTTATTGTTGTTAATGATGATGATTTGTGATCTGTAAATGAAAAAGAATAGAAATTTTTAGTCTTATTTGCAATGTTTTTAAAAACTTCAATAAATTCAAAAAAAATGAAGGAATTAAAAAGTGATCAAGACAGTTTTTCAAACAAAAATCTATCAAACTCAAATTTTGAAACTAGAAAAACATTCTAAAGTCAGTCACTGCAGTTTGCAATTCAAATTGATAACAAAAATTGAATCACAATTAGGGCAATTACCAAACGACAGCACTTCTCTCAAATTGTAGCCTTTTCTTCTATCATATCTGCATATGTATGAGATTTTATCTTCAATATTTTATAAGGCAAAACAGACAGATACAATTTCGTTCAATTTCATTGCGATGCGACCTTGGAAATTAATTTTCTCCAGCAAATTTTCTATTCTATAACAAGACAGCACTCTCAAATAAAAATTGTTTTTCTATTTCATTAGAAGCGAAGAGGCGAAACGACTTTTTTTCGCCAAGAGCCTTGTAAAAATAGAAGCTCAAATTACAACAGTGAAAATTTGTTTGGACGAAAGAAAAATGAGGAAAAAATAACATAATACAGCAACGAAGTCAGTCTGATTAGAGAGAGAATATAAAAAGAGAAAAAGCGAGTCCGTGCGTGGATCAATTCGATAAAGTCAATCTCATAGGAGAAAGAAGAAAAAAAGATAATAATGAGAAAATCCATCTAATTAATTTAGCAAAAAAATAAAGAGTGAGAAAATGTCGATATCTTTACATTTGCCGGTTACATAAAAATATATATATGCATATCTGTGCTAAGAGTCAATGTAAACAGATAAAGAAAGGAGAGAGATGTGTGAAATTTCTGATCATTCATCGGACATGTAAATGTTTAGATAATAAATTCACATTAACGCATTCACGAAATATCGGGGCGTGAGATGGGCATTCTATAAAGGATGGGAAATAAATAATTGGATCTATAACGATATCTCAACATTTAAGACAGTAAGGGGATTTGAGTGTGTAAATAAATAGACATGAGAAAATGTGTATGCATGTATATAGTAGCATAGAGATGTAGCAGACATTAGGAGCGGGTAGCAAAGGGGCAAAGTCAAGAAAGCAGGTCAGTGAAGATTTCGATCGAAAAAGAAAAATAACTAAGAGCAAGAAAGTAAATGTTTTGTCTTCATTATTGGGAAGAAAATTTATATCTTTTCGCCAATATTCCCTTATTTTTTTCTGTTTTATTGAGAGTTGGAACATTTGTCTTTTATGAGATTATCAAAGAATGGCAAAATAAGAATGAGCGTACAATAAAAGATATTGAAACAATGACTTTAGGCAATTTCCAATTTTTCTTATAAATCTTCGAATTTACGTCGTTTCAACCCTTTTAAAAAAACTTGAACAATTTTTGTTAGCTTGTACATAAGTAAAATTGTTTGCATTAGTAATGAACTACACGTTCTACTTGAATGAATTTATTATAATGGATTTATTTTAGATGAAATGAAATGAAGAAAAATTGATAAATTTAAGAATTTTCTTTCTAGTCTCAAAACCCCTTTTCTCATTCATCTCAATTAATTCATTTAGTTTATTGCAGACATGGGATTCTCAAAGGTTAAAATTAGTCACAAAGTCTTTGAATTATAATACCATTGGAATTCTTCCCCTTTTCTATGACCTTGACAATGTGACACAATATACATACCTTAACCCCATTTTCTAAAAAAAATTATTTTGAAAGAAAAACAGACACAACCCACAGCATTACACAATAATATCATAATAATATTTTTTGCAGCACCTCATAAATTTAACCCATTCATGAAAACGAGGGTTATTTTTGTCGAATGATTACAAATTCAAAAGCGTAGTTTGTGCATTATTTAAAAGTATATCTAAAAAAGAAAATTTTCTGACTCTTGCAGAGAATAAGAATAATTATTTAAATTTTGCACCGTAGTAGAGTAGAAAACCAAAAAAGTGGTTTATAATAATGAATATTTAATGAAAAAATTCTTCATTTTAACAAACTATAAAGTGTAGCAGCTACTTCATGCAAATTAAAAGACGATAAATGGTTTTTTAGTGAAGTAAATTAAAATGAAATGTTTTATAGCTCTCACACACACAAATATACAAATTAATTTTTTCAATTGTTTATTTTATTTTCAATCACGAGAATCTTTCAATTACGCTCTATAAAAAATCTATTTAAATTCAAATTCTCTATCGAGTGGGAGAGATCACAAATTTCCGGGCCAAATTAATTATTTTGATGATTTGTTTATATCAATGAAATGACTCAAAACATGAGAATTCTATATTATATAGTGATGAAAGATGTTAATATTACTTTTAATTATTATAGGGCATCTGACCTTCAATAAGATCAAGATTGTTTATCAAAGGTGTTGAAAATAATTTTTGTTTTACGTTTATTTACGCAAAAAGATGCAAAACACATAAAGTTATTTAACATCTCAATAAACACGAGAATGAGATTGAGCATACAGTAAACACAACATAAAAAATGAAAGACAGTAGCAGCAGTAGAATTATGTGTACGAAGATAGTTTAGCATAAAACTGTCATCTCAGCTTTTCATCGACTTTCGTCAACATATATTTGTGTGTATATAACATCACATAGTGAGTATTCTCAAATGATTTATGCTTAGTGACTTTATTTTTGTCACATATACAGAAACGACGACACATGAGACACACACGTAGGCAAATGCGATGAAGTCTAATCAGCATTTTATGAGTCATCAGAGGGTAATATCAGAGAGAAAGAAAAACTAACATGGAAAATGCATTTTCAAGACTTTTTTTCGTAAGAAAGCAAACAGGTGCATGCACACTGCAATTGCTTTTAAAGCACATAATTGATGGCACAGTTTTTCTTTCCTCTTATTTCCATCTTCAATTTTTTTCTTTTTTTCTTGTGAACAAATCAGTTTTTCCATTTATCTGTTCGAGAAAAAAATAAAATTTCACTCGAGTATGTATATATGTATGTTTGTATTGTGTTGTGAAAGCAAAATGTGTAAACTCATGATTTTTCATTGTTATTGTTAATTTTTGTTTTCATCTATCTCCGCGCTACTTGAAAAATGTATAAAAAATGATGCGCGGCACCAAATTGGAAATTTGAGAAAGGCACTTAGCAAATTATTTTCAATAATTTTTTTAAAATTCTTTGTGCGTGCGTGCTGATTCTTTTAAAATACTTTTATCGAGGTTTGAATAATTAAATATTTTATTTAAATTTTAATGGTTTTTGGCCATAAAAATATTAATTTATTTTTCTACTAAAGATGTGATAAAAGTTAATGAAAACACAAATTTTGGCTACAATTTGATGACATTAAATATTTAATCAAATAAAAATTAGTGATATAAAGTTTATAAGAAAGTTTTTTTGAATCATTCAAGTATCCAAATATTGAAAAAAATAATTTTAAGAAAGAATTTCCTTTTATCATTGACCTAAAATATCAATATTACTCAACAAGTTCAAACTAAAGCAAGTTTTATTAAAAACATTTCAAATGATTAATAAAACACAAAAACGCATTCATTCAGTGTGAAATAAAAATCAATATCTCCTGACTCATGCCTCTCAATGGCTAGCTTAATAGAAAAAGAAGAAAAATTCCTATCTCATTTCAATTAATTATAGAGAGATTTCAACTTTATCAAATTGTAACACTTGATTTTCTATGCAAGCTTTTTACGCTTTACTTAATCTACCGTAAATATTTTGCTTGTGCGTTACTAATCTTAAGTAAACAGAAAAAGTCAGGCAATGCCAAGGGATAGAGCAATCCCTTTGGAAAAAAAGAAAGAAAATAAATCGAACACGCGGCGCAGT
This sequence comes from Polypedilum vanderplanki, assembly GCA_018290095.1. Classification (NCBI taxonomy): domain Eukaryota; kingdom Metazoa; phylum Arthropoda; class Insecta; order Diptera; family Chironomidae; genus Polypedilum; species Polypedilum vanderplanki. The sequence continues at coordinate 32,582,607 of CM031379.1, forward strand.
TCACAATGAAATAGCGAAACGAGGCTAAAAAGTCATTCCACTTGTTCTGCAGACGCATCACTTAAGAGTTTTTCATTTCATTTTTACGGATTTGAAAAATGGGATAAAGATGAATAATACGCTAAGTGGCTCAGTTTTGTTATTCATCAGCATTTCTCTCTACGGCTTGGCATTTTCATTTAACAGAAAATAGATTTTTTTCTTTTTCTTCTATTCATACTCGCATAAGTCGTTTGTTATTTATAGACAAGGCAGAAACAAGCAATAAGAAGGAATCACTTTCTCTCTTAAAAGAAGAAGCGTAAGGGAGGAAAAACTACAAATTCATTCATTTCTAATATCTCACAAAAAAGGCGCGTAATATAACATAAAAAAGAATTGGCAGCAGATGAAAACTTGCAAATGTTGAGCATGAAATTTTAAAATATTATGCAAATTATTCTCTATTTACATTAGATAGGCCTTTTTCAACATAAGAGCTAAAAATGAAGAAAAATTTCTAATAAAAATATATTAAGAAAAATTTTCTGAAAATTCATAAAAAGCAGTATGAAAGATGATATATCATATACGCTCATTTTCTTATTCTTCCCTCATCAAAATCTTTTTGACTATGAATATGAAAAAGTGCATGAAGATGTGATTTCCCCTCTTTTTCTACGTCACATTGTGTTGCTAACAAATTAATCTCAATGGAATAAATGAAAAAATAAGAAAAAAAATCTGCTTACAACTCATAAAGATTCAATTTTCATGCAGTTTTTTGCATCTGGAAATTTCATATTTATTCGCTCTTCTCATTTTATTTCTATGGCAAAAGTTAAATCAAATTTTTGCTTTTAATGAAATTTATTCTGTCAGCAAAGAGTAAAATGAATATAAAAGTTTTGTTTTTACAAGGAATTCAACATTTCCATTCTTTTGTCATGAAATTGAGTTGTTTTTTAATCGGATTCATATTACAATGATGAAAAAATTCTCTTTGATGTTGTTGCCAAGGAGTTGAAATTTAAAGATAGTTGCTGCAACGTGAGATAAAGTTTTTTTTTGCATTTAAATTTATTCAGAAATAATTATAGGCCATAAAAATATACAACGAACTTCTTGTATTGCATTCTAGTTGTAATTATATTTAATTTGATTAATTTTCAACTGTGTTCAACACATGTAGTGTTTAGACTAATAGTTTCAGATTATCAGCTCTTATAAATAAAATTGTAAACTCTTTTGAATGGAAAATTCAATTGAATGCATTAACGTTTATTTTATTAACTCTCAAAAATAATTCAATAAATGCAGACTCATTCAGTATTTCCGATTTAATTCAATAAAATATTGCTCATCTACTAATCTCATCCGCCTTTTGAATAAATAACATTAAAAAAATTTCTCACGGACTCTCAATTCATCATTCAATTCTATATAAATTTTCTCTCTACCATCACAGACAAAAATTCTGAAATTCAATTTTCATACATGGTTCAGTCTATAGGAAAATGAATTCCACTAATCTTCCTGCAGTTATTTCTTAAAATTAAATTTATTTTTAAGAAATAAATTTTTAGAGAAAAAAAAATTTACGACGTGACATTTTGAACATTAAAATGCAATATTAAGAAATTTTAGCATGGAATTTTCAGCCCCTTCGGCATTCAAGTGTGAAGGAAACATAACGACAATCAGGCAGTCGCACTAACTTACACATACTCATGTAAAAGAGGAAATTCAATGCCATAATGATACGCGTCATAAATAACGGAAATTAAACTTCTTTCTCTCTGTTTTCTTAATTCGATTATCGAAAGAATAAGTAAAAATATTGGTTAAGTTCTTATAAGAGCATTTTTATAATATTATAAAACAAATGATAGACAAAGTGCCAAAAATTCAATTTAATGCTATCACAAAGAATATTGTTCAATAAAAGAGAGTTCATAAAGATTTGAGAGACTTTTTGACTTACGTAGCCAACATCATTTCCTTTATGTTTCTTCATCATCATCATCACATGTGTACTTCTACATAACAAAATTTACACTTTTTCGAAAAGTAAGTCGGTAAAACTTTTTATCTGTAAATTGTCTCACGTGCAATCTTTACAAAAACATCACATTCAATACATATTCAAGAAAGGAGAGGAAGAAGATGAAGGAGAAGAATCAAAAAGGTATAATTTACAGTCATAAGTAAGTGAAGATTTACCCATGTGCATCGTGGAACGGAAAATTCATTTTTTTTCATCAAATCAGCACATTTAAGAAAGGAAGTGCAAATAGTAGATGAGCTCAAAGTTTTATGTTATGCTAAGTGACATTGTGCAAATGCAACTCGAAAGATAACTGTCTCTACTCAACAGCACATTATCCTCTCACCTCCTTAGCAAAACCATGGATAATTGCATTTTAATTGCATTCCGCGACTAACACACTTTCCGGTCACTTCATAAAATCTTATTTTTAATCATTTAACACTAAAATAAGGACTTTAATTTCGTTTAATTAAGTATATCGTTCCTTATGTTTGCTCTTTATTATTTCTCAAACTGTGTCGCATGCGACAAACATCATTGTGTTTAATTGTGCTAACCTTACTTGATCAAAAAATATTTTGCTATCGTTCAAACACTTTTTTCTTTCACTTCAATTAACGTCAAATTAATTAAATTAATAAAAATCACTTTAGCGCACTTTTGACTGGTTTCTGTACATCGACACACAATTGAGCATTGCATGTAAAAAGCACTTATGAATTAAATAAGGTGAAATGGCAAGCACACTTTTTGCTTGTGACTATGGCAAGCAGGCAGGCAGTGAAAGAAAAATATTACAAAAAGTGGGTTATCATAAAGCCATTAGCTTGAAAAATACAATTCTTTCTTTCTCTCTCTTTTGCTTCTGTATGTTTCGTGACTAAGAAGGTGACTCTAGTTGAAAATCGAGTTAAAAGCGCTGCTCACAAATAATTTAAACAGGCACTCGAGAATAAAATATAATTTTTTATATATATGAAAAATGTCGAGTAAAGGGATTCATTTTACAGGCGAGAGAGCGAGGGGCACTTTATGGATTTCTGTTCTACGAGAGGTGTTTCAAACTTGTCATCGGAGTAAATGGAAAAAATTGGTTTTTGAAAAGAGTGCGAGGCAATGAAATAATGTACTTGAGAATTTTAACCATTGTAAAGTTATTTTTAAAACATTGCTTTTTTATTTCCAAATTTTGTTATAATTTAAAGTATTTTATTTCGTCTGGGGTTTCATATTTATCAATAAAATTTAGAATTTATGAATTTTAATTTTCAATTTTGCTAAATTTGTTTACAAACAAAAATAAAACGTGAAGTTGACTGCAAAATTATTTTTTTTAAAATAATGAAATTGGCTTAAATTATTTTACAAAATTTAAAAACAACTTCATACCCACATAAAAACATTTCTAGCCCACCTAAAATCACTTCTTTACATAGCATACACATGCATGCATTGAGTTAGTCAGAGCGCAAAAAAAAGAACCATTCGTGATTCGTGCGAAAATGTGAAGAATAAATTTATTATTTTTGAGTGGCGAGTTAATGGAAGTTCGTAAACAGAAAAAGGAGTTAAATATAAACCATAGCAACATAATATTATGAAAGTGTCGAGTACGTCTCAAAAAAATGTTTTTTTTTATGCTTCTTGTGCGATATTTGCTTAAGCCGTAATTCAATATTTATATCTAAACTGCAAAGTTGCGTGCCGAATGGCGGACATTCAACACTCTCGTGAGAAATTTCTTAGAAGAAAGCGCAAAAAAAGTTTCTCAAATTACCTTTAGTATAGACCAAAAATTCACAAAATTTTATATGTGTTTAACAAAGGTATACAAAATTCACTTCGTCATTCATTAGGTCACGCTCAAATCAATTATTAAAAGAGCGCAAAATGCACATTGGTTGTTGAGGAGGGAAATTAGAAAAAAAAGTTTATTATAAATTGATATTTGAGAAAAATGATTATTGCAGCTTTTTCCGTATTAATTTTTATTCGCCGCAAATCATAATTTTCTCAGTTTTCCTGCATGGCGATAAAAGTTTTTTTTTTGTTTTTTGGTTGAACTCATTCAGTCTACAAACCTAGTAGTGCTATGAATTCGATTTGGAAAATGAGCTTACACAATAGCGTGTTTTCGCACAATATATAATTTAAAAACATAATTCATCAATAATTTTGATTGACAATATTGAACAATGTGATTAAATTTTGTATTTTAAATAGTTGTAAATTTTTAATTTGAGTTCGTATGTTGATGGAAAGATGATGACTACTTTGAAATGTATTCAAATATATTTGCTCTAAATTCTAAATTAATCACACACAAACAAAATGCTGGCAATAGTCATAAATTATTAATATTTAAATTTTTATTTTAGACACACGTACACACTTTACAATTATTTCATAAATTAGATAACGCTTTGATTTCAATTTAATAAAAAAAAAACTAAACTTGATAAATGTTATCGAAAGTTGAATGTCTATGTACATCCATTATGCTGGTGAAACACAATTTCTAGCGCTTAATTAGCATACAAATAAGCACGCACATTTTTATAGTATGATGGAACACTCACAAGAGTAAAAAAAAGTTAAATTTAATTCTGTTGTAAAAATTCTATTGTTTTCCATTGAATTTTATTCCCCACAACTTACACATGTGTATAAAGCATAGTAACAGTGAGATGACTTGTGAAAAAAAGTTATCGAAGTCACAAAACATGAATTATTGTTCATGCTCTAATGATTTTTGGTTTAAATTTTTTTTGGCCAGAGTTATGTGTTCATGTTCAGATTGTGGAATTCTTTCTCGTGCTCTTTGAAAGATTCGTACTCCCATAGCCTCATTTAATGTCAGATCACATACTGAAAAATATTATTTAAAAATTATTTCATTTTCTGCCATTGTGTACGAGAAGCTGCCTAAACGCAGCTTGAAACTCTTTCGTATTCTTCATTGTGCGCCAAAATAATATAAAAAAGGCTAGAAGGAATCTGTAGTCGGCTTGACTCTCTCTGGTCGCATACTGTTCATAAATAAGAATAAAGAAACAAATTTTTGTGGTAAATTCAACGCTAAGCAAGTTCATAGTGTGTATTTAATAAATTTATTTGTATGAAATTATCTTGTTTTTATTGTCACAGAATATAAAAATAATTTCTTCCTCTTTCTTTCTTTTTTTACATAGAACAGAACCTTCTTAGCAGCAATGTTATTGTTCTTGTTATTCATTCCATTATAAATGCAAAATCGTATGTTTGTTGCTCTGTTGCCAGACATTGACAAACAGATAAAATAAGTGCTAGAGCGGGTGATGCCGAAAGTGCGATCATGTGCTAGCTAAGAAAGAAGAGAAGTAAAAAGAAAGAGAAAAAAATTGTCGCCAACAGCAACACACAACCGCTGCGAGACAAAAGGAACGAATTGAAGAACATTAAACACAACGACATATAATTTTTCATTTTTTGGTGGTCATTAACAGGAAACAGCATATTTTCTTGCTCGAAAGAATTTCCCCCATTTCTTTAATATAAAAGAGAGAAAGAAAATATAAAAAATGAAGAAAATCGGCACAAGCTTGTTCGTTTTCTTTCTTTGAATGAATTTCCAGAACATTTAATAATTGTCGTTGATGATATCCCGCAAAATATCAGTGAAGCGAGAAAAAAGTTTCAGCTGTATTAGAAAAGACTTGCGAATAAAGAGATAAACTGAACATTGAAAAAAGAAAGAACTAAAAAGATATCAGATGTAAGTAATTCAATAACTTATATGAGTCTTCGCGTCTTCTTAAAAACTCCACACATTTATATATATCGAGAAAACGATAAGAAGTTAGTAACTAACTAAGTGAATGTGTATATATATTTGAAACAAGTCACATTATGCATGAAAATCTTATTCATGACAACTACATTGATGATGATGAATTTCATTTATTACTGCCGCTCTCGTGTTTCGTATATTAGTATGTGACTGACTAAATGGCGACTTCTTATTTTTGTACTGATTGAAATGAAAATAATTTCGATTAGACGCATGTGAAGTGGTTTTCTTAAGACAAATGAGAATTAAAGAGAAATATTTGAATAAGCAATTGACTCTAGTATGTGTGCTTAATACTGTTTGCTGCTTAACACATGTGAATAATACAAAAAATAGAAAGAAAAAAAATTCTTTTAAGAGTTTCATGCTGTCAAAAAAGACTTTTATGGTTTCTATCACGAAATTAAAGTTAGAGGGGAAAAAATTCGATAACTCAGAGTTGGAAATGACATTAAATGATTTTGATAACTTGGTCTATATAAAATTGGTCATCAGAAAGTTTTTTAATAAAAGAAATTTTACAAGATGTAGTTTTATAAGCAACACATGTGGAAAACATCACTTGAATAGCAAAAACATTTCATTTAATCCATCAATTTTCATAAATAAATGAAAATTCTCAACTGAATTTATAATAGTCCCTGAAGAAACCACAAAACATCATCATAATTTCAAGTTTTTAGAGCTGCAAAAAAGGAAAACATTTCTAAGAAAAACCGCAAAATGAGAGCGTCAAAATATTCTCAAGTTTTATAAATGTATGAGAATTGAATCGGTCTCATATGACAATGAAGACAAAGTTAGCAACGAAAGAAAGGAGGAGAAATAAAACTTTTTCAAATTAAGGCGTATGATGGAAAAAAAGTTATTGAAATGATAAGTATTGAAAGAAATCTGTTCATGAGACTCTCTCACAGTAAAGTTGACTTTATTGAAAGATGTTTGATTTAATCAATATTCATCAAGAGACGGCCTCGCATGTCACATACATTATTCGTGGGTGTATTCTGAGTTCTACTTATACATTAACAATAGTAATAAAGAAAGTATCATGAACTATAAGAGAGTCGCATTTTTGAGTACTTGAGTAATTGAGTTTGATTTATTAAGTAGAAAAAAGAACTTTTGAACAAGAAAAAAATTTCTTTTTTTCTTTCTCTTGTTAAATTATTCTCATGATTTAAATTTTTAACTACACAGTAACGATTTAGGTTAATAATATGCTTTACAAACCACATCAATTAAATAAATAAGTTACTTTATCAGAGAAATAAAAATCAATTCTGTTCAAATAATAGTTAGTTTGCGTTAGTCAACAAGCGATAAGAAAGAAAAAAAATCAATCGAAAATCAATTTGAATTTCATCGTGTTTAGAATTTAAATTTGTTTTTATTTTTTCATCCATTCTTATACAGCTGTGTGAAGTACATAAAAATAGAATAGTAGCACGCTATGCATGCACATATAAGTGAATAGTGTGAAGACATAGAAGAGAAGAGATTGAAAATCAAAATGTTATAACATCAATTGTCATTTGCTGTCTAAATTTTCTATTCTGATGGCATGCGAGCAATTCTTTTTATCACCCTTCTCTTTTTCTTTCTTTTTATATGAATGCATAAATTTATGTATATCTAGAGCGTAGAAGATGGGCTCTATTCAAAGCTATGTAATCGGGGTAATTTAGCTCGATAATATTTCCATTCAAATGTATTCTCAATTGATTTCTTAAAGGAGGATTTTTCACTCCTCTCTTCAATCTTCATATCATCCGTATTTTAGATGCTATCATTGATTGCTCATGCTACAATTTGAAATCACTTAGATGCGATAATTTACATGTGAAAAGACGCTCATCAGTGGAGAATATTCATCGATCGAGTGATTCTATAATAGCAATTCTAGTCTTTCTGAATAGACTCATAGTATAATAATTTTCCTTAACTAGCCTTATATCTTTAGATTCTGATGAGAAATTCATTCCTTGTAGAAACAAGATTCATTTTATGTAATGACGGCTTTACAGTAGCTAAAATTTTTTCAATACATTTCAATAAATCTCACTTGAGAGTAAAAATCGTACTTGCTTTATTCGACATTAAAGTAGGTTTAATGAAAAAAAATTTTTGCCAGAAAAAAACATTTTTTATTGATAAGAACTGTTGAAAAGTTTAAAGTTTGAAAGCATGAACTTAATTGGCTACAATTTATATTAAATTATTGCAACTTTAAACTTTGATTCAAAATAATTTTAAAGAGTTTCAATTGATACTGATTGAAATTATTGTTAAATTACTTATGCACGATTTTCGAGTCAATTATTTTAATAAATAAATGAAATATTTTAATTTTCCTATCAATATATTCTAGAATCTGCTACTTATTACCTATAAAGATTAAAATTACAAATGTATCATTGTATAAGTCAATAAATTTATGCAGAACAAGCTCATTATATAAGATAAATAATGAAATCTCATTCTCATATTCGTTAGAAATCTCTCATTTAACACGATACCTGAAAAAATGCTGTAATAATCTGCTTTGACTTTTTATGCACACACAAGACTATAAAAATAAAATACAGTGCCTATAATTTTATTTACTATACTTTATATCGTTGATATGATAATAAAAGGCAACAGTGGAAAAAAAAATGTTATTTAAACAGCTGAAGAGATAAGTGAGAAAGAAAGAGCTTGAAATTCTTTTCTTTTGTGCAGGAAACATAATTTTTGATGTTTAAAGAGAAGATGACGATGATGAAAATTAAACAAGTATCAGAGATAAAGTTTATCACATAACAAACATTATTCTAAGTGATATTAAAGACTTCATATTTTAATTTTGTTCATCAACACTTTAAGATGCTCGATCAAATTAGTATAGGACAGTGAAAAAAAAAGTTCTACAGGTTCCATAATTGACAATAAAAACATCTGCGTCTTCTACTCTTCCATAAATAAAGAAATGAATGTAATACCAATCCAATTATACGAAAAAAAGTATTATTATAGTCAACAAACGCTCACTCTCGACATCGTTCCCTACGCTCTTTCTCTTAATGACTATCAAAATGCCATAAAGGCGAATGAAAGAAAGAAAACTTGGGTACGATTAAAAGAAAGAGAAAATGCAAAAATCAAAATATCGTAAATGCTAATTGCGTAGTAGTTAGAGAAGTCCGGAACAAATATTGTTGTTTTCAATGCCTCCCTCTTTCTGCTCTTTGTTTTGCTATGAATATTAGAAGAAAGAATTCATCCATGCATGATATTTATGGAGTTTACTGCATTCTCTTTCTTTTAGAGCTATAATAGAATATCATTTTTTATTCATTGTCGCTTCCCTCAAAAGCATCACGACTTAATTGTCGACAACATCCTTATTTTATGGATGATTTTTATTATTGTTTCAAGTTTTCTTTCTATCTATATACTTACAAAGCTTGAACGGCACTTGCCTATTCAATTCTTTTTCACTCATTCATGTTTTGTTCTTTGTATGTTTTGTATGTGTGTGTTTGTTAGTATTCGAGAATCGATTAATGGTAAAAGTAATTTTCAGATTCAAAACGTGATGTGACTGAAAGATTCCGGAATGACATGAGAGGAGATGCCGCTCTTCATCTTCATACTCTTTCTCTTTCGATATTTCCCTTTCTTTTAAGTGTGCACATGAATGGACATACATACATACATAGTTTTATAATGAGGTTCTTAGATATTAAATTCGGTCAATGACTTTAATGGGTTTCCTATAAATTCTTTCTCATTCTTATGCCCATCATTCTTGAATTAATGGAGAATAAAATAAAGAAAGAGAATAAGAATTTTTAGCTTGTGTAAATTTGACCTCAACATGACGAGAGAACGATGAGATTGAGAATCTACTTACATTCAATGAATTTTAAAAGGCGCTGTTGATGTATGTATATAATTTCTGATGACGAAAAGAAAATTTTTTCTTTTTTCTTTCTCAATTCAATTAAATTATGCAAAGTTTATCAAGAGAACTCTCTCGATTGCTCTTCTTCTTTTTTTGCAATATACTCATCACATACATACATATACTGCAATGTGCTCCGATGAATGTTATAATATCATCGTGATTGAATCACATTGAGAAGGAATGTTACGATATAGAATTATTATGACGCATTTCATCAGCTACGATATTTATTGTTATTCAAATTCATTAAAATAACAAAAACAAGTTCATTGACATTTAAACAGTCAACCAAAGTGAATCGTCATAATCATCATTTATCGAACATCGCTAGAGGGAAATTACAAAGAACGAGTTGTTGTTGCTGCTGTTACTGTTGATGATGATGATGATACACATGCATGTGAGTGAGTGAGTGAACGAACATTCGATTATTGAAGAGCACACACCATCGAGAGCCTTTTTTGCTTTGTATATGATTTTTTTGCTCCTTTCTTCTGTTACTTAATTATGCTTTCTTATCACGTATCAAATATGTTGCTATTTTTTCCACCATCCCATGCACCAAAACAAACTATGTTATGAAAAAAAGATTTTCTGGTTTGATGGAGAATTGAGCTATGTGGAACAGGATAGATAAAAAAATCGAGGAAATTCACTTGAAATTGCTTCTCGATTTGAAACAAAAGGATGAAAAATAATTTTCACTAAACTTTTTTTCTTTTGTCTATGATGAAAAATTCGAGATTGCTTTGAAACAAATCATCAAGAGAGGAAATTCAATAAATTCAATTTTGCCATTTATAATTTTTTTCTCCTCTTCTTTTTTAAACTCATCAAAAGCAACATTGCACTTGCTAGTTTGTTGCTCTTCATTGAATTTTTAAAAGTGTAGTTGACAAAGAAAGACAGAAATAATCGATTGAAATCAAAACTAACTCTTTTGTCTTTTCTATAGAAAACTACTACAAAAAAAAGAATATCAAAGTGGAATTTGCTTGCAGAAAATAATTATCTTCCGGTCTTGCTTTTTATTGAAACCAAAAAAAAATAAATTTTTTGTGCTTCGTCAAACAGGGAAAAGAAAAAGGAAAAATTGGAACTGCATTGATTATGGAAATTAAATTCGAGGAGACAAAAATGGAAAGCTTTTTAAAGCGGAAAAATGTCATTTCAATTTTCATCTCGAATTACAGCAATAAAACTTTTTTCTACTCCTTTCTTATTTTAAATTTTTACTTAATGTCGAATGCATTAAATAGAAATTTCCATTTTTTTCTCTGCCTTTGTCATATTCAACATGTTTTAAGTGATTGTAGTTTATTAGAGAGTTCTGACGCAAATAGTTGTAGCACGTGTCACACTGTGCATAAAACAGTCATAAAATTATCTTTCTTAGCTAAATATTTATTTTATTATGAGAACAGAATTTTTAGCGCATTTTTGGAACAACAATGCAGCTTATATCTTCACTTTGGCTGGGCTGGCTGGTGAGGCGCGAGATCTCGAAAACTACAATAGCTAGAGACTTCCGGTTTGTTGTGTTTGATTTGTGCTATCGAGTTTTTGGCTATCGATCTTTATTAGAATGTTGTCACTTATTGCATTAATTAGGAAATTGCAAATTTAAATTTCCAAATTGAAAAATGTAAACAAAGCGAAGTTGGCTGCGAAAACGATTGCAGCGCAACTAACGGCAAATGTTGGAACTTCAAATATTTTGAATATTACTCGACCGTTACTTTTAAATCAACAAAATTTATTAGAAGATTCTGTAAATTTTAAAAGAGTCTGAAACCGTTCGGCGTTTTACTTGCAAATAATTATAAAACAACTTAAACTTATTCAATTAAAATTTTAGTTATTTGTAAAACGGTTTCTGACTCTGGTAAATTGAACTTCAATTGAAAACGCTCGCCGTACTTACATGCATCAGAATTTTATAAATATGTTGTTTCCTATATTTTTAATTTATTTTGATGAAATTATTTTTAAGTGTAAATTTATTTCACAAACGAATCTAAAAATTCTGTAATTTGTCAACATACACTGATCTAGGCACCAAAAATGCGCTAAAGTAATCCGTCCTATGGCGGACACTTTTCCACTCGTTTATATAAACATCTTTTGATTGAATTTCTTTTTAAGAAAAAATAGCAAAAAGAATGTTTGTCAATAGTTTTTCATATGTATCACTAATGGTCATCAAATTAAGAATAAGATAAACCTCAAAGTACAGAAAGTAACAGTACAAAAGCCTGAATCAAGGTACAAAAGCCCTTAGTCAAAAGCCTTTGAGGAAATTTTGATTCAGTTACAAGATTTGATCATTAAAACTCTTTGAATGACAACATTGTGAGGCCAAAGATCAGTCAGCTAACCAACTGATCTCCTCAGTCCATTTAAGGACAATTTGATATTTTGCAAAATATAAATTTTTTATGTTTACTTTTTATAATATTTTGGAGAAAAATTGGCATTTAGGACACAAAAAACATGAATGTTTGGTTATTTTTAAAAAATTATGCACTCAAAAATGAATGAAAAAAAAATCATTGTTTTCACTAAAAATATCAACTTTAAAAATATTTCAATCTTTTTCACGTAGCTGCAAAACACACCTATCATATTCTATAGTGATTTTCAATTCAATCAATCACTTTTTCACAAAACCGGGAAAAATGTTGAATTTAAATTGCAAAATAAAAAAAAACAATGCAATTTGTGTAAATGATAACAGAATATCATTTAAAGTGCTTTCAATTAAAATAAATCTGATAAATCCCAAAACGGATTATATAAAAAATGACAACATCAAAATCAGTGACGAATAAAAAACAAAAAAGTTCAAAGAGATCATTAAAATTCAATTTTAGTTGGAACTTTTTTGTGATATCGATTATAAACATGAATGGAAGTTTAAAAAGAGAAAAAATGTTTATGAAATTTTAAGAGACTAGCGAATTTTATTGCAATGTGATCAAAAGGTCAGCTCATCCATAGATTATAATTTTTTCACTTACGTGGTCAGAAGTAAAGAATGAAACTGAACAAGAAAGTAAGTTGAGAAAAACGTTGGAAAATCTTATGCAAATTTCAATAAAAAAAATGAACTTTTTACTTCTCTTTTGAAAAATTGCGATAGTGCAAATTCTGCATTTTAAAACGACATACGAATGTATTATATTGATTTCATTGCTCAATTACTGATAGAGAATCATTATTTTTTTTGCTATGTTAAACATTGTTTGGGTTTAACGACTAAAGAAAGCATAAAATGTTTGTTGAAATTGGATCAATTATTGAATTTTTATTTCATGGTTCGCAATTATTATTATTTCTTTTCCATAAGTTTCAGCGTGCAAAGCAAAATTGTTTTAAAAAAACTGTCAAGAGAAATTAAATGGAATGAGAAATTTTAATTTTTTTTGTGCACTCTTTTGTGTTGAAAAAAAAATGAACAGTGGACGAAATACAAATACAGAAAAAAATTAAAGAAAAGCGAGAATATTCCATCTTACCTGTTCGTATTTAAGCGAGTGTAGTTCCTTTAAATATTTTTTATTATTATTGTTGCTTATGCTTTAAGACGAATTTTTTGTTATGTGTGTATGTATTTGTGCATTTATGCTGCGTCTCTCTTTTTTATATTCTTTCTTTAACTAGTCTGTCTGTGAAAATTAAAAGGTAGGTGAAAGAGAAAAGAAGAAATTCCTTCTTTGTTATAACAATGATCTTCAAAAGTTCATGTATATTTATGGTATTCCTCTTTTGCTCGCTATTCCTTATTTCTTGATTTTCTGGTTTTTTTTCTTTTCTCTCTTTATTTCTTATTTCGGCTTATGTACTTATCGCTATAGGTACTTTTTCACATTTCACTTTAAACAATTGCATATGTACACCAATAAAATATTTATACACACATTTATAATATTTAGCCTTATTATAATATTCACTGACTCTCTTCTTTTTTTCTTTTTCTATATTTAAGAATTGCTCTGTGATCAAGCGAATGTAAAGAATTTCAACGCTTATAATGAATTCTCGCACTGTAAAAATATTCACTTACTAACATTAATCTTTCTCAATATAATTTTTTAAAGATAAATTTTCTTTCACAACAATCGATATCGTCTAAGACTTTTTAAATATTTCTTTTTAAGTTCTTTTACATAAATTACAATTGGTTGAATTATACCGTTACAATAATTAACCCTTCCTTCCTCTAATTATTTTTCTACCGGCAACGTGAGTGAACTATCGAGAATAAACATCTTCTCCAGACAACGAATGAAAAACAACTGAATGGTTCATGGAGAAACAATGTTTTTCTCTACTCTGTGTGCGAGTAGAGAAAATGTAGCGCAACACATAACATACTCTCTTAATGTTCTAACGGAATGCGTTCAGAAAATGAGAGAGAATAAAAATGAAATTGCTCTATTTAGGAGTCAATTTTTATTTAGACTATAATTTAATAAATTCATATTTTAATAACAAAGTTTTGTAAAAAAAAATAAAATTTAAAAAAAGAAGATTTAAAAATTTCACATGTACTTGATCTTCACATGAATGCAATTCATAACACAATTTTCTCACATTAAACATGCGGCATATGTAAGCAACACAACGCAACATGTAATGAAAAACAGTGCGGCGCCATCCAAATTATTTTCAGCATATATATGAGATAAAAGATAACATCTCTCATATTTTCACATCTTTCTTTTACAAAGCAGCCCAAAAATAATATAATTTCTAACTACAATTAGATAACTCTACTTGAAATTGAACTAAATCTAATTTTTTATCTTGTGGTAAACAGAATGTGGCTTTTTTGACATCTTTCTCTCTCCATTATTGTCAACCAATTATAAGATGTTCATTATTAAGTAATAGAGAGATAGAAGAAAATTAATTAGAATAAAATTATTGCAAAGGAAAATTTATTATGATCATTAACTTTTATTGCTTAATCATTTAGAAAATTGTCACATAAGCACGCATTAACATGTATGTTTATGAAAACTATCCTTATTTTTGGCTTTTATTGAGTGAAAATAGTTTTGTTTTTTGATTAAGTCTTAATAACAATTTTTTATGCTAAATTCTTAGCAGGTTATTATTAAAGCTTCTGCATTTAGTAAAATAGGAAAACTAAATTCAAAAGAAGATATTATGTATATTTATTCATTTAATTTAGCATACATGATGTTTTATATGAACTATATTCAACAATATAAACTGCTATTTTTGTTGTTGTTCTCGTTTGCCATAAAAAAAGAAAGAGAGAGGAAAAATGGAAAATTTTTCTTTAGCATATGTTGTGATACATAAAATATATATGCTGTGTGCGGATATTTTTCTCTCTTTTTTCCTCGCTTTATCAAGGCAACAGGCGAACGCTTAATACAGTAACAGCATATGATAGTTAACACTGAATTTCAAATACTTTAATGTTCACAAGCTATGAGAATTGAAAGTGAAACAAAAAAATAAATAATTATTCTTTTTAAAATGACACTTTATCATTTCATATTCACTTTTTATTATTATATGATCATTATGCAGAAATTTGTACTGTCCTTAAATGAACTGAGGAGATCAGTTGGTTAGCTGACTGATCTTTGGCCTCACAATGTTGTCATTCAAAGTTTTAATAATCAAATCTTGTAACTGAATCAAAATTTCCTCAAAGGCTTTTGACAAAGGGCTTTTTTGTACTGTTACTTTCTGTACTGTGAGATTTATCTTATTCGCTTTTTGATGACCATCAGTAATACATATGAAAAACTATTGACGCACATTCTTTTTGCTAAAATTTTGATTAATCAATTAATATTTTCATACTTAATAAATTAAATTTTTGCAGACACCATAAATTTACAGTCGATTGATAGTGCAGTATTTATCACGTCCGCACAGATTGAAACAATGAACGATGTTTGTATTTGATTTCAATTAACACGCCGCACGCGAAAAGCAATCGAAAAATCAGTTGCATTGATATATAGAGAAAAAGCGAACAAATGACACAGATTATAGGAGAGAAATTGTATACGAGCCAAATGGAAGGAGGAAATAAAGCATAATTTTGTGAGCGGGCCATGTCATCTGCCATTTGCCATATTTCATTGCGTCGCGATGCTTTTGTTTTTCATTGGTAATTTTTTTTGCATAATAATTTTATTATTTTTTTGGACAAAAACTCTTTCTCCATTACTACACGCAAACATACATACATACAGCAATAGTGATGGCAGAAAGAGAGAAAATCGGGAACTATAATTTTTTATATTTTATTTTTCTCGGAAGGGAAAACATTTTATGTGCATAAAATAATATTTTTTATAAACTCTCGCACTCACATACAGACGCATAGAGTTGAATCAAAAATGTGCATAAATATAAAATAAACAATTATTTACAATTTTTTTCTAGACTGACTGTTGTGCTTTTTAGCGTCTGTGAGTGCGTATTATTTGTTTGACAAACAATTTTTTCAATTTTTCTGGCTGCCAAAAAAATGAAATGAAATCGGCAGCATGACGTTTCGATGACTACGAACAAACAACAAACGCAACGGAAGGAACATGCGGTGATTTATTGTAGAGTATATGAAACGAGCTAATATGACAATCATTAAAGAGAAGAATTTTGATTTATTGACTTGAGACAAAATTTTCTTTCTCTCTCTCGAGTAACATTACAAACGATGGGCGGTCGAGAGAGAGAGAGATGGAAATGAGGAAAATAGAAATAAAACAAATTCAATGTTATTTTCCTCTCCTTTTTCACTTAGAATCGCGACAGAAACAGATGGAATGTCTTCTCAGCTGTATGTGTACTTGGCGCCAATTTGGTTCTTTTTTTGACATTCATAGCAATTTCAATTTTATGTTTAGTGAACTGTTAAATAGGAAAATTTCTCCTTTAATTTCGATTTTTTCTCTTTTCTTTCTATTCTACAACGACCTTGAACATCCTTTTCACTAGCTTTAAATCTTATTTTTATTTTCAGCAAGTTTGTATATCATCATGACCATATCTAGTTTACATTCAATGATGCACAATAACAAAAATTTTTCCTTATCGCGACATTTATCTTCATGCATCTACTCGTTTTCTTTTTCTATTACACTATTATCTGTCTTATCTTCCACGCCATTTACCTGAAGAAAATTCATTGTCATCGCTTCGAGCTAAAAAACTATTATATTGCCAGTTTAAAGTATTTTCTTGTGGTTAAAGAAGTTATTGGATAATGATAACATAGTCACAATAATTGTAAAGGAAAAGGAAATGTTTTTTGCCAGAAGACACAAAACCCGATTTTTCCTTATCACATAAATTAACCAAAATGCGAATGGAATGTTCTACATTTACTGTAATTTGAGCAATTCAACAAAATACACAGCCAAAAAGAGATTAAAATTTTCAAAATGTTTATTACAATTGTAACATAAAAATTCTTGATACTAATACAATAATCTCTCTGTCTTTTTCTTCATGAATGAGATGTTAGGAAGAAAGGCAGGCAGGCAGGCGACAAGCGATAAACTTTATTGTCACATCTGGATCTTTGAGAATCTAAATCCATTGAGAGAGTGCTGATGGCATGAGAGCACATTAAATAACTGTTAAAAGCTATAGCTATATGTTGCGTCATAAGAGAATTCTTGATAGAAAAAGATGTTCTTGCTGTTGTTGTTGTGTGTACATTTTACATTCATTGCTTTAAATTTTATAGTATTTCATGATGACTGTGATGATGATGATGCCAAAAATGCAGTTAAAATTATTTTCTTTTCATTCACTATGAAGGTATATTGGATATCTGTCAGTGTTGTTAATAGGGTTCTTCAAGTTTCACGACATATGATCATAAAAATATTCTAAAAATAGCTAGAAATAAAATCTATGTTAAAAATTTAGGAATTAATAAAGCCATTAATGATTAAAAACTTTTATTGCATCACTTAAAAAAATGCATATTAACTGACATGACATGGAACAAATTTTTATGTTTTTGTGCTACTTTTTTCAATGATTATTTGAAAAAAAACAATATATTACAAAACTCATTTCATATATTCAGGTATATTGTAAAATTTTTACAATGTTTTAAATGGTTTTTGCTTAAGAATTTCATTCATTAAATGTTGCTAAAACAAAAGACCTACAGAATTTGAAAAAAGAAAAATCTACATGACATTTAGTTTTGTATTCAATTTCAATATGTGACAGTTAATGGACAGACAGACATCACAATATTGTACGTTGTTGATCAGCTACATCCATTACGAATGAAAGAGCAAACATATTTTCATTATATATGTGCGTAGAAAAGAACATTTCAAAGGTGTCGACTGATACGACAAATTACATTCATTTTCTCCCCAAGTTTGGCTGTCATCAAAGCAATTTTTTCTCTTCCATTTGGCTGTCAAGAAAAAATAGAGAAGAAAATTTTTCTGATAGCATGAATCTCCCAAAAGAACAATTTCATTTCGATACACTTTGCATATAGATACCGACATTTATTTATGCTTTCTATGACATAAATTTTATTTTACTACGATCAAAGCAAAGTGCAATGAATTGCTACCTATATTTAGACAAACGCACGCATACACGCAGTTATGAAACAACAAAATGACTCCCGCATATTGCTTAGGTATTTTTTGTGATGTTTCTTTGATGGAAATTAATTTATTGAATGAACACTAGAAAGTCATATTTTTGATGTCACCCTATCGAAGAAACACATTCATTTATTGTATAGTAGAAAACTGGAGCAGAAAAATAAATCCAGATAAATGACATCACAACACAATTCTTCTTGATTTTCCTCTTTCTTTTTCACTTTATCCTAAGTAGCGAGACGAGTGGAGAAGAGAGAAAAAAAATAATTTACCGCCCTCACACACAATAAACAAACATGTGTTTTGTTCGTATAAACTCATTAATCATTAATTTCATTTCATGTTTATGCATTTTACTTCTTAAATGAATGTTAAGATGCTAAACATTCACACAAAAGTAAGAGAAAGAAAGATTAAAGAAAAGAAGAATCTTATATTTGCGCGTGAATGGCAATAAGCAATAAGAAACATTTATTATTTAACCAAGTTTTTACAACTTCAACATTTTTGTGCCTTGAAACAAGAGAGAAAAATTATTGTGTTGAAAATGAGAGGAAAAATGTAATTTATAGTCTTTTGATGCACTTCCAACAAATACACAATGCCTTGCTCAAACCACTGCTGCTACCACTGACTGGTTGTTGTTCAACTTGTGTATTTTGTTTTTTTTCTTCCTCTTATTCTTCTTTTTTTCTCTTGTTGTTTAGCGAAAATCCTACGACGATTAAGAAGACAATCAAATGAAAGAAGGAGCAGAGAGGAAAAGGAAGAGATTGAATGAAGAAAGCAAGCATATAATAATATAATCACCCAATAAAGTGGATGCCAAAAGTCGAAAAAAAATCATAAATAAGAGAATAGCAAGTAGAATGAGATGAAAAGAGAGCAGTGAATGAAAATAAATTAGGAATGATAATTATGAGAAAGTCCATTTGTCAACTCGATTTCGTTGTGATTTATTTTTGCAGAATCATTATGGCAACACACATGTCGAATGTCTGCTTTTACACATAATGAAATATTAGCAGCTTTTGAATCGTAACACAAAATGCTTCATTTACTTGCATAATAAGGGATTTTAATTTGTAAATGTTTCTTAATTGATATATATCAAAATGTTAGGTATTTAAACATTGAATTGATTAATTAATTACTCAATTGTCAATGTTAATTGATGGTTTAATTTAATCATCGTCAAATTAATTAAGAAAATTGAATTATTGACTCGTTATTCGCGACAATATGAAGTTGATAAAATTTTTATTCCACAAAGAAAATTTATTTGAAGTTTTTAATTCAATATTTCTCGTTTATAAAACATTTGGTATGAATTGTTTTCAACTGAAATCAAAAGATTTTAAAATATCTCTTTGGGATTATATTGGATTCATTGGAAGCTTTGTCTACACTCTGTTCCTTCTGTTTACAATAAACTTGAATACTTTGATACATTCAGTAGATTTCTCTAAGGTTTTAGCTCTGGGCATGACGATAAATTAAATTCTGCTTTATATCTGCATGAATATTTATCTTATTGTAAATTTCCTGACGAAAAGAAAGCATTATGAACTTTTAAGAAAGTTTCATAATCTGGATATTCAGGTGAAAATTTAAATAAAAATCCGATTATGAAAAGTTTTTTCTCTCTCTCTTTTTTGCTCAATGCAGATGCAGAAATTTGTAAATATAAATCACACAAAACATTTTATTATGCTATCAATTTGTGCAATTCTGGTAATTGCTTACATTGCTTTTGACTTGTGTCAAGGTTATGAAGATATTGATCTCTGGGATTTACTGCTAATTGATGGCATTTGTTTATTAAATGGTCTTCAATTTCTCATAGCGACAAGCTTTCTTCTCATACGATTTTCTAACTTTAATTTTTATTTGAGAAAAAATTTGGATCTAAAAACATCTTTGAAATTGTTCCAAAATCTTTTGTCGTCTATTCGAGACATCAATTTTACTTTTGGTTTTCAAACAATGATTTTTATCATTTTTCTCCTCACATCTGGACTATTTGCAATTTTTAGCGCATTTTCCATCAGATTTAGAAAAAAGGCGCTATTTGTTGCCCACTTTGTCTGTCCGTCTGTCTGTCTGTCTCCGTAACTAGTCTTTCAAAAAACGGTTTTTACCAAACTTTTTGCACCAATCTGTTGGTCTTGACTATGAGACTGGTGTAACGGAAGCTTTCCGCGAGATTCGTTCTCCATGCCGAGCTATGGCATGCATATGGTGGACGTCCACCACATGGACCAAAAAAACTTTTTTTCACCAAAAAATCTTATAATATCAAAAAACATCGAAAAACATGTCAAAAATGATTTTTGGACATTTTATTCCAAGTCTATGCATGTGCCGCACAGGTGCATCACATGGACCAAAAATCGAAATTTTTCAAATATAGGCATATTTATACTCGTTGGAAAGGTCTTGAAGCGTACAATAAGATGACATAAAAAGTTTTTAGATTGGTGTTGACCCAAGGGCATGCATGTGGTGGATGTCCATCACATGGACCAAAAAATTTTTTTCATCCAAAACTCTTAAAATGTCATGAAACGTCGAGAAAACATGTCAGAAGTAGTTTTTGATCATTTAGACCCAAGTGTATGTTTTAAATTGTACAGACTTCAAAAAGGCCGGAATAAATTTTTTTGAAACTTTCAATGAATTTTTAAACAAAACTAATCTGTTGCGGGAAAATGCGCTTTTAACACGTCACTGACGGTTAATATTACTGATTTTTATAAGTGTTGAGAGTATTTTTGGAGGAATTGTGAAAATCAAAAGCATTACAATGATACTCATCTATACAACTGCATATCATGATGTGATTTTATTCTCTCTTTGCATTATGAACAATTTAATCGAAATTGAAGTAGGTATCAAAAAAATTTTTTTTTCTTTTAAAACAAAATTTATTTTCAGATTGAGAAAATGTATGAAATTCTTCAAATTAAAAATTAATGAAGCAATTAAAAAAGAAATATTAATTTCAAGAATTATTATATTATTATTATAATATAGAATTATTAATGAATAAAACAAATAATTATAAACTACGCATTATAATAGTATAGTTAATCATTTTATAAGTAAAGGTACAAATTCACATCAATTGAATGTACAAAGGTACATCAATTAACACATCTGACTTGTGTCACGCTTACACTAAGAATGAATTCTTAAAGCGACATGAAAAAGATATTTGTAAGCTTGCAAGCCAATCCCAAAAACAAACATAGCAAGATGAAATAAGAAAAGTTTATTAGCAAGAATTTCCTGATAATGCCCATAGAAATATGAGAATGAGAATGAACGGAAAATCCTATAATATTAAATCAAGATAGATTATGAAATAAAATCTTCAGTAACTAAACAACACGATACCTTTCAAATAAATTAATTGAATAAACAAAATCTTTTTATAAAAAGGCACTTTATTAGCATATATTTCTAAGAGAATATCAAGAAGTAAAGATTTTTATCAGATAGTTTGTAACATCACTCAAATGAATTTTTTCAGACAGCGTGGTGTTACGATTTCTCAATTTAAGAAAGCCTTCATCAAGTGACCTTTCGTCTATCAAAATATTGTACGGAATTCCCATTTTATCGTGAAAAGAACATTGCTTAATAAATTCACTTTCATCATAATTTCGAGTCTTTAAGTCGTTAAGAACTTTAATTTTCGGTTCGCTTTCAATAATCAATAATTCGATATATCTTGCCAAGTCATCCAGTTTCTTTGCGTTTTCCCTACTTCCATTAGGGATTATTGATAACTGAAATGGTGCAATTCGACGATGAAAGGCAGTGTAGTAATCTGTGAGACTGAGAGCGTCAAACAAGAATGCCATTGAAGCTGTTTGAAGGTCAACAACAGTTTTTATAACATCAGGAATGATTTCTTTCTTTTTATTTGGAATTTTTGCAACAAAATTCTCTCTTATATCCTTATCTGAACAGTCTTTTAAAGAAAAGAGTTTGAGCCCTTCAATGTTGAATGTGTAATCGGTAACTGATGATTGTATATTGGCCATTTTATAAAGTGGAAAGATCTTTTGATCAGAGATTCTGTATTTTCCCGGATATGAGCCATGTTTCATCCAAAATATTTTGTGTTGTCGTTGCATGTGATAGAAAGATTCACGACTGAAACTTCCACTTACAAAATAAGATGTCCTGAGAATATAACGTTTAGGAAAGATTACTCTTAAACTTCCATCATCAATACATTCTATAGCATTGTGTTTTTCTTTAACTTCTTCAGTTATTGAAAATGGCAACTCTTGTTCTACTTTTAATTTCATGTAAGCATCAGTGAACTTTGAATTATACAAATAAGCGGCGTGATCGAGTGCTTCTTTCTCTCCAGTTGAGTCAATAAAAAAATTCGGAATGCTTGGAGAGTCGCGAGTTGAGTGAAATTTTAAATATTCTTCACGTACATTGTTTAACAGATTCTGGAACAACGGTGTTATGCTTCTGACTTTAATAACATTACCTTTTTGCTCTAGATCTACAAATTGTTTTATTTTTGACAACTTATCAGCCAATTTCATTTTTTAATACGCAAAAAAAGTTTATTACTTTTTTTATTTACATCCCTTTCGGAAATTTATGTCTCACCGGTTTTAAAATAACAGATTAACAACGTGCTAGTATAACATTTATTGATCGTATAGTTATAATAATACTCATCTTAAAAGAATTAAAGGTATCAATAAAGAAGACACTTAAATATTTTTCAGAATTTTCTTACTTCTGATTTTTATTTACAAAAATGCTTTGTTAGTTTAACATAATTTGGATGGTTTTGTTTGGTGATAATGGCAATAAATCGACTGCACCTGATATAGATAGTTCATCTTGTACTTGTTGCATTATTTCAGACATTCTGCGAAAATATTTCCATTTGATACCAAATTCACTTAATTTGCAACAATTTTGATATTGATTACGTAAATTATTCAAACGGCACATAATCTATGATGAGAATTGATTATATTTACTTTTTATTAATAAAAACTCAGTGTAAAAAATTTACCTCAATAAAATCTCGGGTGGTAAAAAATTCCTTCTTCATATCATCTTCAATATCTTGTGCAATTTGAGTTCGATCCTTTTTTCTTGCTTTATAATAGTCAACAATACGTTCATTGTTGAGCAGAAACTCATTTTCAGCAGTGGTAAATGTTCGCAAACGAGTTTTTTTCTCTTTTATTTCATCGGCCATTTTTCGTCAACAAAAGTTTTACAAAGTTTTAAAATTTAAATTTTTCAAAAATTATTTAACGGTTATAAATTTTCGATAAAATAAAAATTGATTTGCAAATATTTAGGTGTATCTTATGTGATTGTTACTCTGAAAACTCAAAATATACAGAAATGAAATCTTTTTCACATTTTATTTATTAAATGTTTGTTTTGATCGTTTATGTCATTTTTATAGATATTAACAGTGAATAACATTATACAAGAAAATCAAAGAGATGTGCTTAAACAATATTTAAAATTACATTACATCATAAACATGACAATGAAAAAATAGATAGATAAGTCGATTTAATAGATAGATAGATCTTGCCATATTGAATCTCTTTTTTTAAAAAAGTATCTACTTGATTTTGGCAATTATTATTAGTGGAATCTCAAAAGAAATTTTTTATTTAACTAAGCGCAAAGCATAACGATGACATTTTCCAGTCACTCTTATTTCATACTTTTGTTCTGTTATTATCATAATTTAATAATTAATTTTAGTAATGAAGGATGTATGATGAATGACAAGGAAAAGTTAATGTAATATCTTATATTAAATTCAATGGAAATTTTAGCGAGATTTCAAAACGCTTCTTCATATTCACTTCTTTTTTTCGATGAAGCTGATGACGATTTTTTATGTTTCTTTGATTTGTCTTTCTCACGTTTCTCATCTTCATCTTTATCATCCTTTGCAGATTTTTTCTTGGATTTTTTAACTTTTTGTTCATTCATTTGTGATGGTGTTACATCTAATAAATTCATATCATCGTCAGTCTCTTTTTTTCTCTTGTGCTTCTTCTTATCTTTTTTATTTTCATTTAATTCTCCTTCCAATAACAAATTAGGCTCTGATTCTTTTTTCTTTCGACGAGACTTATCTTTAGTTTTTACAACTTCATTTGAATCATTGATAATTGTATTTTTGATCGTTGATTTTGTTTTGGAAGCTGCATTATTTGAAGAAGCTGATGGTCCATAAAATCCATCATCTATATCTAAATTAATGTCGAGTGCACGATGTGGATCATTTGGATCTAATTCGTTTTTATCATCATTGTCAGAAAGTGTTGCTCCTTCTGGTAATTCACTCATAGTATTAACCAAATGAACTGGATGTGCCTCATCTTCTGATTCACTTTCAGATACTTGATGTTTCTTACTCTTTTTCGATTTTTTCTTAGACTTCTTTGACGATTTTTCCTCTTTCTTTTCTTTTCGTTGAGCTTTACGACTCTCTTCAAGATATTTATCAGATCTTTTAGTTTTTGCTGGAAAAAATAAATTATTTAAACTAATATATTGGTAAAAATTTAAAGGTTTACATACAATGAACTTTAAGTTGAACATCAAGACTTAATTCGGCAATAGGAATCTCATCGATATTATCATAGTCTTTCATTTCACCATTTCCACGGCTACTTGAGGGTGAAGATTTAAGGTAGTTTGGATTATGAGCTTGAAGCATTTTTCTCGCCTCTTTTATCTGCAATAAATCAACTTTTAAAATAGATATATAAATAAATTAAAACGTCTTTTACCTTTTCAAGCTCTTCAGGTGTGGGTTCGAAACTGTCTTTACGACTACCTCGTTCGTTATTTCTTTCTGAAGTTGATACAAACAAACCATCTTTACTATCTTCCTCTTCTTCATCGCTTGAACTCTCACTTGGTGGACCATTTATCCATTCATCTAAATTAAGGCCATTCGGCAATTGGACTTTGCGTTGAGCTTTAGGTGCAACTGGAAGTAATTCTCCTTCATACAATAATTTTAAATCAGCAACAATTTCTACAAGACCAGGAGGAAGAGAGTTTTCAACGGTAGCAGTAAGAGTTGCTGAATCATTTCCGTTTTCATGATCATTGAGGTCATTTAAAAGATCTTGATTTGTAACAGGTTTTATCGATACTATTTCATTTCCAAGCAGTGATTTAACAGTTTCCACTATCATTTGTGTAGCAGAAGCTCTTTCTTGCACTTCAATATCACCAGAACTTAGAAAATGTTGTATATTTTTCTCCATTATATCTGCAGCTTCTTTGATGTCATGAATATTTCCATTTTGAATTGATGTTTCGATAATGTGAACTAAAATTTTAATAGAATTTTGCACAAACACAGCTTGAATGTGGCCAGGAATAGTGCGTTCTTGAAGAAATAACTTGATGGTTTCCATAGGAACTTCCAATTGATCTGTAAATTCTCCAACAATCCAAGCTGCAGCATAAAGCACCTCATACATAGTACTTGTTTGCGAAGAACATGGAAAAGAGTTGATTAAATTCACCATTTCATTTACTGAAAACTTTCGAACTGTTTCTACACGAATTGTAACATCTAAAAGTTGATCAGCAATCACTGATCCATGCTTTGAGCCAGCTTCAAGTTGAATCAATTCAACTAATACAGTCAAATACCATTCAAAATTTGTGACATGTTGATATGACTCTTGAGAACAAATTTCAATAACTTTTAACAAAAGCTCATCTCGATAAACACTTCCTTCTGCTCTTTCCAAATGTCCAAGTAACTTATTTACAATCTCCATGAGATTCTTTTTTGAAACCATACCATAAAGTAAATCCAAAGCTCTCAATCTAATTGATTCATCTTTATCATCGAGGCATGCGAGAATCAAATCTTTATGTGCCTGCACGCTCTTCGGATGAGTCTTAAGTATTTTCGACATTGCTAGCAATCCGAGATATTTTAAGTTTTGATCTGAATCCTCTATTAGAATTCTTAATTTTTGCACGCACAATTGTATTGATGCTATATGATTTGGCATTCCACTGCTAATACTTATTAACACTGCAATTACTGTGTTAATACATTCATACAGAAGGCTCATTGCAGATGTACTGTAAAATTGAAATGAAAACTTTTAATAATAGTTGAGAAAAAGTAAATGATCAAAGCAAAACTTGCCTATGAATTAAATTCGTAAGCGGTTCAATTAACTTTTTTCCTAAACGCGGTTCAATGGGTGTCAAAGCGCCAAACTACATACAAAAATAAAGGATAATTATGTTAGCACAATAAATTAGCATATTAGGAGAAAATGCATAGCTTAAAAAATAAAATAGAGATTGATATAAATTAAAACCTTGCTATTATTTCGATTAGTGGTTTTGCAAGACTTATGCTCAAACAAGGTCCACCGTAGAGAGCAAGACTTCCAAACTTTTTCATTTGTGTGTATGAAAGAATTATTTTTGATTAGATAAAAGATTAATTAAGAGTACTTACAAGTTTGATAATTTTTATGAGCATCCAATTATTGGTAGAAGTAGTCATCAATTTAAAGAATATAGGAGCTAACGAGAGATAATTCTTAGGATTCTTTCGTGCTAATTCACAAATCACATTTACGGCAGCAGATTGAACTCCTGGATCTGGATCTTCTAATTTTTCTTTAAGTTTTGGAAAAGCCGGTCGAAGTGCTTCTGGATGATTTAAAAAAACCTTATACATCATAAGGACGGCTTTCATTCGTAAATATGGTTTAGTGGAGCTCATCAATGTCATTATATCATTTGCCAAATCTCGCGATAAATCTGGTGAAATGAAGCAACTTAAACCGCTCAGTGCAACCTACGAAAAAAAAGAATGCAATTCATTCAATCAAAACTTGTTGATTTAAATCAATTAACTCACTCCAGCATCATATTGATTTGTTGAACTGAGATCTTTTCGTATCATATTCGTAGTTAACATTAAAAGATCAGTGCCTGGATGGAAGCTTTGAGAGGCCGCTAAATAACCAACACGTTTACAAGTAAATTTATTTGAACTCATGACTTCGATGACATTAAATCCAGCCCACGAAATATCGTAGCCGCACATTTGAATCTAAAAGAAAGAAAATTGAAAATATCATTTTGTTTTTGTTTCATCAAATTTGATTTCTTCTTATCAGTGAATACAAAAATGAATCACAATTTTCTACTCACATAAGTTAATTTCGCGACAGCATTACATTTAACGCTGATATTGTCAATCCGTAATTCCTGTTTAATCTCTTCAATGCACTGAGCAATATAACTTGCCTAAGAGAAAGGTGAAAGAAGAAGGAATGAAAGTTTATTAGAGAAGAGAATTTGCTGATGTGGATTTTCGCAAAGAATTTTATTCTGGATCAAGATAAAAAATCATTGATTTGCTTTTATATTACCTCATTATCTTTGTTATTTCGTAGTCCACGAACCAAGTCAGTCAGGTTTTTATCAAATAAACGCTGCAAATTGCCTTTTACTTGCTTAATATTAAGATTTAAAGACATTTTCTTTTTTTCTAAAAAAAATTATTTTCTTTTCAAAATATCCTAATAAATTGCACGATTTACTAAACTTTTGAGGCGGTAAAATATACAGAACACTATTAACTATTCTTCACATTATATTTTAGAAGAATCAGCGTGATATTTCCATCAAGTTTCAATAAAATATGCTCTTCTCAAATTTAATGATATTTTTTGTTTTTTACTAACTTCATTTTCGATTGAAAACTTTACAGGTAGCGATTTAAAATGCCCGACATCAATTATAAAATCTTTCGAGAATAAAATAAAATCGGTATTTTATCTACCCTATAAGCGAGAAAACTTTTAGAGAAAATTTTCCTAAATATTTTGAAAACAAAAGAAATCGCGAGTGTTGAAAGCAAATAAATGTTTATTAGTGTGCATAATTGTATTGAGACTTAAAAAAATGAGTAAAGGAAACTCAAAAGAAGACAAATTTGTTCTCGAAAATGGTCTGTTTAAAATATATCTCTCATCCTCTTATTGATTTTTCATGTCAATACTCTTCTTAAATTTATTTCTTTAAGACACTATTATGCTTAAAGCATTGTATGATTTTCAAGCTGTATATGCAAAAACAATTTCGTGAGTGTCATCTTTTTATACTCCTAATTTAAAAAAGTTTTATTGTGTAATTTGTCATACATTTTTCTTTTTAGATTTGAAGAAAATGAACTTTTTCTCTTACATCAAACCTCAGCACGTCAACGAAACTGGTGGCAAGTTGTTAATGAAAGAGGCTGTATTGGATTTGTTCCTTCAAACTATACAGAAAAAATTGAGGTAAGTTCAAGTAATCATTCAAAATATTTAGCACCCACCCACATTACACACATGAGACATGCAGAGGAGAAAAATCGATAAAATTTTTATTCATCTTCATCATGTCTCTCTTTTCTCTCTGTAATATTTCTTAATTTCATTATCTTATCGCTACTACTAATTCATTATATTTACAAGGCAACATAATGATGTTTATTTTTTTTAAGGTGGAGCCTCTTTTCCTGCTTGAGTTTATCGAAACAGCAATTACCAATTTAAAACATTCCGACGAGAAAGAGATAAACAATATCATAAGTCGTGAACAACTCATTTTAAATTTAACAGAACGAAAGAAAAATTTAGAAAAAATAATGATGGGAGAGACTGCTGAGCAGCCTTTACCACAAAAAGAGAAGAAGCATAAAAAGCAGATTGGAAATGGTTCAGTAAAACATCAACATGAAGAAAATACAGAAGAGCAACCTGAAATCAAAGAACAAGAGTACCAACATGAGCCTGAAAAAGTAAAGATCAAACATGAAACAGCCAAAAAATCAATGTCTACTTCATCCGTAAATGATGTAAAATTGCCTCAAATGATACAAGAAAGCCCAAGCATGAGTGTACTAACAACTAAACTCGAAGATGTATCATTGACATCACCAAGCAATCCAGATACAAGTATTTTATCAGAAATTTCATCAGGTGAAACTACGGGAACAACAACAATTACTATCACAAGCACTACAGACGATGCTACAATTATCACAAAAGATTTTGATGATGAAGAAATTATGCCTGTAGTGCCAACAAATTGTGATTCATCATCTGCAACAACAGCTGATATGAAAGAGGAAAAATCCGATAATTCAAAGAGCTCGAGTGGAGGAGCTGCTGCTGTCAGTAGTGATGAAAAAGTTGTTGCAAATGGTGGATGTAAAAACGTTGAAAAGCATGATTTAATAATTATTGAAGAGCAAGATGTTTATCAAATTGTTGAATCAATCAGAAAAAATACAAATTTAAGTCACGAACTTTCACAACTCGCTTTGCGTGTTGTTATTGATGAAATGGAAGCTTTGATACCCGAATCAACACGCTATCTTGATCCAATCGCAGTGCATCTGACAAATCCATTAACCGTACCAGATAATCTTCTTGGTGAAACTCATGATGCACAGAGACTTCGCAATCTATTCGCAGAACTTCTTGATGCAAAAAATGATTCACAACAAAGAAGCTGGATGCTTTATGAAGATGAAACAGATATCACAAATTTTTTGACAGAATTGATAAGAATTCTTGTGGATGCTGATCCAAAAGTTTGTCGTTATGAAATGTCGTGTGATGCATATAATTCAGTCAATAATTTAGTTTTGTATTATCAAATGGAGTCTCGTTGGAATATTCGTAAGCTTTTATTGAAAGCATTTAAAGCAATGTGTTTACTGGACGTAACTTGTGTGGATCTTTTAATTGGCTCAATTTTACCACTCGAACTTGTTCAAGAGATGCTATCAAATACAGATAACTTGGAAAAGTTGAGTGAACTTAGTGTCATGCTTATCATGAT
Organism: Polypedilum vanderplanki; assembly: GCA_018290095.1. NCBI lineage: Eukaryota > Metazoa > Arthropoda > Insecta > Diptera > Chironomidae > Polypedilum > Polypedilum vanderplanki. The sequence goes on from CM031379.1 coordinate 32,612,975, forward strand.
TTTTAGTGCTGGTCACAAAATGCCCATAGGTCATTTTGAGTTGATGGAAAAGGGTTTTGTTGAATTCATACTGAATCTCATTGAAAATCCTCTTGAAGATGATCAAACTGAATTTTTATCAGATGTCTGTTTAAATTTGCTTCTTGCATTTAATTTGCAATTTGATAATTTTGCTGAAAATACAATTTTGGAAGCAATGCAACATGTCAAAACATCAAAATCTTTTACCGAAAAAATACTTTTACTTATCAATCGTGAAGGTGAGCATTTCATGGTTTCTTTAAGATTAATAATTATCATCAATTATAATTTTTCAGAGGATCCCGTTTTTGTATTGAAACATACAAAACCACCAATAAATTCAGTATTAAAAATTCTAGTGGATCTATTTTCCATTCCTGAAACTACTAATTTATTCTATACAAACGATATAAAGGTGCTAATTGATATTTTAGTAAGACAGCTGTCTGATTTGTCACCAGGAGATGTGGTAAGTATTTATATTATAATATATTTAAACAACTTATTTAATCATCATTTCTTAAATAGCATCGCAAGTGGTATCTCGAACTCTGTCGCAGAATTTTAAGAAACACAAACTATGTAGAACATCAACATCGGGCTTTAGATTTGATGAAAATTTTTACAAGAATTTTTTGCGAAGAGGAAGCTGAATCACAAGGCGATCAGCAAATTGTACGCGAAATATCTAACGAATTTCCACACATTTTCAAAGCTTAAAGAAAAAAAAAAAGAAGAATGATGTATGTGTTCATGATTCAGCTCCACTCATTTTTCATCCTATAAAAAGGACTGAGTTGATATTTTGATGTAAACTCTGATGACATGAAAGACTCAATGACATGAAACAATGCACAATTTTTAAAATTATGACAGTAGATAAACTTACTTTTTTGATGATGAAAAATGAAATTTATTTGATAAAATCATTTTAATGATAAATTTTTTGAGAACAAAACATCTAAAATCTTAAACAAATAATTCTAAAATACTATCCATAATAAAAATTGAAGAGGAAGATACTTATTAAATATTGTAATTATAATATTTCAAATTTATGTGTAACTATGAATACTGAAAAATGGCAATTTTTCATAAATTCTATGATATTACATATTATCTTCTTTTAAAAGTTATTGCAATTTGCAAGTACATAAATATTTTAATATAAAAATGCTTTTAAACTTTTTATTGGTGCGAATAAAGAAAAGCCAAAAAATTAAGAAGAAAGAATTCCATAGTCAATCTTATCTATAAATAGTTGCCAAAGAAATATTATAAAATAAGGTAGAAGAAAATCCATAGTACAGCATATAAGGACGAGCATTTTAAAAAAAAGTGTGATGATCAAAAATGATAAAGTTTATTAAATGTTTTTAACTCTGTAATTTATTTTATTCAATGAAAAAATTTATGATGTTAATCTTAGTTCAAATAATGATTCTGTATGTCCTATTTAAATTTTTAAAAATATTCATTAAAGAATAAATTTAAATTTTAAAGTAAAGTTTGCTTCTTGGTTGATTGTTTTACAGATTTAAATTAATCAGGAAAGACAATTCTGATGAAAATTTCGCTTATAAAGCATATGTAAAGAAGTGAGAAAAGCACAGGCATAGGAGCTTTTTTCATAAAAAAAATTAAATTATTACTAAAGATAGCGATCATTGTGTACTGAATCAAAGCATGTATATTGAATAATTTCCACATCCAAGCAACTGCCAAAAAAATTGATGACTTGATGAATTCTGTCCCATAAACTTCAAATTTTTCTTCAAAAATGTTTGTATAATAGTTCCAAGCGATGCATGAAATGGATAATAAAATAGCGATGATAATAACATCTAAAATTACAGAATTCTTCAGTTCCTGTATGTATTTCTTGTTATATCTTGTAAATACTGGCAATTGCATAAATTCGGTTTCTATTATGAAAGAATTTATGACAACTAATAGCCATACTATCGAGATGAAGTTGCAAAAAATATCAATATATAATGTGATTTTTTGTGTTTCAGAATATTTCACATATTCGTATTCTACACCATACAGCTCTTTTGAGACAATTTTACCTAAATAAATAGAGAAGAAACATAAAGACATGTATAAACAATATAATCATTTTTAATTTTTATTACCCAAATCATCCAGTAAATATCTTAATTCGAAAAGAATGACTCCAATTCTTCTAAATCTCAATTTGCTTGATGCTATGAAAAAACCAGCGATTATACCAACAATAGCGTGTATTATTGAGATTGCATTTATGATATTCAAACTAGGAATTTTTTCTTGAAGAACATCGAGTTGCAAATATTGATTGATTAATGCTGCAGTCGGTGATAATATATAGAAATTTATGTGATCAGTAACAAGACCTTTTATTGTAATAAAACAAATTGGATTGAAATCGCATGAAAAAAATGACTTATAATCCCAAAGATATTTCAAAAAGTCATAATGATCAACTTTAGATTCAACGTAATAATTAGTTACACGATCTATTAAGCTATAATCTGCATAAATTGCTGCACAAATTATCACAATTAATAAACAGTAAAACTTTAATGCTCGCATGTTAAAAATTTAAAAATTTGTTAAATTTTGTGTTGAATAATATCACGTTTTACTAACTTGGAGGTTGAAAAAACATTGCCTATTGTTGCGCGACATTTCTTAATCTACACAATAAATTTAATTTATTCTTTTTTAATCCTTTTCAACTAGGCCTAGTTTTAAAGAATATCAGAACATGAGCATGCTTATAAAATATAAATAAAAAGATTTTAATATGTGGACATTTTGTTCGTTTGTTTACATTTAGATGTAATCTGCAAATTTGGAAAATTAAGTTTTTAAAAACAAATACTTTATAAAATTACATAAATTAAGTACAGAATCACTGAAAGTTCATAACTCTATCAATCTGAATGTAGTAATATGATATTTATTACCATTTTTTAAAATTTATAATTTTTTATGTCATAAATGTCACTGTTGCAAAACATTCATTAGATTATTTTTCTGTTTGTAATTTTGTGAAATTTGTTTATAATTTTATTAATTTTGTCTGGAAAAAGATGTCAAGCACGCCAAAATTAAAGTTTTTCGGATATTGTAATGTTAAAGTATCATGGAAGCTCAAAAATTTCTCATCCGAATACTTTAATAATCCTAATTTTAGTTTATTTCAATCGCCTGTCTTTCGTGTAACATTATCTAATTATAAAGTTGCAAAATTGTAAGTAAAATATCTTTTAAATTTTTATTTAATAGAATTCAATGTACTTTACTCTAATACATGGCTATTTTTCACTTAAATGTTCTATTTATTTTTTTCTATAAGTAATTTGCATCTACTATACATAATATAACAAAACTGCAACTTATTCAAATCTTATTATGTTTACAGCAAGCTGGTAGCCGTTCGAAATAGAAATACCATGAACATATTTCTGCGAAAAGATACCGAAGACAAATATTATGATGAATATTCAAATTTAATAATATATTATGAAATGAAACTTCGTGATTTTTTTATGAGTGAACTTTTAAATCGTGCAGAAGGGAAAATCGAAAAGATGTTTTATGAACATAAGCTTGGAAAGTGTCTTAGTTCAAAAGATTTGTCTCGACACATACCTCATGTTATAAAGGATAAAATGATAGAAATAGTTGTACTTCTTCGTTTTATTGAGAACAAGGAAGAGAGCACATATGTTAATACAATAATGTCAAATCAATATGAAAAAATGTTCAATAATCCAGATTACAGTGACTTCAAATTAATCACATCCGAAAATGAAGAGATTTTCGTTCATAAATTATTTCTCTCAGCGAGATCACCGGTTTTTGATGCTATGATTAATACAAAGTTACTAGAAGGAACGGAAAAAAGGGCTAAAATCGATGATATTGATCCAAAATCACTTAAAGAACTTATTCGCTTTATCTATTCAGGAAGAGTTGACGAAATTGATCAAATCGCAAATGAACTTATATACGCTGCAGGAAAATATGAACTTGAAGATCTCAAACCACTCTGTGTTCGATCTCTTGGTATCAATATAAGTAATGATAATTGCTTAAATACATTTGTTCTGGCCGATTTATTTATGGAAGAAGATTTAAAAAAGTATACAATGGCTTTCATCAAGTTTAATTACGACAAAATCAAAAACAGTGAACAGTGGAAAAATTTAACAAAAGAGCAAGTTAAATTTTTATTGGATAAGCTGATGACTCCTGATCAAGATGGTTCAAATGTGAATTTAGTTACTACAATCACCATACAAAATTCACGTGCAATGCAGCCACAATTAGTGATCGTTAATAATGATGTTACTGCTCCCGTTATTCCTCGTTAAATTCTAATGTTAATACGTAATTCTATATTTTTATTTTTCTGCAATTCACATAATGTTTGGAAAATCCCATGCATTTTTTTTTCGGAAAGTCCATTAACCTTAACATTGAATCGCATTCGTGAGTAATGAAATAATCATGCGGAACATACTTAATTTATTTCATTTTTTTCTTTGAATATGCAGTTGACTTTCTTCAAATTCGATTCAATAAAGATATCAAATGAAATAGTAACCACGACATTGAATGTTATTTTAGCGTCATAGTGTTATAAAATTCAATGTAAACCACAAAAAGGGTCATTGGATTTTAATAAAAATATTTTCAATTGTACGTGATAAAATGATTAATGTTATGATTCATTTCTTTCCACTAACTTTAAATGTAAAAGTAAATAGATCAAAATAAAACGGAACAAGAAGATATAAAATGGCAAGAAGAATTTGATCATATAGGGAATTCCTGACCTTAGACAAGAGAAAAAAATTGAATTTCAGAGAGAATATGCGGTTGAGAATGAGAAAAAATAGAAACAACACACATGAGACCTCACATGGTCATTTAACTTATTCTCTTCATTTTTAAAAAATCTTTTCTATTTCTTGTCTGTGAACTTGCTTGTTGCGCTCTCATTTGCTAACTCTCAAGTCCTTCAGAACATTTATTTCTCACACTGCGTTTCTATAAAATTGCTTGCTTTCTCAATCGTGTGATTCATTTTCAATAAGTCGTTTGAAGTGTTTAAATCAATAAACCACTATAAATACATTATTAGAAGTAATTCAAATAAGGATGTGTAAAGTGACATTGATATTTATTTTATGTCTCATATTAAGTGTGTATGGCCAAGAAAGCGGAAGTTTCTGGTGGAAAAATAAAAAACTTATGAATCAAGTATCAAATTCCAGAAGTTTAAAGGAACAGAGTGCAAAAATAAGGACATTACCTCCTCGATATAGACATGAAAATGATGATATTTCATCAACAACTACTGTAAAAGGACTTTTCATACACGAAGAGCAAGATGAAGAAAATAAAGATCATAGTCAATATAAATATGATAATGAACCTGATTGTGTATGTGTTTCTAGGCAATTGTGCAATGAAAATAACACTATTATTACCGATGGCAATGGATTGATTGATGAAAGGTAAAAATGTTAAGTTTTTTATGTTTTAAATCTTTTAATTTTTTTATTCATTAAAATTATTTATTCATTTCACTTTATTTTATTATCGCTCATCACATGGTGATAATTTCTTTTCAATAAATTTCGTTAATTTAAATAAGGTCGTTGCAACTTAAATCAATTGCGTATGCACATTGGTTCTTAATTATTAGCTTTGTATTTCACAAATCAATAACAATTGTGATTTCAAGCACTCATATTTTCTTTCAAGAGTTGTTCATTTAATTAACAAACATACTTTTTATATTACAGTAAAAACAATTTTTCTGTTGTTATTTAAAGGAATTGCTCTTGACTGCTTGCACTCAACTCCATTAATCTCCATGCTGATCGTGGATTTAGATCGTTTGGATCGCGACATAATACCCATACATAATTTACTCTCATAACTTTCTCTGGATCACCCTCAACAACTTTTCTGTCTTTATCTCTCACACACATAATTTGTTGAGCTCGAAATGTTATAATTAAAACTGGCCCTTGTTCCATTACTTTTCCCATTGCTAAATCAACGTTCTCAATATCGAGAATTTTTGAGTCAAGATAATAGCCTATTTTTTGTGCTGCACTTATTGGTGTAGCAATTATATTGTAGCAGCTCTCAAAACACCAATCTTTAAGTATCTCTAAATTTCCACGAACCATAGCTTCAAGAATATTTGGAATTATGTCATTTTCACAGTTTTTGAGAAATTGTTTCTCATCAAAATTAGGCTCGACCTTGCAAATTTCCGTTAGTGTCTCTGATAATTCTGTTTTACTAAACATTCCGCCCATAATATCGCTCACTTTATCAGTCAAAAGTCTAGATGCTCTTATCAGTGGATTTTCAGATTCATCATATTGCATTTTCCAAGAGAGAACCTTATTCACATAAGTATTGTTGTTTTTAAAATTTTCCCATGACTGGTAGAATTTTGAATCTTTATGAAGCTCAACTCCCGTTGCATCAGTATTAGCTTCAATGTGACGGTCATCTTGATTTAAATTAGCAAATTCAACACGTTTGCGAAGTTTTGATGGTGGTCGATAAACCCGTGAATTTATTCCTCCTTCACTACCAATTTCTTCACGAACTGCAGCTGTTGCCTGTGATATACTTTGAAACGCTTGACTCTTTCCTAATTCGGCAGTTTTTTCACTAATTGTGCCTGCAGCTTCTTTTGCTGTTTTAGAAAGATCTTCTCCTATTTTTGATGCTTTTTTGGCAATATCTGTCTTGCTAACTTCGTCTATTACTGACCCTAATTTTTCTTTCAATACTTCTGAGCCTTTCGATGCTTCCGATTCAACCGAATAAAATTTTTGACGAGCGCTTTTCAATGCATCTGATTGTTCTAGTTTCTCTGCCTCTTCTCTAAATTTTTTTACACTCTCCTTCATCTCTTTATTTTTGTCATATTCTTGTTTGATATTTTCGAGTACTTGTGAAAAGAATCCAGGTCGTCTTCCAGTTGAATAACACTAAAATTATCAAATAGTATGCTTAATTTTATGTTATCATTAAGTAAAATTATTGATTCTTACCGCACACACTTCAATGACATGATTTTGTTGAAATCTGTTGTTAAAACTAATGACATTTCTCGAATTGCTATTGTTAAATATAAGGATTCTACTTTTTGTACCTATCCTCGCTAAACGATCCTACAAACCATAAAGAAAAGAATATAGATTGATAGATGTATTTCGTAACTTTAACCTTGCTATTAAAAGAAATTCAAAATTTTGGATAAATATGTATTTTATAAACGTGACAATTGTATCAACGAATTAATCCTATTTTTGTATACCATTTTCTGTAATTTTTATTGATAAACTACTTAATTTAACTTGAAATTTACAAAAAATTGTCGAAACAAGAAATAATTTTATTTGCTATAAAATATTTTTAGAACCAGATTTGCTATAATTTTATTTTATTTATTTGAATTTTAGATCGTTTAATTTATGTGGATCAGAAAATGTTTGCTGTCGTATTCCTAAAACAACTATTTCACCACCAATTCCTCAAAAAATCACAACTACTACTCAAAGAAATTTACTTAATTTTGATTTGACAAATCTCACAAATATAATTAGTACAATCCTTAGACCTGTTAATAACAGCACTTTTAAACCAATCAAACCACAACAGCCACAAGTTGAGAGAAGTTGTATCTCAAAGAAAGGAAAGAAATTACAGGAAAGAATTTTGATTAATGAAAATAATGAAGATGAAGATAATGAATTGGTAGGTGAAACGACTTTTGCTGAATATCCATGGATGATTGAATTATTAAAAAGAAACCCAAAAACAAGAAATTTTGAGTACAAATGTGGAGCTGTTTTGATAAATCCAACAACAGCACTGACAGCAAATCACTGCTTAAAAAATAAAATACCTTCAAATTATTTAATTAGAGCAGGAGAATGGGACAGAAGTTCAACTTTAGAATATTTGCAGCATCAAGACAGATCTTTGTCACAAATAATTTCACACCCTCAATATTATTCTGGTGGTTTATTTAACGACATTGCAATTCTCAAGTGGATCCATCCACTTAATTTAGATTTAAATATCCAACCAATTTGTTTACCTGAAGAAAATCAAATTATTAAAGAAGGAACGAAATGTATTGTAAGTGCATGGGGTAAAACTAGTGAAAATACACCAACAACTGATAAATTGAAATTTGTCAAAGTTCCCATTGTTGAGCATAATAAATGTCAAAGTCAATTGCAAAGTTATCGATTAGGCAATCGTTTTAAGTTGCACGAAAGTTTCATTTGTGCTGGGGGTGATGAGGGATTAGACTCATGTCAAAATGATGGTGGTTCCCCTTTAATCTGTAAGCATGGAAACGATGACTCATATTTTTTAACAGGTCTTGTGAGTTGGGGACTTGATTGCGGAATTAAGAATGTTCCAGGTGTATACACAAGCATACCAAATCTCATGCGATGGATTAAAACACAAATTACTGAAAAATAATTTTTAAATGTCAATTGATAATTTAATTTCTCTAACCAAAGAGTCTTCTTTTATAAATGCTTAATTAAATATTTATTTGAATAAAAATCCTTATTATCTAAATTTAACATGCTTTTTTCTTTCATCGAACCATATTATGAATAAACGTGAACGATAAAAATTTACACATTTGTTCATCTTGTTTGATCGAGAAAGAATTTTGATAATATTTGCTTACGATATTTTCACATCTATGTCCGAAAAAAAAATTCAACAAATTTATTTAATGCATTAACAATTCAAGAATCGAAATGCGTTTCGATTACTTCCTTAAATACCGGCTTAAAATTAATCTTAGTATAGAAAATATAGCTTTGGTCGATTTTCAATAGCATGTATGCATGTGCTTAAGTTGTTTTTTTAACCAAATATATAACCTATATGAAGAAGGATGAGACTGTAAAAGAAAAATGAAAATTATTGATGGAATTTTTTTTTGTTTTTAATAAAATTACTTTTTACTGTCTTTATCCGAAATGTCTTCACTTTTTACTTCGACTTCTGTATTAAAATAAATTTATTTTAGATTTAATCATTACACAAATTGTTTTATTTTTCAATTACTTCTCTTAATCAGTGATGATTTCTTTGTATCTGAATTAATTTTATTTCTTTTTGATAAAGGTACAGTAAACGGAAACTGTGGAGATGGTAATGGCGTAGTTATTACAAAACTATCAAATAATAGCACTAAAATTAATGTGTAAAAGATCACTCTTTTAGAATCCATTTTTACAACACTTGAAATTCTTTCTTTCTCAAATAAACTCTTGGAAAATACTAAAAATTTTTTCTTGCAATTGAACCATTTATATAGGAATGATAGTCAATTAGCACTTTACTCTATTTATCGTCTTATTCAAATAAACCATATATATATTTGTGAAGGCCATTTAACATTTTTTTTGAAATTTTTTTTTTCCATCACACGTGTAAACACTCTCTTATCGTACTTTTCTATTTTACTTACAAAGTCTAATACACTTTTTCAATTTATCCAATAACTGTTTACCCGCTCTTCAAATATTTTTCACTTTGCTTGCAATTTTGTTCACAAAATTCTTTAATACGTTCACAAGCTTCAATGATTAATTCTTTAGGCACTGTTAAAACGATTCTAAAAAAGCCGGGAAAATTGAAGCACGGATATCCAGGAAAGGTTGCAACGCTTTGCTCCCTTATCAATTGTTGTGTAAACTCTAAACATGTTTTGAATTTTGGAAATTTCTCGAGTTCAATTTTAATCATGATGTACATTCCGCCACGTGGGAATATTGGAATTAAACCAGGAGTTTCTCGTAATATTTTATAAGCTGATAATGCATGATCCTGGTAATTTTAAAGAAGAGATTCAATTATTTTCAAAAAAAATATTTGATAAGAATCTTACATGAACACGAGCAGCGTTTTCTTCAAGAAATGCCTTTGGTGTGTTTTTAATGATTTCAGTTAAAGCTATTTGTGCTGTTGAATTGGGCCAAAAATTTCTTCCTGCTATATTCAAAAGACCTTTTCTTATATCATTCAACTGATTATTTCGATCATGAATGACAATCCAACCGACTCTTATTCCGGGCATTATAAATCTTTTTGTTAATCCTGAGCATGTTAAAATTGGAACATTTTTTGAAAGCGAACTGAATGAGTAAAATTCGATACCAGGAAATGTAAAAAATTCGTAAACCTCATCAGCAATTATTGGTATTTGATGTTTTTCTGCAATTTCTAATATTTTTAGGATATGTTCTTTGCTAAAAACATTTCCACATGGATTGCCAGGGTTGTTAACTAAAATTGCTCTAGTAGATTCATCTATTTGCGACTCTAGATGTTCTAGATCAATTTCCCAATTTCTTGTGCAATCTAAATTATAGAATTTAGACACAATTTCAGTAGGTTCTAGCCATGTGGAATAATTCCATGAAGGACGTGGAACTAAAATATTTTCTCTAGGATTTGCTAGAGCTCGAAAACAAATTTCTAATGCAGTAGAACAGCCGTTTGACATTATAACGTCCTCAGAATTTACATCAAAACATTTGTCAGAATCATTGACCTGAACACTTTTATCATTGTTGTTTACATATGATGCCACTGCTTCTCTAGCAGCTTTTAAACCAGAACTGACTGTGTATGAAAAATTGTCTTTTTCAAGAGCATTTTTTATGGCCTCAATACTTTCTTTTGCTGCATAAAAATCTAAGTTTTGACAAATAAAAAAAACGTATAGGAAATGTAAAATGCTTGATATCAGGTCAAAAAACTACTTACTGCCAAATGCTGTAGGGTCTCCTAAATTTTATATTAAAATAAAATACTAATAAATATGCATATTAATCAAAATTTACATTCTCCGATTTCTTACCAATTTGTAATGTAATCAATTTCTTATCTTTATTCGGGTCAATTTTCGGACCTTCCCAAATTTTTCGCAACGGATTGTCAGTTTTTTCGGCAAACGTTGTCATTTTTAAATTCCATGACTTTATTTTATAATGATAATCGTTCATTTTTTTCAATAAATAAAATTTGCTTGTTATATGAATGAGTTTTAAAACACAACTGAGAAATGAAGAAATGAAAAAAACTTTATTTCAATCTCAGAGAGACACTTTACTTTTCTCTCTTTGGTAAGAAATGCGATAAGGCTTCTTTAATATATTGTGATTCATGTCATAGAAAGAAATCATATATTGAGTCTTTGGATTGCAACAGCTTAAGATTTGACCTTATATTTAACATGAGATAAGAAGCAATAGATTTCTAAAAAAATTTAATTTTAGACATGAAAAAACAATTTTATCTCTTTTCAGTAAATAAGTTATTTTATATTGTATTAAGTCTGAATGGTGAATTACATTTTCTTTGGTTTACAGTAGTTTAAATATGTAGTTAAATAAATATTATCAAAGTGATTTTTAAACATTGCATAATTGCAACAAAACTTTTGTTTTAACATATACTCAACTAGAAGAGTTGATAAAAAGATAAGTTTAACACACAACATAAATACGAAGAAAAAAGGGTGATAAAATTTACCCGAAATTATCACATGCTGCTTTACAAGTAGTAAAGCTGATTTTCCATTAGACTATTTGGAACAGTATGCAAATATTGTCCAACCAATACAGCGAGTTTTTGAGCATATTGCAAAACGCAAGGAACCCTATAATAAAAATTATTTTAATTAATCTAGTGTGTGATTTAAATAAAAATTTAAATTTACCTTGTAGTTCCACTCCAATTATAGTAAAGATGACACATTTTGTATGTAAGAATTTGAAGTCGATCTGCTGTAAGTCCGAATGTATCATGAATAATGTTATAGCTAGTAGGTGAAACTGTGCCTTGTCGTACTGATTGACTGATTAAATAAAAATCGTATCTGAAAAATATGATTTTTAGAAATTTCAAACCATAATATATTATTTCATCTTACCTTTCAGGCAATGTCACAGTATTATCAACAACAACTCCAGAAACCGGATTATCAAAACCAGCACCACGATCACTAAAGAATCGAGTATTGATGCGCTTTGAAACGATGATAAAGCAGAATCGAGGAAGAATTCCAGGAGAACTCTTTTGATAAATTTCATTGAGTGTATTTTCCAAGATTTTAACTTCAGTGCTATGAACGTAATGAATTTCTCCATCACCAACACCATCACGGTACATTAAAATTCTTTCAGGAAGACAACCATTGATATTGTAATAAGTTTTGAGCGCCTTCCTCATATGAACATCAATTTGTGCTGAACATTCTTGACCACCAGAATGAGGAGCAACTGAACTATAGAATTGAATTTTCTTCTTTATATCCATTGTGGCAACAAAAGCACCGTATGCTTTTTTAGTAACAGTATCGCGACCAACATCAAAGCCAATAGTCATAATTCCATTTAATGGATATTTGATAGACCAAGCCGCTCCTCCAAGTTTGCAATTCATTTGAATCAAAACCTTAGTAGCAATAGATTTGACACTTCCAATATTTCCCTTTTTTGGTTGCATAGTTTTCGATACAACAACTTGTATTGGTACTGCATTATCGACACATGAAATTTTCTTGACAGCAGAATAACGATCCGCTCCATTATTCGGCAAAACTATCAAAACAAATTTAGGATCCTTTTGAATAAACTGTTCCAATTGTAAACTATAAGTGCCAATTCGATCGTCATTCAATTCAATCAATTTCGGTTCTTTCATTTCATATTGCATTCCACGTGCAACTTCGACTAATAATTTTAAAAATTGTCTAGTTTCACTTTCACAACGTTTAGGATAAATTATTCCCCAACGAACTAATGGTTCATTTTGAAACATTTGATTGACTTTCATTGGATTTGTCCAATCAACACGTTCATCATTTTGTGCAGTTTTACCATTTCCAAAAATAATCATTTCTTGTGGTAATTCTCGACCATAAAGTTTTACAAGCTCGGGTTTTAACTCTGTACCAAAAGTTTTGAACTGCTTCTTACTTTCTTCAGTTGTATTCAAGCGATTACTGAAGTCCTTTAACCTTTGAATTCGTCTTTTAGGGTCCATTCGAGTATACTCAGCTAGCGCCCTCATTAATTGAAAATTTGTGCGCATTCTATCAGTTAATCCAGTAGCAGAGCATAATTCAGGAATCAAGCATGAAGATTCCTTGCGACCAGCGCGAATTTCTTTTGGCTTTAAAAATTAACAAAAAAAAATAATTAACTAAAGTTAATAATTATAAATAATTATATTAATTACCGTTGGATTTGTAATAAGAAGCGGTTGTTGAGCATCTTTTATTGTGATGTTGTATTTTTCACGGTAATAATCAATAAATGAAATTTGACGATCATTGTAAGGGAAAGTAGTCATTGGAGTCTTGTTAAAATCAACATCATCAACACGATATGTTCTGTTATTGTATCCAGTTAAAACAATCGAGCCAACAACATCCTTTTTGAAGCTATCTTTGTAATTAGATCTGTTTTCTTGCAAATGATTACGTAAAATATCATAAATTGTTTCTTGACGCAGAACTTTATGTGAAATTTCACAGCAAAGTAAAATTTCTTCCTCATGCTGGCGAATTGAGGTAACATATCCTGGCCATAATGTAAGCTTATAATCGTTGATATTTATCTGCTCAAGATTATAAATAATTTAAATCATTTAATAATAACTGAGAATCATTAATTTATACCTTATTTTGTGGATCATAGAGATTACGGCGCACTAATTGCAAATTCAGTCCTTTCATAGCACGTCTTAAAATCAAATTGAGTAAGTTAAATCCTAATGAACTACTCATTTCAATCACATTCTTTGTTTTTTTGACAGTCATTTTGTAATCAATTCCCTCACGTGATTTGCAATCAAATAACATTGTTTCTTCAGGAAGTGCTTTTGTCAAATATAATGCACTGCCATTATCAAAAATATAACCTAATAATAAAAAGAATATATTAAATATGTTTAAAATTAAAATATTTCTCGCATTTTCTTACCACCAAAAACTTCACGATGTTGTGCTACAAGACTGCTCAAAAGTTTTTGAGAATCATTTGGCGGATCAAAAGATACATGGTAATGAAGAAAATCAAAATCAGGAAGCTTTGAGAGTCTGAAATAGTTAGTGCATAATGGAATTACGACTCCAATACTACCACTTTTTGATGATTGATCAATTCCAGCAGGTCTTGTGACATATCCATAATCAGAAAATTCTGATGATGAAATTGATTGCTGTGAAGGAGTATTGCTAAGTTCATCCCTTCCTCTTCCTCGACCAAAAGTTTTCTTTACTTGTACATCGAGAGAATCAAAAGATGAACTCGAAGACATTTTGTTCTTAAAAATTGAAACAAAGAAAAAACGTGGTCGAATTAAAATAAAATGTTTTTTCTATTTAGGCATTTTTAAATATTTTTATGCAAATCGATTCATGATGATGTAGGTTCTCTTACCTTTTAAAATAATCCGATTTCCAAAAAATTTGTACTTTAAAATATTTTTAAAAATTTAAAAACGTAAAAATACGACCTTTCACATTAAAACTTACGACACAAATGAAATTCTTAAGAGGAATTTTAGAATTTTTACTGGAAACTTTTGAAACAATTCAAAAAATATGCAACCGTTAATAATAAAAAAATATTTCAATTTTATTCAAATAAAATCTCTTAAATCAAATAAAAATAAACACATGGTTATCATTTAATGTCAAAAATCTGTAATTTTAATAAAATTTGTTGCAAGATCGTCAATTTCTTCATCAATTTTTGGGGGTCGATAATGATTTTCACAAAACTCTTGAATTCGTTCACATGCTTCGATGATCATCTCTTTTGGAACTGTTAGTACAATCCGTATGAAATCATCAATATCGAAACATTTTCCGGGAAGACAAAAGACACTCTGTTAGAATTAGAAATAAAATTAGTATTATTTAACATTATAGATTACAATGGTACACTTACTTGCTCAGCCACAAGAGATTGAACAAAATCAAGTTCATCATGAAACTCCGGAAAATTTTTCATATCCACTGTAATAATAAAGGTTAATAAAAAATAAATAAAAAAGTTTTAAATAAATAATTAATGAAGATGTAAACTACGTACGGAGAACCATCATATACATTGCACCTTGTGGCATAATTGGTGTTAAACCAGGAATTTCTTTTAACATTGAATAAGCAATATTAGCATGATTTTGAAGTGTCTCAACAAGTTCATCATAAAACTTTTGTGGAGTATTTTTAAGAATTGCTGGCAGTGCTCCTTGCACAAGTGAATTTGGACCTAAAATTCTGGCCGATAAATTTAAGAGTCCCTGTCTGACTTCACTAAATGCTCCATGACGATCATGAACAATAATCCATCCCAAACGCCAACCTGGCACTAAAAATCGTTTAGTAGTACCACCACAGCTTAATATAGGTACATTTTTTGACAATGAAGCCATTGAAAAATATTCATTGCCAGGAAATACAAAATGTTCATAAATTTCATCAGCAATAATAGGTACATAGTGACGCTCAGCAATCTCTAAAATATCTAAAATGTGTTGCTTACTGAACACACTGCCACAAGGATTTGATGGATTGGTAACAATAATGGCGGCAGTATTTTCATCAATTAATTCTTCCAAATGATCCAAATCAATTTCCCAACCTTGCTCTGGAATTAAATTATATGAACGACATTCGATTCCAAAACCTTCCGCTAAAGTTCTGTAAATTGAAAATCCTGGCTTTGGAATCAAAATATTTTGTCCTTCATTGGCAATTGCAGCTATGCAAAGATCGAGTGCACAACTGCAGCCTGAACACAAAATTACATCTTTTGCAGAAATTTCTTTTATGACTCCTTGATGAGCTATAAATTTTAATATTACATATTAAATCAATATGGACATTTTCAAAAAATATTTTTTAATTACCGGAATACTCAGCAACTGCTTCTCGTGCTTCTATGAATCCAACTGAGGGTGCATAACCATTAAAATTTTTATCATCAATAACTTTTTTCATGGCATCAAGAATTTCATTCGCAGGTAGCAAATTTCCAAAAGTTGTGGGGTCACCTAAAATGTCATAAAAATATTTTGCGTCTATAAAAGAATTCTGAGAATGAAAATGTTATGAAAAATCATTCGAGTAAAACAAGTTTAATAAAATAATTTATGCATGTCGTCATATGAAACTTTTTTCAAACACACACCTCCTTAACGTCACACGTTTTACATCTTCCACAAAAAATAAGAGAGAAAGAAACGAAAAAACTGGTTCGATAATTAATTTTTAAAAATATAATAAAAAAAGAAGCAGTAGTAAGAATATTCTGGGCAGAATTTTTGGTGATATATATATATATATATATAAGCATGTGCTTTCGAGAGTCGCAATTAAAAACCTGCTTTGATTTGATCAAAGTGCTAAGTTCTCATGAAAATCCTTTCTTCATCAATATTCAAGGTCAGAAAATTTCTTAAACTGTTTTTTAAACATTTTACATGCTATGATAAAGTTATGAAGAATGAGATTGATATTTAAATTTGTTGTTTTGTTTTTCATTTTTCTGTTCACAAACAAAAACATCGTAAACACATTTAAAGATATAAAGGAATGTCATGATAAATTCAAATGAAAGCTCAACTATTGGAGGCTCGACTATCTATCTATCCAATAGTGAAAAAATAATGAAAAAACAACATGAGAATGGAAAATTTTTAATCTATTTAATAATTTATGAGACTCATTAAGTGCTGTGAAATGTTTTTTTGCAAACAACTTTTAACATATGACGATGATTTTTATTGGGATGCAAATTAAGTGGTTTTTGAAATGATTTAATAAAATACATCATTAGCATCTAATGCTGATCAACAATTTTACGACGCGTGGCAATATGTCCATTATTGAAAAAAAAATATCATAACTTACCAATCGAAAGTGCAATCATTTTTTTTTCAGGATTAGGTACGATTGTCAATCCATCTACAATTGCTCTGATCGGATTATGAGTTTTTTGAGCGAATCCACTATTTTACAAATTTAAATTTATTTTCTTTAATTAAAATTTTTAAAAAATAATTAAATACACTATTGTGCATTTTATTATACACAATACCTTATTTTTACATTCCATCTTAAATCACGAACAGTACTTTGACGACGAAGAAGCTTTCTTTTATTGTCGATTGGCTTTGGCTTTTCACTTGCACCAAAATTTCCAATAAAATGCAATACTTCATTAGTCGTCTGTTCGACTTTCGTTGCCATCTTTCACAACGAAATTTTCTTTCTTAATCTATTTTGTTTTTTGCAATTTTCACTTTAACGAACTTTCTTGAATATTTTAATTTATACTTGAATTAATTTTTTTCTCTCAGTTCTTTCCTTTGTACAATACGATCGAATGCCACTTGACAACTAACATGAGAGAAGCTGCTAACCTGTGCTTTTTATCTCATCTCTCACAAATATTAACATACCTATCTCAAATCAGTGACAATATACTCGTGTGGCAGATTGGAGTATTTAAGCGCATTTTTGACGCAACAAATAAGTGACTATTATCAAATCACTTTAAAAGTAATGCAGAAATTCAGTGTGTGTAAATTTGATATGAATATAAAATTAAAACTTAAACATTGCAGATTCTTATGACGATTTGCTCATAATGACGAGCTGTACAACTCGTAAGTAAAGCGCTCAAAGTTGTAATTTGCGATTCAGTCAAATACGAGAAATATTAAAGTTTAATGAAAAGTGCTTCGCATGCATACAGAAATAAATTAAGGAAAATTCGAGATGCAGCAAGAAAGAATGGTGCACTTGCAAAATAAAACACTTATAAGATGTTTGCTTGAGGTAAAATATTTAAAAAAAATTGCATTTATTGAGAGAATTTTACATCCTTACCCTCGAACATATCTGAATTAGTTGATATATTAATATTCAAATGATATTCAGCAAACAAAAATCTGTATGTATTTAAATCTGTTTGCAAACTGGAAATTGAGTGTTTTTACATTTTCTCACTAGCACACACAAAAGAAACGTGAGCTGTAAAAATACCTGTCAATAAAATATTCACCATATTGTAAAATGAGACAAAAGATTTTTAGGTCCTTTCAAACAAAATATTTTATATAAAATTGAATTATGTTTTGGCATGAAAGTTTTCAACTTTTGTTTTATTAAATTTAAAATATGAATTGTACATTATCTAAAAGATATAAAAACCTTATGCTAATAAATGTTATTACTATTGTTTTTAACAAAAACTTGACAAGATTAAAAAAATCCTTAATGTTCATCGTCTTTTCCTAAAGACGAATGTGACGAATTTTCAGCAGAAACATGTGCAATATTTGAATTTCGACGTCGAGTATTGTTAAAATTTTTATTACGCATTTGTTTCTGACGTTGTTTGTATATTTCACGTTGATATGATTTATCGCGAATCAATATATTGGAAAGTCGCTTTTTACTGCAGTTGCTTTCATCGTCATCGACCCAATTTTCTTCATCATCATCGTCTATATCTGAAGTTGTTATCACAACATTTCCACATTCTTTTTCGATATTTTCTTCATTTGTACATATTAAAATTGGCAATTTCAATTGTGATTTCATTTCATTCATTTGTTTTTCATTATCAACATTTGAATCTTTTTCATGTAATTTATTTTCAAGAACGTTGATTGTTTTTGCAAGACTAGAAATTTTCTCCTCTAAATTATCTTTTGTGATGTTTGCAAGTCTCAACATTTCTTTTAATTGAAACATTTCACTATCTTTCTCTTTCGACTGAAACATTTCATTTTCTTTTTCTTTCAATTGTATGTCTAAAAGACTTTTACCTAAGCTTTCCATAGCTATACTATTGTGAACTGTGTGGTATGTTGAGCATGAAAATTCAAACATTTCTATTGATGATGATGCATCCTTACACGTACTTCGCGTTTCATTTATATATGACAACTGATCCGAATAGTCTCTATTTTCTTTTTCAAGAGTTTCGATTCTTTCATTTTTCAATTCAACAATGACACGAAGCTCATTGAGAGATGCATCTAAATCTAAAACTTTATTGTGCAAGTCTTTCAATTGTTTCTCCATAGTAGTTACTTTCTCTTTGTACCTTTTATTAGTTGCTATAATGTTGTCATTTTCACATTTTAGATCAAATATTATATCATCACGCTTTTTAATTTCCTTTTGCATTTTATTGCGAAGGTGATTTTCACGATGACTTTTGTTTGGAGAACGATTTTCATCTTGATATTCTGAAATCATTTCATTTCTCATTTTTTGTGCATCCTGACTCAAGTTTGTACATTTTAAGACTAAAAAGCAAAGTTTTAAAATAAATTGACATATATATGTTATCATTATGCATACCTAATTGTTGAATTTTTTCTTGATGTTGTCGCATTTCTATCTCTAGCATGCTCTTTTCAAATTTTTCATTATCAAGTTGTGTTTTCAAATATCTCAACTCTTTAATTGTTTCATTAAAGAATTCTTTATGTGGAGTAGATGTTGGTGTTTTTTGTGAATTTGATTTCGTTGGTGTAACAAGAGGACTGCTCGTTGTTGTAAATAGTTGAGGTGATTTTTGAGGAGAAAGCATTGAGATACCTTGTTTGATTGCTGCTCTTATCGACTCTTTAGAGAAATCTTTGTTTAAATTGAAAAAATCGAAAAAACTAAAGATGCTCATTTGAAATTTTGTATCAAGACTGATGCAGCTGCTTTGGAAATATTCACTCTCCTGTGTTACACATGAATAGTAAAGAAGAATTGAAAAGATGTAAATGTAATCTTGCGAAGATATAGTATTGGCTCTATTGTAAAGAATATTGTATTCAGGAAAATTTTCTGTTTAAAATATATAGATTTAGGATATTTTTGATAGACATTCGAATGTCAATAATATCATATATACCTTCAAGAAAATGAATTATTTTATTTTCATCACGCATATCCTTTGTGTCATCAAAAAGTTTAGAATAGAATTTATTGAAGAGATCCTCTATTTGTATTTGTTCAAATGAATAGACATTTGAAATTTCACTAGCTTTTATCTAAAGAAGACATTGTTATGATAAATTAAAAAAAATAATTTTGTAGTTTCAAAATTACAACTCACCCATTCAAATAAAACAATTTTCCACTGATTGACATCCATCAGAAAAGGTTTATACACAAATAAATTGTAGAATATGTCATTAAAAACAATGAAAAGTTAATTGATTTAAATTTTGATATTTTTTCTAATCAATCTTGAAAAATGTCCTTTTTAACTGATGCGAAAATAACGGTTAATTTGAAATTCCAAAAAAGATGCAAAGAATATATTTTTTAAATAAAAAATTCATTTTTTCCACCTTTTTTAAAAAATTAAAATTTTTAATTAAAATATCGCAAAAAATATTAAAAAAATAAAATAAAAAATTAATCAAAATAAGTTTTGATTTATAAATAAAATAACTTATAACATGAATCATAAGTATTATCATAAAATGCGCTTTAATCCATTGCCATGCAAAATAGAAATTTTGTTTGACTTTAACTTTGTGAGGAAGGAGGCAAAAGAAATTTTCAAAGGAAGAGAGGAAAAATATTTTTAAAAAAATAAATTTGAATAAAATTTGAACGACAGCTATTTAAAACGATAAATTAGTAAAATATTACTTCTCAAAATGAAGTGAGAATTAAATTACACTGAAAGTATTTGTTTTGTGGGCAGAAAATCAAATTTTCTAGTAAGTGAAAAATTTTCAATTTTCTAAATTTCATGTTTCACAATATTTTAAACACATTTGATGTAATTTACTTTGTAAAATATATTCCTTTTAATAATATCCATCAACTGTTTATCAAAATCATAAGAGAATCTTTGAAAAAAAAATAAAAAAATTTATAAATTTAAATTGTTCAGGAAAAATGATGCAAATAAAAATCGATAAATCCCATTGCATGCAAATGTCCATTTAAGAAAAATATTATTGACTCTACATAGATGATATCATTAATTGAGAATATTTTTGTATAATTTCTTTTAGATGGCAACTGAACATAAAACGAAGAGTGATGAGCTTACGAAAAGAAGTGGAGAAAGTGATGGAACATCAATTAATAATAGTAATAATGATAATGTTGTTCTGTTTAGATTATCGCTTCGAGCTTTGTCAAATTGGACTTTGATGCTCCCACTTACGGGCTTATTTATTTGCTTCGTAACAGGATATATATTTCAAGCGGAGGAAATACACGAGACACACTGCAGAGTAAGTTGAGTAAATGAGGATACATTTAGATGATCGCTCTTCCTTTAGTTTTCATTTCTTTCGTTTCTTTTCATTCAATTTTTTTTCGTGAAAACTATTTTTTCTCTCACACCTTATATTTTTTATGTTGCAACAATTATATGTAATAACTTTGTATGTATATAAACCAATTATTCGTGTGATTATGTTCCACAAAGTTATTACAAAAAGCTATTTATAACAAAATGATGCTGCTTGACAAAAAGGTAATATTTATTGGATAAATTTATTTTACGAAAAAATATCTTCGCACGATATTTCTTTTTTTCAAGCGGCACATTATGAAATTAGATTTCCTCTAGAGCTCTGCAACCCTTCCACTTGCCCACTTTCTTTCGGTAAACAAATGTGTAAAAGAAACCTTATATTTTAATTATTTCTCTTTTTATCACACCACCATGATATTCATCGTTTGTTTGATTTTGAGTTGAAAATAAATAGCTCGTCAGTTCTCTTTCTATATAAGTAGAAAATTTGATTTTTTTTTCAACTAACATTACATCTCTCAAGAGTAAATTTTACAACGGAATGAACCTTTTATTATTATTATTAGGAGCTCTATGAAATTGCGGACCTTTCTCAATCGGAATTTTTTCAGGTTTATAACATAATTCCAAGCATAAGTTCGATAACAGGGATAAGACCGCAAATTTACTTGTGGCGAGCGATCATCGCCTTACACATCTCTCCGCGATTAGTCATAGCATTTGTGCATAAAAATTATCTTAAGCACCATGTTCTAAGTCAAGTTCGCGATCAAACTCGACACGCAAAAGCGACAAAACTCGCTACGGTTGTGCATTATTTGAATTTGATTGAAATTGCTTCTTTGGGCGGTGTGACATATGTCTCGAACAAAGAAAACTATCGTGAGTGTTGAGCAATTTTTCTTTCAATTTATTGAATATATTATATTGATGAGAAAATCGACTGACTCTTGTTTGCTATTGATTTTATTAGCTATGAAGGCATTGATTTTCTCCTCTGTCTTTACTTTTTGACTCTTCCACTATAATATGAATTTCAATTGATTAACATTTTTTTTCATTACAGCAATTCATGAGAAAATTTTCATCACTTTTATGATAACTTCGTTAACATATATGCTTGTTTCACTGAAATTATTGAAAGTGCTTCTACCGAATGGCCCTAGAAATGAGCAAGAACGTCGCTCACTGCGTTATAAAAAATCATTCTTCGCCCTGTCAATTGCTAGCACAATTGGATTAATTGTCTTCTTTTTGAAGCATCGATTCTTATGTCACGATTTGGCATTTAGTTGGTTTGCATTCTGTGAATATGTCGTTGCCATCTCAAATATGGGTTTTCATTCTGCAACAACCATGATTGATTTTCCACCGCTCGATCTCGTAGTTAAAAATGTTCATGGTCATCTTGTTGTTGAAGATGTGGAAGAGAAAGATGAAAATGAAGTGGTACTGGTAAAGAAGGACGAATAAGAAAACTAAATTTAATATTTCCAATATGCACAATTCGTAAATTGATTAATGACAGAAGAAGTAATGATTAAAAATCTAGTCAAAAAACAAATGATCCCTGCATTTTTCTAGTCCAATATTTTTGTGAGAAGGAAGAAATGTATTTCCTTCATTAAAGTGATTTTTATCCCGATTGAAAATGAAATTATTAAGAATATGAAACTTATTTGTAAGAGTAAAAAAACGTAAATGAAACTATAAAAAATAATATACTAAAACTATATTTGCTATTTTCTGGCTAACGGAACAAAACGGTTGAGGAAGAACATTAAACCATCGATAAAATCGAAACTTATTTTTTGATTAAATTTTATTCATCTTTTCAAACTCAAGTGATAACGAAGGAATGAAAGAAACAAAAAAATAAAAATTGGATAAAAAAGCACCATTATTCGTGATTCATGTTGAACTAATCTCAAAAAGGAATTTCACTCTATCTTCATGTGTTTTTATTACCAAAGAAAAATATTATTATTGAAATTATTGGATATAAAAAAAGATTACTGAATAGTTATTTATGAAATTTTTATTTATTTCTTAACATATCAAATCAAAAAGATTTACCAATTAATATTAGAGGACGAAGAAGAAAAATCTTCTAATTATTTATACATTGATCTTTCCCCAGAAAAATTTAAAATAAATTGATCATAATAGATACAAAAAGTAGCTAAAAATAATTATTATAAAATTTAGATGAAGAAGAAACTCAAAATGAAAACTATTTTCGTTTTAAAATACCTACCATACATAACCAATAACTCACTCTTTGCATTCCTATACTTTTCTTAACAGACTTCGATGATAAAGATTTGAAAATGACTATTTAGGACCATTGAAAAATTAACTGATGAATAGACCCCAATTTTTTCCCACTTAGTTGCGTCTTCCTATTGAGGGTAGTGAGAATTCTCAGCTCCTTGCTTAACTTATACAATAATTGTAATATTTGAAATTCCATTTTGTTGCTCCATTATTTTTTATTCTTTTTTCTTGATAAAAGTGATTTGATAAGTTAGATATTAAATAATAGACAAATTATGTATTACGTTAGATAATTTTTTTTTTCACATTCTGAATTGATATCAAGAGCATAAAAAAGTAATAAAAAAACATAGTTGAGTAGATTTATTGAGAAATTTTTAAACACAATAATTTTTTATTTAAAATAGCGGCGTACAAATAATATAAAAAGTGTATAGTACCCAACATAGAAAAAAAGAGTGAATCAAAAAGAATAAAAATTGCATAGTTTTCTTTCAAAATAAAACCATAAAAATGATAAGATAAAGAATCACATCTCATAGTAAGAAGAAAAAAAATTAACATGTTTATCATCATCAAAGTGTGAAAAATAAAATAAAAATTGAAAATATTCATTAATTTTAAAGCAAACAAAAAATTGCTAAATGAGAATCATTTTAATAAGAAACGAAATGATAAGAGAAGAAAAATATGTAAAATTAAATTTTATTGACAGTAATAAAAGTTTGAAAAAAAATTAAAAAGAAAAAAGCAAAACCATTAACTATAGTTGAATAATAAAAAAAATTATTGACTTTCTAGCTCAACATTTATTTGGCTTCTTTTGTTCTCTCTTGTCGACTTTCAGTTGAAGATATCATATGACACATGAATATAGGCCTTCATCTTATAATTTATTGTTCACTTTCCTTATATCATTAACTAAATAAACAGCTTACAATTCCACATTTACAGACGAGCTCTAATCTAGTATGAAGTAAAATTTTCGAGTCAAGTTTCTTATTTATCATGTTAGTCTTTCATTGAGATTTGTTGTGAACGGTTTAAGAGAGAGAATATACGAGTGATTAAGTTGTTATCTACACAATTTTTATCTCTCTCTCTACTCACGAGTTTTTAGAGGAAAGTTTTAAAAATATCACGAGACAATCAAAATAATTTTTTTATAAAAAGTGATTGTCATAAAACAATTAGTCCATGCAAGAGCTAATATATAAATAAAAATAAAAATTAATTTTAGTAAAAACATGATTATTTTAATCAATGTGAAGTATGAAAAAAAATTATTATCAGCAAATGAATTAATACTCTTATAAAAGGTCAAAATCGTGTTTTTCTAAGTAATAGAAAATAAAATAATTGTGAATAATATAAAATGGGTCATACAGAAGAAACAGTTTCATTTTCGTTATCATTAAATGAAGACATTTCGCGAAGTGAAGAGAGTTCAAAAAATTTTTCGCATTCAATTTCATTACGTAGCTATAATAAATGGTCACCAACAGAGCATGGTGTAACTTTAGCATGGCGTGATGTAAACGTCTATGCTACAAGGGGCTCAAAGCGCATTAAGCGAATTATCAATAATAATTCAGGTGCAATAACAAGTGGTACATTAGTGGCATTGATGGGAAGCAGTGGTAGTGGTAAATCGACTCTAATGTCTGCTCTGGCATACAGAAATGCTCGTAAGTATGCAATTTTATTGTAAAGATAATTCGTCCATTATCAACAAAAGTGTTTCAATTTGATACAGCTGGTACAATAGTCCATGGAGATATTTTAGTCAATGGCTGTCAAGTGAGCTCATTCATGCATCGAATGAGCGGTTTTGTTCATCAAGATGATCTCTTCTATGGATCACTGACTGTTATGGAGCACATGACTTGCATGGCTCATCTGAAATTAGATAGGCGTGTGATGCGTGAGGAAATTGATTTCCTAATACGTGATATTCTTGAGAGAACTGGCTTGACAAAATGTATGCATACAAAAATAGGCGAAGAAGGTGATAAGAAAGTATTATCAGGTGGTGAAAAAAAGAGACTCGCATTCGCTACTGAATTACTAACACAGCCAGCAATCTTATTTTGCGATGAACCTACAACTGGTTTGGATTCTTACAATGCCCAAAAATTGGTTGAAACATTACAAGATTTAGCTGAAAGAAGAAATACTGCAATTTTATGTACAATTCATCAACCATCAAGTCAACTTTTTGCCATGTTTGATCAAGTACTTTTATTAACTGAAGGTCGAATTGCATTTTTTGGTGATCCAGGCGACGCGATTGATTTTTTTGCTGAAAATGGTTACAAATGTCCTGCCAATTATAATCCAGCAGACTATCTAATAGGTGTGCTATCGACAGAATATGGACAAAGCGAAAGAGCGGCTCAAAGAACGTCAGCAAGGATTTGTGACATGTTTGCAGTTAGTGAGGCAGCACAGCATAGAGATTTACTAGTTAATTTAGAAATGCATATGTATGAAAGCGGAGTTTATCGTATGGAGGATGAGTTGTCGACATTTAAACCACCGCTATTTATAACAACTCTGTATTGGCTCGTATGGAGGTTTTTTATAACAACTGTTCGTGATCCGACAGTTCAAAATATGAGAATTTTGCAGAAAATCGGCATTGCATTAATGGCAGGTTTATGTTATGCTGGAACAATAGATTGGACACAGACTGGTGTGCAAGCAATTCAAGGAATTTTATTTTTGTTTGTATCAGAAAACACATTTTCACCCATGTATTCAGTGCTTGCCGTTTTTCCATCATCATTTCCTCTCTTTCTGCGTGAAATTAAATCTGGTCTTTATAGAACTGATCAATTTTATTTAGCAAATGTCATCGCAATGGTGAGTATTTAAAATAATACTAAAAAATATAATTTTCAAAGAAACTTACATACAGAAGTAAATATAGATAAATATCAGACTGAAATTTAATATGTCTTTAGAATAAAAGAAGCTTGATAGTTTCATAATCGAATGTTTCATTTTAGTTGCCGGGGTTGATTGTAGAGCCTTTGATTTTCATCGCTATCGCTTATTGGCTTGCCGCACTTCGACCGACATTATTTGCATTCTTCATAACGATTTTAGCCTCGACTCTTGTGATGAATGTGTCGTGTGCATGTGGCTGCTTCTTCTCAGCCGCATTTAATTCTGTACCCATAGCAATGGCTTATTTAGTGCCTTTCGACTATATTTTAATGATTACCTCTGGCGTTTTCATCAAAATTGATACACTACCGGCATATCTTGCATTTCTGCCTTACTTCAGCTGGCTCATGTATGGTAATGAAGCAATGAGCATTGCGCAATGGGAAAATGTGAACGATATAGGCAAGTTTTTATGATGTGAAAATAACTGACTTGAATATCAATCATTCATTTTCTTTTATTATAGCATGTAATGTCGATAATTCAACTGAGGTACTGTGCTTCAAAACAGGCGAAGAAGTGCTGGATCATTATAGCTTTAAAGCAAATCACTTGTATCTCAATTTGTTTTCAATGATGCTGCTGTATATGGGATTTCACATACTTGGCTACTTTTTTCTCAATCGACGAACGAAGAAATAGTAGAATTAAAACATTTTAAATGTTTTATTTTTCAATTTTTACTTTATTTATAAATTTTTCTCATTTCACATAATTAATTTAAAACTTTTTTATCTTTTCTCTTCAATTTCTTTTTATGCAAATTAAAAGGAAAAAAAATTACAGCGGCCTGTTGACATGTGTGTGTAATTTAAAATTTCTTGAAGAGAATTGGTGAAAAGCATATCAATTTTTTCACTTAATATGCTCACGCTCATTCAGTTTAAAGTACATTTTACAAATTGTCCATCTTCTTGTCTCGCGCCATTTCGACTCTTCTTACTTACAAATACGAAAAAAAGAAATTGATGACAATCAACTATTTACAAAAAATGGGAGCTTTAATTAATTAATTTCAATTTTTCATCTAATAATTTTTTCATCTCTTTTTCTTCTCATGATAACAAATATCGTCCTTACTTCTATAATAAAAATTATTATTCTTTCATGCTAGGATCGGATTATGAATGGGTTTTTTCTTTCTATCTTTCTTTTGCTTTCATAATATTTTTTTTTTCTTGCAAATACTATCTCATTAATCTTTAATATCAAATATGAGTCAACACCCAAAAAAAGAAAGAAAAAAATTATTCCATTTTTGGATAAATTTTCTAAATTGTCTCGTTTTATGTCCAATGATTCTTTAGGTACTCGAAAGTATATTTTTCTCTCTTTTTTGAATTTTTCTTCATCATCTTCGTGTGTTTGTCGTAATTCACTATTTTATATGCTTTATGCTAATACATTTGAGATCGATTCAATTTTTATTATTTTTTTCTCTTATTCATTCTCTCCATATAAGATAAAACAAATAATTTCTTTTTATTTAAAAAAATTTTGTAAGAAAAAAATTGAAGTAAAAAATTATTATGATTTAAAAGTAAAGGCAAAAAAAATTCATTATCAAGCAACATTCAAAATTATAACTTTAAATTTACTGAAATGGCTTCTTCTTTTTTCTTTTCTTATTTGGTCCCGAGATGCATAACTGAAGAAAATTAAATTTCAATTTTTCTATTGGACGTAGACGGAAAATTTTATTTTTTTATTTGCTTAATATGGAAGGAATTTGAAGGAAAATAATCTCTGAAATATTTAATGTAAAAAATTGCTTGATGTATTAATAAGCTAATAAAGTTTATGTTAAGAAAAGAATTTCTTTCTTATAAAATATAAACTCAAAGGTGGATTTTATTTTATCCTGTTTTTTTTTTTAATTTTTAGATTGATGGCATTTTTAAAATATTTTTAAGGAAAAAATTTTTTGACTTTAGTAAGAAAAAATTTAATTTGTTATTTTTTCCTTTAAATAATTTTAAATTGTAAAAAAAACAGATGTCGATGAATAAAAATAATTATTAAAATAAAAAATAAAATTATACGATAAAAGAGTGAAAATAAGCGACAGCATTTATATCTCATATACATATTTTTTTCTATACAGTTAAAAATAATAAAATAATAAAAAAAATTGCGTCTCTTTTCTCATGAAATTTGAACTCTGTTCTTTTTTCTTTCTTTCATAATATGAAATTAAAGCTCGGCATAATCTGATTGCAACACGAGGAAAATAGATTTTTATTTTTTGCTATAAAATTGCCGATTTTTCTTCATATTTATTGCACCGAAAGATGTATATGTTTGTGTATTTGTGTATTGAGAAGCATTTTTTTCAATAAATTTTTTTTGGCGATCGGTCGAGAATTTTCTTTTTTATCATTTAAATGTTTATGAGATTTTACATCAGAAGTTAATTTTAGTTTTATCTTATATTATTATTTATTACATTCTTTTTTATTTTATCAAAGATTTACACAGTAGATTTTTTTATTTCTTCTATATGACTTCAATGATTAGGCACTGATGATTTTTATTTGTCAAAATTAAATTAAAAGAAAATGAATAAAGAAAAAATTAAGAAAGGATTAAAAGGATATAAAGGAAGAGGAATAGACACAAATAAATTTTGTGTATGTGTGATTTATCTCATTTTCTTAAATCTCTCTAATGTGTATAATATAGTTTTTTTTTTTCATATTTATAATTTTTCTTTCATTATTTTAATCATCATGCGATTCTTTCTTTATAAATCTTGATGGTACATTTGTTGTTGTTGTTGCTGCTGATGGTACTGGTGGACAAATAAAATTATTATAATTATCATTAACGCTTACGTTTGTAAAACTATCAATAGTACTCTCATTATTATTGTTGTGTTTCGCATTAAAATTACCACTTAATTCACTATTATTATTATCCGTCGATCCACTTAGCATGCTACTTTTATTAACATTAACAATTGTATTTGTGTCGTCAATCAATTGCGTATTGAATTGATTGTCGATTGATGGTGCGATGATGTTGATGTTGGAAATCTCTTGCTAATCTTTTATCAATCTATAAATGTGATGTTGTGCACCATGTTCAGATGTTGAAACTTCAAATACAAACGCGATGCACAATAGGGTCTCTTGTGTCTCTTTATTTGATATTACCTATATTAAAAATTAACGTATTTTAAAAATATGTAATTTAAATTTTTAAAAATCGTTATTTTTAACGTACCTGAAGAATGGTAAAGTTTTCTAAGACACTGTTCATCATATATTTCTCGGGCAGTCGTTTAAGTTTATTGATGAAATTTATCATATAATCGCACATTGGCGACCGATGTATACGATACACATAGCGTCCATTTTCGAATCGTGAATATTCCGTTTCGACTTTTTCAACCACCTGCTTGCCGAAGGAACACACTTTTGTGGAACATGTGATGACTACATTCTCACTACTTTCGAAGCTGAATTAAAAAAATGTAATTAATAACAATTTTGTATTTTTAAAGAAATTTTTTAAACACTTACTGACTGCTGACACCATAAAATGCACC
The DNA here is from genome assembly GCA_018290095.1 of Polypedilum vanderplanki. Classification (NCBI taxonomy): domain Eukaryota; kingdom Metazoa; phylum Arthropoda; class Insecta; order Diptera; family Chironomidae; genus Polypedilum; species Polypedilum vanderplanki. The sequence goes on from CM031379.1 coordinate 32,643,161, forward strand.
AGTATCGTTTTGAATATTTGTATTGAGATCGGCCCAGAATTTTACCAAGAAGAAGGCATTCTGCGGACCTTTTTCATATAGCTCTTTTAAACCACCACTTTTCTGTGGAAATTTGTCGTAGATTTCTTTCACGTCGACTGACTCGAGGAGTGGATGCGTTGGCTGATCGGCTATATGTACAAAGAGATGCTTGTGATACTGCAATAAGAAAAATATTAAAATATTAAAATTAAAAATTTAAATTGCATGCTTTTTATTATAACTTACATCACTTACAGTTTCATCGGTATTTAGATCAAGATATGCAGAGAATTCGACGAGTCTGAACTTTTGTGTAGCAATACTTCTACCTTCGGAGTGCTGTGTCTGTAAGGTTCCATCAATTGCTACGGCTGTTGCTGTCTTGCCACCAGGATAAGCGGGTTGTGTGAATGGTTTTACATCTTGAGAGGTGCTTGGTTGTAATCCCGGTTGCCAAAATTGCTTTAAAGATAAAGAAAAATGATAGAGATGAAATTTGAATCTTAAAAAATATGACATAATAACGATATGTTATGCATTCTACTACATTAATAACGCGAAACATTTTTAATAGCTCACAAAAAGTGTTTAATGTGAAAATTCCAGCGTTTGCTTTTAATTTTTTTTTCAGCGGTTTAAAACGTGTTTCGATGGCATTAAAAATGTGCATTATTGCAATTGGTATTGCATTACATTATATAGTAATAATGCATGACCATACAATGAGCGTTAGAATGCAGCGAGAATGAACAACTTTTTTTATATTTTTCTCTCTCTCTGAGTTTGTTTTTATTAAAAAGCAATGTTAATGTTGCTGTCAATTTGCATAATTTTTATTTCTTTCTCTCTCTTTTATTTACTGTTTATATTTTAAACAGAATCTCAGCATGAGTTGTGAATTAAAAAGCATTTTGATTGTTGTTTGGTTTTGTAAATGAAAATGCATTGTTTATGTTTCATGACTGGTAATTGATGTTAAGTGAAATTTCATGAAATCAAGCAAATTAATTAATTGGTCAGAATGATTTTTTTAAATTTAAAATATGAAATCATAGAACTCCACCTGTCGTTTACAGTGAAGGTTAACAACTATTCTAATTAGCATACGCACTCTACCAAGATATAATCACTTCTTTTGCATTTCAGAAATATAAAAATAACTTGTTAATGCAACAAGCAAAGTAAATTAATTCATAAAGGCAATTTTATTTAAAAAGAAACTGCTTTTCATAGATCCTTGATCCAGTCACAATTTATCTCAATTTTTCGCACACATTCGACATAAATATGTGTAAAAAGTTTTTTTGGTTACTGCTCGTAGACCATTAATTAAAATTTGAATTATTGCGGCAAGTGTGCACTTTGAATGGAAGGGATAGAGTTTTCAACACAAAACAGAGCAATTTGATTTATTATGACTTTTATTGGGGCCAACAGAATGTAATATAGATATGCAATTGCAATGTGCATGCAGTGACAGTCGCAAGGTATCAGAGAATTGAAATTCCCTTTAATTGCATGCAATTACGACGTCACTGAGAATATAAAGTCACTTATTGTGCACGTCCATTAACCATTAATCAATAAACTCATTTATTATCATCTTGATAAATGTGGCTCACTCGATTTGACACTCTACAATTGCCTTCTTCTTCTTTTTCACAAAAAGAGCATAATTTAATTACTTCAAGTGTGACTTTTTATAGAGTTAGTAAGTTTATCGTAAATGGCAATGAACGTAAGTTGTGCAAGCCACTTAGAACTCAAAAACTTCTCTTTCTTTCTTTTTCTACTTTTTTGCAATAACAACAACAACAAAAAGGAAATGAAACAGAAAGAAAAAAACCAGTTTCATGATTTTATGACCCATTATTTAAACGAGCGACTAAAAGAAAGAGAGAGAATACTTTTTGACGTGCTACAAAGTGCCTCACCAAAAAAGTCAAGAAAAAACTTGTTCTGTCATGGATAAAATTCTTCTTTTTTTGCGCTTGACACTGCCCACGCATTCGAGACAGAGTACTTATTTAAGTGTGCGTCTCTTGATTGTCTAATGAGTTTTTGAACTGATGGCGCCAGGTTAATGATAAGGACAATTAGAGAAAGAGACCTCCGGATATTGCAATAAATGCACTCTTTTGGCCTTCAATTTATTTCCTGAGTTAAGGCCATTGTTTCATAAAAAATAAAATTTTCATTTCTTGGCAAGTTGTTTTTTCTTTTAATTTAATTAGTAACAAGTCGTGTATGTGTGTGGCATAAAAGTGATTGACGGCACAAAGTGTTGCTGCACTTTATTGCATCATATAATCGCATGCAAGTCAGTTTTTTTCTCTCTTCACTTCACGCGCCGACAATTTGGTTTTTTTGTTCTTTTTGAGATGTTAATTGCTGTGCACACTCATACGAGCTTAATGATGAGTTAATTTCTTTTACATTATTTTTAATTTATAAAGATAATCTTTATTCGGTTATTCGGTCTATGAACTTTAAATATATATTTTTTTTTGTTGTGTTGTTTTAATGACAAATTCAATGTAACTACAAAATTAGTCATGAAAGTGTAAAATGTACACATGCAGAAAGACGAGATTGTTTAAATGAAATCTTCTTATTAATTCCGAAATGATGATTAATTCAGACTGCTATGGAGTGAAGATGTGATGATTAATTGAATGTTAATATGAACATAAAGTCACTTGTTCTTGGCGATTTAAGTTTTGCAGAGAATCATATACATGATTAAGCATATTAAGAGATGAAGGTTTTTCGCATATTTAATGTCATTTTTACATAATAAATACACGTATAAGGTGAATTGTATTTGATCAAGCGACAGGGATTAGTCATATACAATAACAGTTGTGTGTTGATGATGAAGCAATGTTAGAAACCTGTTATAAGAGAGCTCTGACTCGCTCTTTATAGCAATAATATTTATATTAGGTGCTTACAGTATAAGGAGGTATACATTGTGGATTTAAAGCGAGTCCCTTCGCTGCAACTGATATTAATTGGGCAGAGGTCATCGAGCTCATCGTTTGAAAGGCTTTCTCTTTGCCCATTGAATGGTCCTTTAGAAACAAAGAAGATATGAGTTTGAGAGATGTCGCAATTAACACTAATTTGTTAATCACACATTTCTTGTGCAAATTAATTTTTTTCCTTCTTTCTTCTCGTCATGCCTAAAAACCGCCTAAAAAATTGTCTTTTTCTTATCGTTTTCGTCGCTTTTAATTTGCACAACGAAGGCGCTCACTATAATAATATGACAGAGAGATAGCGAGTAAAAATGTTAGTGTCGTTGTTTTAACAACAAAATGAACATCATTGCTGATAGCAATCGCATATAATTTCCGTCTCATTAAGTCTTTAAATGATAAAAAAAAAGTTGTTGTTTATGTTTAAGAAAGTTAAATAAAATTTTTATAAATGATACAATTAATAAATAGTGATAAAAAATCATTGAAAATAATTAGTATTTGACATGATTGAATAATAACCACATATGCCATAAAGAGCATTTTCGACAGTTCAACTCTCTTGTATTTAAAGCATTTGTATAACAGACGAAACCAAATAAACATTGCTCTTTTCTTAAAATGGTGCAATGTTGGCAAATTTTTTTTTGTTATGCTATATGTGATTTTTTATTCGCGCAAGCTGTAACGTGTGGGCTGCTTACTGTCTCGTTACCTTTTTTGTATATCATACTTTATACACTAATCAACCTCACGAAAATTGTTTAAGTATAAATTCATATGGCAAATATGAATGCTTTTTAAACAAATCACTTTGATGGTGCAATAATAAAATCATTGCAATTTATGAGCGTGATTTGAAATAATTTACAACTTTTGCGATTTGCTAGTTTTTCTACTAATTTCATGCTGATTCATTTGCAATTTATTTCTTATGCGTATGACGCCGTTTTGATGTTTGCATTTGTTGCTAAATAGAATAATTTTCATCAACATAAACATTGTAACGGAGAGAAATGGATAATTTATTTCTTACGCAAAATGTTAATTAAAATTAATTTTATTTCTAAATGTGAACTTACCACCTTCATTTTTGCTTGAAATTCGCGTAATTTTCTTCTAGCTAAGACTTGTATATGTGAGCTGACTTGCTTTCGCGTTCTCGTTTTACCAGTTCTGAGCTTAATGTAGCGCGCTATTAACTCATTTCGTCCTGCAATAAAAGAGAGAGAAAACAGCATAAATATAGTTATCGAAAAGAGCTGTTGTGGTTTTGTGGATGAATGGATAAATATTTAATGTGCAATGGTCAACGTTCCACACATCATTATAATAAGAGAATGAGAAAAATTCAATTTGCTGCTAATTATAATGTTCAATAATGATGACGAATAAAAGAAGAAGTAAAAATGTGTTAGAGACTATTTTAATTATTTTCAGATGGCGTTCATGACTCACAAACTATTTTGAGACCTTCACATGTGGTTTATTTTGACTGTATAATATTTTTACATTTGTATATGTCGCAGACAAACATAATTAAAACATCAGAAAAAGTGTTCCTTGAACTCGAAAAAAGATCATTATTCATCATCGTCTGAAGCACTATATTGAGTAAAAGTTAGTTACTCATCATCAACATGTGTGTTTGTATGTATATTTAAGCAGTAGGTATATCAAATATACCGCTCTATCATACAATGATATTGATTGCATCATAAAATTGCTTTTGCATGCACATATGAAAATTCTACATATATCAACTGAATAATGGGTTGAGAGTATACATGATAAATGAACATAGCTCTAAAAGACATTAAGCATTGAACACATCAAGTCTCGAGTGATAAGAAAGAGTAAAGGAAATAAATGTTAGTGTTGAATGGAAGACGCTTTATTTTAGTATGAAACAATAAACATCACATCATGAGCATGTTATTAGAAAATGGCGAAAAACAATTGGACTTACGAGAAAGAAAACGATTATTAATTACAATGATGATGAAAAGATAAATGGCAATGATGCTGCGAAGTGAGAGCATATAACACTACATAAAGAAATACACACCCATGTATTGTACATGCATGTTTGTTTGAGAATTTGCAACATCATTCATCTTATTTTCAATTCAATTGTGAAAAAGAAGAAAATAAATTGGCGAATTTAATTGACATGTCTGTGAATTTGCTTCTTATAAAATGTTTCATAATAAAGTAGACTTTCAATATAAATTTTAGTAGATCAGTTTTATTGAAAAAATTCAAACAAAATTAAATTTTCTGGGAAACTTTTTTATAAATTCTCACATGCAATTTATTATTGATAAAGAAAATTCTCATGTGAAGCAAGAAAGAGATAAATCATGATTGATGACAGGCACACAACCTTGAAATTTTGACACTCACAACGTCACATAAAATGTTTGCTGTAAAATTGACTTAAAAAATAATAAAAATTGTTTTTTTCTTATCACTTTTTAATTAATTTTTGATCGCTTACGTTTTCGTTTGTTATTTCGAATTTATTTACATTCTATGTCTGTCTATATTTTGAAATTTATCTCTACATATATGTCATTCATTCAGTATTTTTCTGTGAATGTGTCGTTATCCAAACGATGTGAGTTCAGTTGAAAAAAGGTTTGAAAAATATGATAAGATTATGAAGTCATTGTATATATACAGAAAAATGAATAAATAAAGTTGAAGTTTTTTAAACTGACTTTTTAAAATTCTTTTTTAAAAGAATAAAAATTATTTTTGAGAGAAAGAAAAAACTTTTCTAATTTTCATACACAGAATGATTGTTCATATCAAACTCCTTCTATCTCCATAGAGAGAATAAAGCACCCATTGTGAATGGCAAATTGCACAGAAGAAGAAGGGCCACATTACATGGAATGAGAAAATTCAATCTTGCAAATGCATAAAAGCCCAGGTTTAACCGCATGCGGTTAGAAGATGGTAACAGAGAAAAGTGATTAAACAATATTGCAACGAATGCTCGTTTAAATGTATGAATGAAGTAAGAGAGTGAGTCCAAAATTAATATTACAGTCACATTTAAGTTTCCTGCATTTTATTCTTCCCTTTACTACTCCATTATTCAATCATTTCTATGAAAATACTTTTATACATGTATGTGTGCTATTAGTTAAGTTCAAAGCAAATAAATTAGATAGACGATGAACTCTTAGCGTAAAGTACCATAAATTTTCGTAAACGTATGCAAACATTTATTATATATCATGTAATTATTATTACTACCCACACTTTAAACTGATCATCTTCTTCCCTCTTCTCCTTTTTATCAGACAAAGAAGAAGGAGAATAGTAGAGACGAATATACATAATTGTTTGGTGGTCAAAAGGAAAATCATAAATCAATGTTTTCTCTCTCTCGTTTTACAGAGATTTATGGATGATGCTTGCAATGTGGGGGAGAAATTATAATTTAAGACAAATTTTGATTTCATTCTTTCTTAACTGTCATATTTAAATTTTTTTTTAAATTATAAATACCGTTAAATTTAAACTTTCTTAAAATGTTTTTAAAAATATTTTTTAAACAATAAAAATATATAAAAATTAAAAAAGTCTCAAGCATTAAAATAAAAATATATCGTAAAAATTCTAGAAACCTGCAACTTCAACAATTGAAAAATTGCAATCTGAGCAAATAACTTGAAGAATATAAGTAAAAATTGCGAACGAATGTTTAAAACGAAATTCCAAACGAACAGCTGATTGCATGTGAATGAGTAAGTGAGAGCGAGAGAAAAATAAACCAAACAGAACGGCAATGAAATACTTTTCTTTCCTTCCTTTTCTTTCGCTGTATGTGTGTGATACTCTTAAATAAATATGCACACACACATATATTTATGAAAACCTCGTTAAAATGTTCAATACGCATATGAGGGTGAGCAATGAAGAAAAAAAAGAATTTCATCCCTGCCGTGCAATGTAAACCCAACAGAACGTCCGCATTTTTCGAATACTTTAAATAGTTTTGAAAAAATAAATAGTCGAGTAAGTGAGAGAGACAGCGAGAAAGAAAATGAGAAAAAAAACTCGTCGATGACGTTTCACTTTACTGTGTATATTTTTTTATGCATATATGGTGTAAATGTACAAACTCATATGACGAGTTTTTTTTCTTTTTTCATCTTCTTCATGTCGTTTGTTGCTTTTAAAGTCGACTCGAGAGCGAGCAGGCAATAAAAAATCGCTGCCATATCAACAGCTAATGATGGGTGATTAATTCATTGAAGACTCGTTTTTCCAATGTTTCTCGATCATCGTTTGTCGCTTGATATGTATATATCACATGTCGAATGTATAAATGTGTGTCTTGTAAAACTTGAAAAAGCAGGTCAATTCTATATAAAGGAATTATCTCGAAGTCGTATATGTCATAATTTATGTCTATCTTTTTCAAAGTAAGAATCGAACGGTAACTTAGTTTTTTTTTTCTCTTTCTCGCTCTTTCCGAAACTAATCAACATGAAAAGATAAGTAACCAGCTGCGACTTCCACCACTACTTAATCGATCGATGTTTTATACGAATGAAAAACTGCTTCCGAAAGAGAATTATGGATATACTGACCTTAAAATAAACATACGAAGAGAGAGAATAATAATTAAAAATCACCAAATGCTTTGGCACTGGTGGTTGGTTAGCTTGCTAAATGTTAGATAGATGCGATGAAGAACGAGCCAAAGCAATACAAAAAACGAGTTTTTTTTATTATTTTCTTCATATCTTTTGTACAAGAGTCAGAATCGAGGGCGGGAAGAAGGAGACAACACATAGAGAGTAAAAAACTACTAGATAATTAATTTTTGAACTCTCGCTGCCTTGCTTTTGCTCTCTTTTACTCCACAACCAGTCGTTTTCTCAAAACATTTTTCCTTTTTAATTAAATTACCATCCAAATATACACACAGAGCAGTGGCAGCAACGAACAGGCTCACACAGAAACAACTGAGCAATAATACATAATGGGAAAAAGAGCGAGCATGAGAATGAACGAAAAAAAAAATCGTTGTGGGAGGAATCCTTTTGTTGTATTAATTAAAAGAGAAAAAATTTTATTCGCTTTTTTTGCGTTTCGAGCCTTCCTCCCTAGCAACCCCTTTTCATCACATTCCCATCATTTCATCATCATCATCATCGTTGTTGTTTTCTAGCGAAAAAATGCCTTTAATCGCGCAAGCATTTAATGTTGATGGAGTGAGAAGATTAAGAAGAAAAGAGTGAAAATTACTCTTTAAGATGTGCTGCATTTCTCTTAGTTATTTTATGTTGAAATTAGGCAAGATGTAAAAACTTTTAACAAAAATTTATTCTTCATTCCATCAGATTAAAATTAGAAATTTCTAACTGCATAATAGTCAAAGTAATCAGCAATTAAATGAAGTTTCTTCACCTTGACTTAAAGGCCTTTAAACTCTCGAAAATTCCTGAACCGTTCAAAAGTTGTCTCCATAGCGTGAGGCCCATTATCACTGATAACACGAAAAACATCCCTCTCTTTTGTGTAATTGCTTTTTCCTATCCTCGAGGAACGATTGTCATAAAAGTGAATGGAAATGACAACGATGATGATTATAATGATGATGAGCAAGGTGATAAGATTTAGATGAGGGGTTAAAAGATGTTAAAAGGGTGTTAGATAAAGATGGTGAATTTTTGATAAGTTTTTTTTAGAAATAATTGAGATGGGTCAGTTGAAGATTTTTTAAGGTGTTTAGAAAATTAATAATTTTCTTTATTCATTTTATTATCATACAAAAAAAGCACTTAAAAGATGAGAAAGAAATTTTCATAAACAAGATTTATTATGACATATCTTTGCCAATGATGCTATGCCATAAATCATGTATTTTGTCGTACTTTATATTGTGCTATTTCCTTCTTCTTTTTCTTTTTCTTTGCGCACCATGTCTTTGTGGTTCTTGCTGTTTATAAGCATAGCGTGTGTAAGAAAGGAATCTGACGGGAAAAACATACAAAAAAAATTCTATAAAACTAGCAAAAGCTAAAGCCATGAAGAAATCCTCCCGCTTTCTTCAATGGATTATTTATTAAAATTTTCTTGTGGTTTTTTTCCCCTCTTTGCTTTAGCTTCATGTTGTCATTATTTAACTTTTCCTTTCATCATTTTTGTCTTAAACAAAGCTATGCTATAGCACAACACAGCAAGTCACTTGCTTTTTTATATTTTTTTTTTCATTAAAAACGATATGACAAAAGCGATGATATTTTGACCTCTCTCAAGAGAAGCACAGATCAAGAATAGAAGAAGGGAAAGTGCTGCTAACAGATAATAACTTTTTTTCATCCTCATCTCTACTCCACTTCATCTCGAGTCTCGAGCCCTCTTTCCCTAGCGGTTGGCAATAAATCTTTCGATTTCATTTCCTTCTCTACGTCCTTTCTTTTTGCATTTTCTCTCCTTTTCATTAAATGCTCTATTGGCTTCTTTCTTGCTCTCACTATCTTTCAACTCATTGATTTATTTTCTTTCTTTTCTTATTTTTATGAATGAGAATAAAACTAAAATATTTTTATATTCAACTTGCGTACTTTTATCCCTTATGTATTCAACCATGACTGAATAAAGTGTTGAATTGTTGTTATTATTATTTAAGTATCTCATACATCATTATTTGGCAATTACCAATAAAATATTTCTTAAAAAATTTAAGATTTCTTTAGTTAGTAAAATTTTTCCAAACCTTGGAAATCAATAAAAAAAAAGATTGTTTGTATCTTCACAACGTGATGGAAAATCAATAAAAAGGATTGAAAAGGGATGAGAGGAAAAGAACTATTTTTATTATTATTAGTTCATGTTTTGAAGATAAATTCATTTCGACTTTGCTTTATAGAACAATTTGCCAAAACACTTTGCCTTCTTCGCTTTTATGGCTTGAAAAATTGTCAGATTATTAAAATTAATTACATTGAACTTTATATTTTCTAAGATGAATATAAAAGAAGAAGAGAGGGCAAAGTTTTTGAAGTTTTCTCTGCCGAAAGATGAGAAACTTTTCTTTCTTGCTCTCAAAGAAGCAAAATTTCTTCTATGTTAAAAAATATTGTATGAAATAACTTTTAGCAAGAGTCAAAAAAGGGTTGATTTCACAAATTTAAGATGAAGTGAAATTGTTTTTGTTGTTTTGGCTGTTTTGAAAAAAAGGAAATGAAAAATGTTATTTCAAAAGAATAAAAGTAGAAAAGTATGATTTAATTATGTTTTTCATCTTTTTTTACATAAAGGCATCATCATCGGTAAAAACTTCTTTTTCTCTCTCTTCTTTGACATTCAAGTAGGATTTTATAAACAATTTTACAAAGTTTTTCCGCTTTAAGGGATTTGCTGCTAACATGTAGAAAGAAAAAGAAAGAGTTGAGATTTTTTTAGTAAAGAGTTGAATGAAAAATGTCGATTTTCTTCTTCATCTTTCTCCACCTTTCATTTAACTTTATACAGGAGAAAGAGAAAAAAATTTCTTACTAAAAAGGATGAGAAAATCTCTACCGTTTGATCTTCATCATCCTCTCAACTTAACTTTCAACTTATGTATCTGTCTATATAGGTAGGTAGCTTTAGAATCCTTTGAACTGGAAATTGTTTTCCTTTCAACTTTTCATTTGCTTTACTTTGATTACAAGCAACAGCAACATGAGGATTTTGTATGAAATGTGAAGAAACACACTTCATTTGAAACATTTGATTTTAGCTTTTCTTTCTTCCCCTTCTCTTATACTCTCGACACACGAGTAAAATAAATTTGATGCTCTTAAAAGTAAATCAAATTGAAATAAATACAAAAGAAAGATGAAGTTACATTTAATTAGATTTTTATTTCTTTCTTCCCTTACTGTTTTGACACACATAAAGAGAGAAATTGAAAGTTTCTTCAACTGGGTAAAAAACAAAGAACTTGCTTTAAGCACCAAAAAAAAAAAATAAAATAAAACTTTATCAATCTTCTTCGCTACTCAAAAATAAAAATATATAAAAGAAAGAAAACTTTTTGATGTCTAAATTTTCCAGATGAAAAAGACGAAAAAAGTCGAACATGCGGAAAATTTCAAAAGAATGTTGGGTTCTCCTTTTACCACCTCATACCACTGCCAACTTCACTTGATCTCTCTTCTTCTATTCTTCCTACTCATACACACACAATTTGATAGTGTTGCAAAAAGAGACAAAATTTCAAATAAAATTTTCAATTCTAAAACATTTGAAGACACTGATTTCAAAATACAATGACAAATTTTTTATTCATGTGGAAATACTACATAGTGAAAATTGAATTTTATATGAGATTTGTTTGCTGCTTCATAATTTCTTTTTCTTTTGCATGAAAATGTCCGATAAATCTCTGCATTTTAAAAGGCAAAAGAGAAAAAAGAAAAGAAAACGTTCAGAAATTTTCATTCGATTTGCGACCGTCTGCGATGTACGAAAGAAAATTTTTCAAAATTTTCCGCATTCCGAAGCAAACTTATCTTTTTTTTACTGATGGCAATAGCAGTCAGCAGCAGCATAAACAGCTGTAAATAGAAGGCTGGCTGAGATAGATGACAACCCTTTCACACTTAGTCTTTAGTCTCAAGTTTCATTTTCTCTCTCACTCCTCGACATCATTTTAATAAAATATATTTCATTATGCTCATCTCACTCCTCTATCGTCCCATTCATTCAACACTAGAGAATGAGTGTGACTATATATATACAAATCCATATATTTTCGCCATTTTTACTCCTCTCTTACTGAATATATTTCTAAAGCAAGCAAGCAGCACATTTTTCACTTCTTCTTTCTATCGTAATCATACTGATGCTATTGCTACTATCTATTCTACACTTTTACTCTGACTGCTTGCCATAACTCCCTCACTACGCTATATATTTCTGCGCAAAATATCACGAAAGAAGCTATATAAAAGCTAGCTAGCAACACATAAAATAATATTACGTTCACTAATTGCACATTCTTGGCATAGTTTTGTATATTTTTCCATCATCCATGCGTCCTCCTCTTACTCTTTCTTCTATCTATACTCGTTCGCTGTTGTATAGAGTAAGGCAACCCCTTATACAACAACGTTCTTAGAGCAATTCATTGTACTACAACAATATAATAGAGCTAAAGCGAGAATGGTAAATAAAACAAAAGGATGAACATTTTACCCAAACCTCTTATCCTTCCTTCCCATTCTTTATTCAATAGAAAGCAGCAGTAACAGCAACTCACTCACTACATACAGACAAGAGAATGATGACAACCTCTTCTCTCCTACTCTCGCCAATTTTTGCCAGTGAAAAACTTTTCTGCTCAATTCCATTATTTTATCGCTATCATTGTTATTGCCATTTTTCTCTCCCTTCTTCTATTTTCTATAGCACAAAAAAATATTTTTTTCACTTCGTTTTCATATTCTTCTATATGCAAAAGTCAAATTTTCCTACTTTATATACAGAGTTAATTTATTCCTTATCGTAGATTTTGAAGAGACGAAATATGAAAAGTTTTGTTTTCTATATTTAAAATTTGCACCAAAATTTCATTTACTTCTAAAGAAAACTTTTTTGAAAGTATAAAAAGTGACTAATGTCAAGTTTTACCGCGCCTCTGACTTTTAAGCGTTAATATTTACAGCAAATTTTCCGCCGTTTCAACCTCTTTCTTCTTTTCACAACCCTAACTCACTCTTTTTCCATGCCTGACAATGAATTTATTGTTTTCCATTTTCAGCTCAATATATCTTTCACAACTTGTCTTATGCTCTTTCGCCTTTACGGTTTGTTGTACACAATATGAGCAGAAAGAGTAGAAGAAGTGGGTGATGATGATGATAAAAAGTGTTGTATAGTACAAGCAGCAATGAAAGAAAGTATGAGAGAAAGATTTGAAAATCGGGTTGCAAAAAAAGAAGAAAGAAAATATAAGAAAATGGCATTTAAATGAAAGAGCTGATGGTCCAATAGAATGGATAAAACATACTATTATTTGCTTATTGCCATTCAAAGACATATATACACATATACATATACACTTAGAAAAAGGCCAAAATGAAAAAGGATGTTTTATTTGTCATTTAATCCATTCTTCTTCACTGATGGTCCATATGAATTGTCTTCTTGCTATACATATTTAAATTTATATATATAAATTCTACTCTTTGAAAAAAAGGGGGAATGGATGATGATTCTGATGAAGAAGGAACTTTAAAAAGCAAAAGAAAATTGGAATGAGAATGAAATTCTTTATGAAAATTTTCACACAAAAAAGAATGAAAGAGAATGGAGACCCAAAAAATGAAAAAAAAAGAAAAGAGTAAGGGAAGGAGAAGACAAGCAAGACGACGACAAAATTTAATAAAACATTCGACATGATGAAAATAAAAAAATGCTAAAAACATCGCTTTATATTAAAAACGCCTTGTCCCTTTTTTACTGTCATCATGCGACGCGCTTTTTTGTGTGTGCCGTTTTCATAAAATCGGGTTACTTGTGCTCTAAGGAGAGATAAATAATAAAAATAAGAAATGAAAATTTGACGCCACTTTATCCATTATTGCCTTGTGTGTGCTTGTTCGCGAAATGCTGTAAATATGCTTGACATTGTGATGACTAGAGAAAGAGGGTTTATGGTTACGTTAAATGGGCACACAATAGGTTTTAACCTCTTTAAACAAAAGCTTAAAAAGTTGTCACTAATCACTTTCGTCGATCTTTCATTAGTGCAAAAATCGTCTTATTTGTATGTGACTCAGTAATGCCGTTTGTCATCTGCTTTGAATATCAATAAATTTGTATGAAGATGATATCATGACGGCGACAACTTTTACCGCTACTTTTATAATCTTTATGTTTTTTTTTTGGGAGAAATTATAGAAAATTTTGTAACTTAAAATGAATTTGCCTTAATTTCTTCTTAAACTATCCTTTTATATTTAGACTTTACCTTATTTAATTATCTTTAAATTAACAAAAAATTGAAATTTAAAAATTTAACTGTCCAATTATAAATTTTATTATTTCTTGCTCAAAAAGGTCGTTTTTGTGTTTTATAATTTATGAGACTTGTTTGAAAGCATTATAATATGTGGCACGATAGAAGAAATAATGATGACACAACAACATTGAGAGCTAAAACTACGGATGATTCATTAGTATCTCTCATGCATGCTTATGAATTTTTTCTTCTCGCGCTCCTTTCGGATGTCATTAATCATGCGTTTATTTACAATTTTTTAATAGGATTTACAATATAACGGCAAGTGTGTGCGTCGACATGCATGAATGAAAATGTGCCTTTCGTTGTGAACTGTCATGTTTTTTTTTTCTTCTAGTTTAATGAGATATGAGAAATGGACTTGTTATTCTATAATTGAAAAATTTAACGGAAATTGACTTAGGCTTGTGAAGTAAATTTTTTAACCACAAGGAATTCAGTGAAGAATAAATTCTTTTGATGTTAAACTTCTTTCCTTATTTTATTTATTTTCATAAAGTTCAACTTTTCAAAGGCAAAGAAAATTTTTTTCTTTCTCTCTCTTATGAAGGAACTTTTTAGTTTTATTTTCTGTGTTATGATTAATAATTTTTTTATTCTTTTAAAAGAAACTTTTGCTGCTCCTTTTTGTATATGAGTGTGTTAACTAACTTATTCAATAAGATAGCAAGCAACTAATAACAATCATGAAAGAAAAGGAAAACTATTTCAATTTTCATAAAATGCATTTTTTATGAGCATCATCAAAGCTTTAGATTTTTTTTTCTTTCAATTCTCGAAGGTTGATAGGTATGAAGAGAGTCATGAAAATGAAATAAAGAAGAAAGAATCCCTTTCACAAAAATAGAAACTTTTTCACTCAAGAGTTGCTGTGCTATATTGTATGTGTAGTTTTTCACATCATCTCATCATCATCATCGTTCCGTATGAAATCGGATAAAGCAGTGAATGAAAGATTGAATACTGCTTATGATGTCTTGTTATGTTCAAATGATTAAACTGTGATGAGATAGCTCTTATGGGAGATCAATTCAATTCATTTTCATTCATCTGTTAACTTCACTCTCTATCACTACTGAGTGTGAGTGAGTGTCGGAAATGAATAGATAAAGTAAAGCAACAGGAATTCTAGCAACACTATCTCTTCACAATGTAATTTCGTGGTTCGCTCATAAACGCTGTTGTGCGTAATTTGAGGCTTCTGATTAATATCCTCCATCAAATCTCAGCCTACTCTTCCCACTCATTCCTACTCGTTTATCTATTTGGGTGTGCAAAATAACTTATGAGGATGTGATGAAAAATCTCTTCTATCATTAACCTTTTTTTATGATATCATAACCCCACATCCAAAGCGAGAGAAGAATTTTCAGTAGAACAAAATTTTTTCACACAATATTTGTGGCATCATTTCGTAGAAAGAAAGAAAGATGAAACATACACATGTGTGTGTTGAAGAAGCTTCAAACAATAAAAGCCACTAATTTTGCAATATGAATCCCTTTCTATCTAACTCTCTTTCATCTTTCACCATGTTACATGCGCTATCGTAAAATTTGTAACCATGTAAACAATTTATTCAAGATAAAATCATGAAACAAAATGCTTTTCCGCTCCGTTCTCTGTCTTTCTGTAAAGAATTTTCTCTCTCTTTTCACCCCGTGTTGCTGTGGATTTTCTTTTTATTTTTTGTTTGCCACATATTATATATATGAAAAGATGAAGATGAACAAGTAAAAATGTTCGCTTTTTTTACACAAACACACACACAAATGTCAGATTACACGCTTCTTTATTATATACGACACACTCGCAGTAGCATCAACGAAGAAAAGAGGAAATGAAATGAAAAAGCAAGGAAAAATCGCAAAATAAATTCAATTTTGCCTTTATATATATTTTTCTTTCTTTTGAGTAAAGAAACAAGGTTTAGAAACTTTTCTTTATCAATGTTAATTATTTATACGTAAAAGTTCTATAGCTTATTATTAGAAACAGTTTTATATAATTCTTTAGAAATTAAATATTTTGCCTTAATTATGCACAAATACATAAAGAAATTTAGTAAAGAATAAAAGCTTCTATATACTAAAATTAGACTTAGTTTTAATTGAATTTTTAGGTAGCTATAAATAAACTTACCAATTACAGTTTAATAGCTTAAAATCGAAATAATTTACTGTACAATAAACACTTAGAAAATAACTTTTAAGTTAAAAATTGAAGAAAATTAAAACAATAATTATGTTTTTAAAAATATTCTTTAAAATATAAAAATTCGTTTTTAGCATCTAAACCTTGTGAAAAAGAGATAAACGAGAAATAACACGACGAAGAGAGAAAAAGAGAAAGAATCAAGTGAGATGAGTGATGATAATTCACGTGGAAAATCGTTCTGCAGTTACATGAGATGCGGGTGGATAAAGAATAATACAAGAAGAGGAAAAAGTTGAATGTGAAGTGAGAGAAGAGTTATGATTTTCCCAAACGTGTTTATACATACATATTTGAGTTATGAATTCACATGTGAAGTTTTGTTTGGATAAGATGATACTTATGTTGTTTTCACAGCGTACACACGAAATGAGATTTTCTCTCCTTCTTTTTCGCTTACGCATTTTTTAATTGAAATGTTTCAGTGGTGTTAAATACTTCCGAAGCATCATCTTCTCGTTGAAATGAGAGGTTAAAAGGTATTTACATAATGTTTAACTGAATGAATGAATGAATGAGTATGAAAATTTATTTTTAGACGTTTTACTTCACAAATTATTTTTATTAATCACAGGTAGCTCTCAATTTAATATTATTCAAGTGCTGCCATCATCACCTTTTAGTTGATAAGAGCGATTTTTATTGTTCTCTTACTCCCTCCTTCATGTTTGATAAGATAAGAATGTAACGAAGAAATTGTTACAAAAAGTGAGGAAATTGTAGATGAAATTAAAGTCAATCGATCTAAAATGATTTTTAATGTGAATTAATACATCACGTGGAAACAAGATGAGGCTTGTAACGAGCCGGATGAAGCTTGTGCCGCGTAATTGCCCAAAAGAAAAGATTTTTTAGCATAGGTCAATTGTCACGAGTTCCATGAGTGGATATAAAAAATATAAAAATTCTTGCATAATTTGTGCGCTCTTTGAGGGACTCGAACAAAAATTTAACGAGTTTTTAATTAAATTTCATCAAATTGGAAAAATTCTCTCGTCAAGTTAGAAATATAAAAAGCAACATTTTACTTTGAAGATGACGAACGAGAGAGAAAAATTTTCGCCTTCGTTGAACACAAAAAGCGTCAAAGCGACTAGAAAAGTCTTTGAAGAATAGAGTGTAGCATTTATCGTCATCATCATCACTGTTGTTTTTTGTTGGAGATAATACAACAACATAGAGCTCAAAGATTCTTATCTTAATTACTATTCACATGTGCAAAGCATCTAATCCTACATAGCTTGGCTACCATAATTTCTTCATTTTCGGTAGAACAAGTGAAAAAAGCAAAAACAAAACAAAATTAAAAAATAATCGAAAGAGATTGCTATTTAATGACTCACTTTCAATGTGCTTAAATTTTGACTACCCGAGGGAAATTTAGACTTGGAATATACAAGAAAAAAAGAAGTAGGCATTAAGCAATTTATAACATTGTATGACTTCTTCTTGCCAATGGTTGCCACGCCATTTACACACAAGTGGCAGCAGCGAATGAACATGAAAATGAAAATTATAATTTTCATAAATGCTGAGCAACAAGCATTAATATCCAAATAAATCGTTTCCATCGCTCAATTAACTTTTCAAATCGCCAAACAAATCAGCGGTGGTTTAATTACAATTTTTTTCTTCTCTTCTTCGTGTGCGCTCTTTTTAGAAAATTACGAGAGAAATGTGTTTTTTTTGTTTGACGAAACGTGCAATGAATATTATGATCTTTTATGAATGTACACAGAGTGAATGATTATTAGATAGATAGCTCCAAACAGCTACCTATGAACGAATAGAAATTAAATTATGATTATACTCTTGAGTGTAAAACTGGAAGTTGTTTGTAATCAATATCGCAGCAGTAGCATTAATTCTTAAGATAGACATTTTAGTGAGAGATATTTATGATGGCAATTTAACGCTAGTACAACTGCGTGTTTGCATCACATGATATTTAACCTCATTTAGCACTAAAAATTCATAATTTCAATTCTTTTAAATGTAAGTACTCATTAATTGCATTCAACAAGTAATTGCAAATATTGATGGTAAAAAAGAGTCGTGTCATGACAGGTTTGTTAGTGTTGTTAATCAGTAACAACAGCAGCTGTGTGTAATTGCAATTTGCAAATAAAAAAGGCAAACAAAGGGAATAAGAGAGTGAGAGAGAGTAAAGGAATAATTTGCAATTTTATTGATTGACTGCATCATCAACAACAGCAATTGCTGACTACTATTACTGCTACTGAAGTGAGGTTTACAATTATATATCTATCTGTTAGACTATTCAATCAATTTAACTACAAAGTCGTAATGAAAACATTTCAATTTTTTATATTGCATGCAATGGATTAATTGAAGGGAAATTGGTATTGTATTTTATTTTAACGGTTCTTGGGATTTGATGCATTTTAGAAAATTGAAATTGACCTAAATTGGAATGAAGATTACTTTTGACTTTGAATTTAACTCATGAAAAATTATCCATAAAAGGCAACCATAGTAATTCCAAGAATATCAAATTCAACAAGTTTTTTTTTTTATTTTCAAAAATATTTCCGATCATCATCAATAATAAATTATACAAAAAGCAAAGCTAGTAAATGAAGAGAGGCGTAAAGTAAGAAGCAATAACAATAAAGACAGCAAATTAATATTTCGCGAATTTTCTATTGCTATGAAGCGACTGTGTGTGTATGTTATTTTTTGCGCGCAAATATTTCCGCGAATTTAATAACGTTGGCTGCTGCTGCACGTCATGAAAGAGTTTAAATGACTCATTCAATATATCTAAAGCGTTGAGCGTGCACACAAACACACAAAATTTTATAGTAGTTTACTGCACGTAGACTTTTTTAGTGTGGCAGAAAAGTGCAGTACAAAGAATAAATAAACAAAAACAAGCGAGCAAGCAACAATAATAATAATAAATGCCAACAATTATGCAAATTTATACGATATATCGAGGCTTCCCTTAAATGCACTTATTCGTTTACATATGTGAAACTTTAAATAAGTAATTTTGAATAAATCAAAGTGAGTGCAATTGCAAAAAAGGTGCTAGCAATGGTAGTGTGAAAAGAAGGAGGAGTAAAAATAACTGATTTAATTACCATTCCATTTGAGTTGATAATAAATTTTATTGCAATTTTTTTGTGTTTTGTGTGTGTGCTAACTTTTAATCTATTTTTTAACTCTTTCACTCCCACTCTTGATTCAATTCAGTCAGTAGATTCAAAGAGAAGGAAAGAAAAAGAGCACGAGCTGTGATGAGAATGAGAAAGGAAATTAATTAAAAAGTCGACTTATTGAGTTTACTGAGAGAAGAAAAAAAACTTTACTAACTTTCAGTCTCTTTTATTTTCATATTCTTTCTAGACTACAATTCACTCCATTCCACAATTCTTACTCTCTCTGATAAAAGGCAAAAGTTTGAAATAAATTTTCACTTAAATTCCACAAGTTTTTAATTTCTTTTTCTCTCTTGCATGCTTTTCTTTCATTGCAATACATTTTATAATCTACATCTTTTTCTCTACACACAAAAAAACGACGACAACGCAGAAAACTGTCGCAGGAAAAATTGAAAATTGCATTTTAAAAATCAAAGCGTCGCTTGTAATTTAAACTCTCTACAGGCATGTCACACAAAGCATGCAATGGAGAAGGAAGAAAAGGCAAAAAATGGAAAAGTTTTCCTGCGAAAATATTTACAGAAAAAATATACACAGGACTTTGTCATATGAAATTGCATGCATGCAATTTTCACTGCTGTAGAAAAAACTTTTCTTTTTCTTCTTGTTTCATTTGAGATAAAATATTTTTATATTTTTTTTGTTGATTAAATTTCACAATTTTTTTTTTGTTTTTGTTTGTTGCACAAAATTATGAATTTTAAACTAGATCAAAATAAAATATAAATGCATGGAGTGAGAACGCAAAAGTTTGTCATGTGCAAGTTCTTTTTTCCTGTTGTTATAATGAAAATTATGAGTTTATATGAAAATATAAAAAAAATTTCCTCTCCCTTATATTTTTTTTATGGGAATAAAGCAAATGAAAAATGCTAACCATGAATTTCCTGATATACACACAAGAACACACATTTCATTTGTGTATATGAAACTTTTTCTCACCATCATACGTATATATCAACAGTGCAACAACTATATTGTTTTGATAGAAAGTTTTTGAATTTTGGTTACTCTTTTTTCTCTATAGATTATCATAACCATCCTAATGCAGTATATAAATAAATTTAAGAATTCAAACGACTTTAATTTTTACTTTTACGAAAAATTACTTAGTGATACTCAAAATGAAGATGCTTCGATTAATTGAAAATCTTTGAGACTTCATAAATTCTAAATTTCAGTTGCAAAATTACCCAATTTCAAAGCTTATAAATCTATGTTTCCTTACCTTGGAAATATGTTGAAAATTTAAATAAAATTAATTTTATCGTGATGACATAAACGTCATCAAAATAAATATAAAAGAACACTTTGAGTAAATGAAGAAAATTGTTATTATTTTTATAATTTTGCTTCATTCATTTTTCATTATGAAAACCCGTGTGGCTTGTGCTTATTTACAATGAAAACAAAAAAAAAATTCAAGCGAGAAAAAAAGTTTTTTTTTCGCAAGCAATAAATCTATGTGTAAACTCTCCATCAGTAAATCATGCCTCGCGTGTGTATTTACGTGCCTCACAGCTGAAAATCATTTTATTTTAGTCGCGAGTGAGAAAGAAAGAGAGAGAAATCGTCTAACATATGCAAATAAATTACAATTAAAAGAAAATTTTCTCACTCGAAACAGAGTTTAATTTGTCATAAATTTCGTGAGAAGCGTAGATGGTAAGAGAGAGTCCAAGCATCATCATCGCTCCAATGCGTCACATTAGGTATTAATGTCCACACAGAAAGTCACATAAGTTGTGGCTTTTAATTTTAATTTTTATCTCTTCTATAAATTTTCATTTGTTTTAATTTTCACTTCTTTGCATGAGTGCAAAAATTTATTTGATTCTAATTAACACAAGAAAAATTTAATAGTTGATGACAATAATTTTCTAGATAAATATTTTTATACACCATCACGAGAAATAAAAGATTATTGTACTTTTATAATAACAATTATTTAAATTTAATTAACGGTGCTCTTTGTCGAGGACTAATTTTCATAATTAATTGAATAGAAAGATAAATTTATGAGTGAAAACAATGAAAGGAAGTATGGTCTTGTGAGCTTCTTTTCTTCTACTTCTTCTGTCAGTCAGTCAATAATTGAGGATTTTTTATTTGCTAATTTTCAAATCAAATTTCGAATGCGCATTTTATAAATTGTATACCTACTATATACAAAACACAGTGCAATGCGAGCAAAATAAATGCAAATTCCAATTGACGTAAATGTTTTTTTAATGCATTCATTGATTTACTCATCGTTAAAAAACGTAAACAAAATAATCTCTCATTTTGCATTCATAAATGCAGAGCAAAAAAAGACAATTTAAACGGAAAAAACTCCTCTTGGAAATGTACCAAAGTATATGAATCTCATCCATTAAAATAAGGTTTATTATTTCTCATGAAAATTTAATGTGTTTCTATTTCAATTAGTGTGATGTCATGAGGTGAAAAAAGAAAAGTAGTGAAAATGAAGGGAAAGAAATTCAAGAATTCAATCTATTTGTGGTATTTCCATTTAACTTCTTTCTTTTACTCCAATAATAGTGCAAAGAGCACATAATAAAAATACCTTCTTCCGTCATTAATACACACAATAGAATTGCGTATACAAACACAATTAAAAGAATGAAGTAAAAAAAGAATCATAAAACAGCCGGTCGTTTGAAATAAATAAAAGCCAACAAATTTCAGTATTTAATTACAATAATTTTCTCATTTTAATTCAATGGAAAGCACCTGAAAAAGAGCGACTAATGCCATTGACCACGATATATATGTGTAAATAATAGAGAGCATTGAATAATCAAACAAATTTGCCTCATTTTTTTTTAAAAATAAATAAATAGGAAATTTCTTGTCACGAAGAAAGAAAGAAAGAATAACATCTTAAAAATTGAATAAATTAAACATAAACATGAAAAAAGTTCACAGTCGCTTGACGCATTATCGGGAAGAATAATAGAAGTTAGATTGAAAATTAGGCACAACATGCGTGTACTAGCAAGAAAACCTTAGAGCAATTATCCAATTTTCACCAGCAGCCAGTATAAAATTAAAGAGAAAATGAGTGAAGGGTGAAACTTGATTTTTAGATTTCGTGAGTTCATTTTGTTAAATGCGACATTTATTGAGTTTAATTGGGTAGTGAAGGGCCTACTTGCTTGCCTACTAAACAAATGTTTATTTGTGGTTGATTTTAAATTCACAAACTGCCAAAAACCATTCACAAACATTTCTCTCTATCGTTTGTGAGCTTAACTAGTAAGTGGAATCAGTGAATGAGCATAAAATGGTATTCTCATCTATTCTAAACAATTGTCAGAGTTCAATTAAATTTAATTAACCTTCAATGGTGATGCGGCTCTCGCGGCTTCAACCTTTTCACATTCGAATGGTTATAAATAAACATCACATATCTATCTATCTATCTCTACACACATGTCATACCGTACGTGCGATATATAGAAAATTTACTCATGGATCCATGAAATTTCATTTAAAATCAACACGACCGCAATGAAAACTCTATTCTGAGCTTCCTCATACTCTAACTATGATATTTTGCTATATCGCTATGAAAATGATGTGTTTAGGATGCAATAATGAAAATTAGATGAACATCGATTATTTTTAGCTGCTTTTGCTATCTATGAAAGAGTACGGCACTTAGTTAGTATCCATATCATTATAATTTCATTGTGTGAAAAAGGCGAGAATAAACTGAGTTAACATGCATGTACATAGCCAGCTGCTAGACATTATTATGATGTTTTTCAATTTTCTATTAGAAAATATCGACAGAGTTAGATGCCCTCGAGAGGCGCATCGTCAATATATAGAAAGATAGTGAAACAATAAACAATCTATCGTTCTCTCTATCTAGCAACCACAAAAAAAAATTTTATTTCATGAACTCTTTTACGATGTGTTGATAATGATTATGATGCTGTTGATGCATTTTTAATAGACTCTAATTAAATCAAAATATTAAAGGGCCTTGACAATTATCACATCAATACACATAAAAAGAACAAAATTGAATTTAACCCCTTTCAATTTAATTAATCTAACAATGACAATTTAGATGATGGTGGGAACGATCTCTATTGATTTTTGATTTAATAAAATAGTAATTTATCCAATTCTCATATGTTGTTAATTTTAAGATTTTTTACTCACCATACATCTTTCCCTCTTCTGATAGTATAATTTTTCGTCGACCACATGGTGGATAAATGGCGAGGGCTTCTTGGAAGCTTTGCTCGATGTCAGGACTCCAAACGCCTTCGGCATCTGCCGACGACAAGTCCTTTTCGTCCTACAGAAAATTTTGAAAATTAAATTTCATTATGATAACATTAAAATTTATTTTACTTACATCACTGACATCACTCATATCGCCGACATCAAGATGTTTTCCATCCACACCGGTGCCGTTTTCTGGCCCTGGGCCAGCAACTGGAGGCCACCTGGACGTTATTGTGCCGGCTCCAAGTCCGCCGTCTATTAAAAAAGAGCAAAAAATTTATTTGAATAAAGTTAATTGAATTATTGAGCATAAATGAGCATTTGTTCATAATCAAGAGTAAATTTGAATAGAAGAGAATCAATGAATTGAAGAATCAAGGGAAAAACGATATGAATGCAGCGAAAAATGTGAACATAAATGAAATTTAAATTGATTACAAATCAATAAATTCAGCTTCATTGCTTTTGAATTTTATAAAAGATATTTTTAGGAGATTTAAGTTGTTGACAACGAACACTTTTAAATTATGATTCACATTGACTTTTAAAGAGTTGAAAAAAAAATACCAATGAATCATGAATAAAATTAATTCCCATCCCCTGACTCATTTTCAGGGTTGAAAAAAACAGAATCTGTGCACAGAATCTGTCACAGATTTACAGAATCTATTCTGGACAGTTTTTTCTGTCACAGAATTTCATCTGTTTTTTTTAACAGAATTTTTCTGTGCACAGATTTTATCTGTCACAGAATTTTTCTGTTGACAGAATTTTTCTGTTTTCTGTTGACAGAATTTTTCTGTGAACAGAATTTTTCTGTCACAGATTTTTTCTGTTCACAGAATTTTTCTGTTTTCTGTTGACAGAATTTTTCTGTGAACAGATTTTTTCTGTGAATTTATGTTTACATTTATGTAAACACTTTATTTGTTTAAAAAAATCCTTTTTATCCGCATAAAAGAATTGAATTCTGGACCTCTAGTATACTAGGCCGAGTTCTACTAACTAAACTATTATAGATTTATACTATTTGATAATTATTTTGCAAAATTCATACTTAAATGTGTCTTTAGTACCCGAATTGTTAATGTTTTGATGAAAACAAATACGAAATATTTGATATATGTTATTTAGTAAGATATTTAATATTTATTGATTCGGATACTAACACATTTAAGTATGAATTTTGCAAAATAGTTATCAATTATATAAATCTATAATAGTTTAGTTAGTAGAACCTCGCCTAGTATACTAGAGGTCCAGAATTCAATTCTTTATGCGGATAAAAAGGATTTTTTTAAACAAATAAAGTGTTTACATAAATGTAAACATAAATTCACAGAAAAAATCTGTTCACAGAAAAATTCTGTCAACAGAAAACAGAAAAATTCTGTGAACAGAAAAAATCTGTGACAGAAAAATTCTGTTCACAGAAAAATTCTGTCGACAGAAAACAGAAAAATTCTGTCAACAGAAAAAATCTGTGACAGATAAAATCTGTGCACAGAAAAATTCTGTTAAAAAAAACAGATGAAATTCTGTGACAGAAAAAATCTGTCACAGAAAAATTCTTTGCACAGAATTTCACAGATTTTCAACCCTGCTCATTTTTATTATGTTAAAGAAAATTTAAAATTTATTTATAAATTTCTGTTACTGAAAGGCATAATATAAAAATCATCATGATCTACAAAAGGAATGACCGACAGCAGTTGAACCAAATTATCTCTCATTTTTTTGGCCATGTATAAAACAATATTATGACTTTCAATTAAAAAAGCAAATTCTCATTCCTTTCCAAAGTGAGATAGATATATACATGCATCTATAATAATAAAGAAAAGTATCGCAATTGTGTACCAACAGACACCATACATGAAAAAATAAACAAAAAAATTATTTTCTCTCGTTCACTCTCTCTCTCTTTGATTCGTTTGGCTTTCAAGAGTAAAATAAAAAAAAAAAAAATTCTCTCGCTATTCATAAATACAAAGCAATGAGATCAAAGGGAAATTTTCCGCGAGGGAGAGAGCGACTGCAACAATTTTTTACACAAAGGGCGGCTTTGATTTCAATTAAAAAAGAGCGTTTGAAGTTATGTGAATGTGAAAATGAAGAGTGAACGTATGTTGCATGTTCATCCTGCCACCCTCGAGGCAACTTTTCTTTATTGAAAAAAAGTATGGGATAACATCAAAAAGCGCGTAAAATGCATGTTGCTGCAGAAGCATAAAATTTTATATTGCACAAATTAAAAGTCAATTAGCACACTTAATCCCAATATGCTGCTTGTTTCTCTTTTTGAGGGGTTTTACTTATCGAGAAAAAGTGTTGAGCTGACTTAATTAAACTTTCATGTCATCATTCGATGCTGCTGCTGCTGTTTTTTGCAAAGTGTTTCATTCACCTGCATATAATTTATTTTTTCGTGAATGAACTTCATTGGCATAATAATGATAATAATGAGAAAAAAAGAAAGAAAGGGTTTTGCGTTGTCGTGCAGCAGTAGTAGCAGGAAGCCAGGTGTGTGTGACTCACATTTTCAATCATTCATTGAAATAAGAAGTCTAAATGAAGCCAACTGCCAGTAAAAATAACTTATTTTCATTTCCATAAAAGTGAATTAATATTCTAAGAGAGCCAAGGCAGTGAATTTATGGCGAAAATGAAAAGAAACATTCTTGGAATTTTTTCAAATACAACATAATGGACTACAATTTCCATTTTTGTTCACCAAAATGCGACCTCATTAGCAGAATCTAATACCATTGACAGCAAAAGCACAGAAATAAAACTCATTAATTCCATGAAATTATTACATAAAACATAAATAATAAAATAGTCCATTCATCTGCTTCGCACTCGGTATTTCATAAAATTCAAAAAATAAAAGGGCCATTTAAAGAAATTCCTGAATAGTAAACAACCCCTTTACTCTTACTCACGTAGAATAAGAGGAAATGTGTCTTTCACTCGCGCAGAACTGAATATAAAAAGAATTCCAAGTGGGCAATTGCGTGTCCATTCGCATGTATGGGTGTATTGTGCAAATTTACCGTTTTTTTTCGGTTTATATTTTTTTAACAGAATGCTAATAAAATTTTTTTTATAATATTCCCTTTTAACCCTTTCCTTAAAATTGATGATTTTTTGTCATACGCAGTTAGGGAAGGTTTTTTAATTAATTATTTTCAATGAATAGTCACATCTTATAGTTATTAAATCTCAGAAAATTATCATTTAAATGTTTAGAAAAAAAAAACTATTTCTGGAATGCCTGATCAAAAAGAGAGTCATCGTAATCATGAAAATGTAAATATTATTATGAAATTGTGAAGTGTCTGCATGCTGTGTCTCGTGTCTCTATGTACTTTCTGTCGTACTCTTATTTACATAAATAATGATAAGCTTCATGCAATGAGTAAAGAACTGAGAGGTCAATGATAGAAATGAAAGATGCACCATCGTAGTCATTCAATATTTATATTTTTCTCTTTCTCTCTTTTACTCGCCATGTCATCAACATGCAAGCTGATATCAATTGCACATTCATCGCAGATAAATCGTATTACAAGCGACTATCATTGGGGGCTGTAATTTTGCACGACGTGATGTAATACACACTGCAATCTCATGCAGTTGATTGCAAATTTTCTCTCTGTCATGACTATGTGACCTTCTCACATCTACACTGACAAGAATTTAATAAAAAAAATCTTTTAGATAAAAGAACGTTCAAAGAAGAACAGCGCGACATCGAGTAGTAACGAACGTAACAAAAAAAATATATTAAATTAATTTTCTAGCCTGACTGTAACTAAAATGACGCATAGATATATATATAAAAAACTGAACGATCCAAATAGTGAAGCATAAAATGAAAGGGTCGTATTTCGTTCATGAACGTTACGTTACATCATCCCCTTGCTATAGCATGCTCAGTCACTCTTTTTTAATAATAATAATAATGATGAAACTAGCGAACAAAGGGACAAAATCGTGCATTTAAATTGAAATATGTATATTGCAAAAATATATATGTACAAATTTCAGTCCATCAAGGAGATGATACTGATATATAAACTGTCATGAATATTCTTCTTCTTTTATATGCTGCAGTGAACGGACCAAGGGATAAATGATGTTTACTACTATTGTACTAGAGATATAGAAGCTTCTGTTACCATTTCATGGAAGGAATTTTCCTTTTCGTTCATGAAAATATTTTCTGCTATTCTGGCTGCTGTTATGCTATGATGATGATTATTATGAGAAAGAGAGCGAGAGGAAAGAAACAAGCGCAAGTATGCGAGAACGAAATATTTGAACAATGATTTTTAGCGCATTTTTGGAACAACAATGCAGCTTATAATTTCACTTGTTCGGCTGTTCGGCTGTTCGGCTGTTCGGCTGTTCGGCTGTTTTCGGCTGTTTAGTGGCTAGTTCGAGATCTCGAAAATTAAAATAGCTAGCGAATTCCGGTTTTTTGCATTCGATTTGTGCTATCGAATTATTCCGGAGCGACTTAGTTAGAAAGCTGTCAATGAATGCAGTAATTTGGAAATGCGAATTTAAATTTCCATATTGAAATTTGTAAACAAATTTTTTTTGTCGCGCAACATTTTTTGTCACACGCAACATTTGAATTTGAATTCGACTTGACAGTTGTATTGAAATCAATATTATGTTTCGAATCGAAAGTTATCAACGAAATATTCATATCATTTAAATAAAAACATTTTCTTATTTCTCAATTAGTGACTAGTATTCTCTTTGCATTGATACGTATTATTTATTTTTTTCATCAACTCGAAATCGAAATGTAACGGAAAATTTTAAATTGTTAGTGCGCGAAGCTGCGCGTATGTTTATGTGTAAACAAAAAACAAAATTAAAATTGCAAAAGTTTATTAAAAATTCTTAAATTAAAAGTAAGTAAGTTGAATTAATTGTTAATTTAGTCATTAAATGTTAGTTAATTGTTTATTACAGCAAAACAAATTGAAGTTCAGTGAATAATCACTATAAATTTATAGAAAATTTGAAAATAATATTTTTAAGTAAATTGAAATATTTTATTTGATTGTTTTAGTTTTTTTTTTTATTATTTACAGATAATGCCAAAAAGAAAGGCAACCTTTAACTTTGAAAGGAGAAAAGAAGAGAATTGATTCGAGTCGACAAAAGAGAAGATTGAATCGGAAATACTTGCATAACGAGTCAAAACGCGATAAATCAACACAACAAAAGCGACGTGAAGATCCAGAATATTTGGCGCATCAATTATCGCAAGATAATTCGACTCGGCGATCTCGACGTGAATTAATAAAAATGTATTCAAATCGTAAACTATTCTTTTATTTTAACTTGTTAATATAACTGATCTGGCGCCAAAAATGCGCTAAAGTCCTCTGATATACGCAGAGACTTTCACCAATTTTTAGCATATTTTCATCCACGTTATGAAAAAGGAGCTGCTTGAGTTAGCAAGCAAGCAACACAATATTCACATTATGAAAGGGATGGATGTAATGCAGCAATGACCTCTAATCGCATTTTTCAAATACTTGAAGCAAAAATAAGGAATTTTCTACCGCCTATAGCAGAAAAAAAGTCTCTTTTTTACTAAAATGAACTTTTGCTGTTGTTGTTGCTATATGTGGCTTCATATATGATGATGAAGAATTTCTCGTATATTAAAACAAAATTAAACATGTAGAGAAAAAGTTGGCACATGTGAGCCACTTGCGAAGTGAAATGACCAATGTTTTTGTTTGCGATACAATTTCAGTTATTCACCTTTTCTGAGAAACACACGCTTTAGAGAGAAATGGCAATGTCTTGTGAATATGCGAAATGTTTTTTTGCTAAAAATAGGACACGCGTACATTTACTAAAAAAATGAAAACCTGGCTAAATTTATTCATCAAAAAAGAAGAAATTGACAAAACATCTTCTTTTTTTGCCAGTCAATTCAATTAATAAACAATAGAAAATTCTCTTCATTGTGCAAATTCATCTTTCTCGTCTCCTTGTCTTTTTACTGTCTGTCAACTTTATTTATTTGCTACTCTCCATAAGCGAACAAATGATGGAGAAAAAGTATTATTATTATTCATAGTCAATTTGCATTTTTTACGCTTGTACGCGAGAGTAAGAATGAGAAAAGAAGAAAAACTTCAAATTTAATACTAAAGTTAAATATGATAAAAAGAATTAATAAAAATAATGTGAACATTATGCATTCAAATCATGCTCTTTTACGCTCTCTCTCTGACTGTATTTTTTAATAATTTGTTCATTTCAAGACATCGTGCATTGGGTGTCAGAAATGAATTTAGAATTTTTATTTAACTTCTTCAATATAGTGAGGAATTTTAAAAATTTTTGTATGCTTCCAAAAGAGGCTAGCTTCTTGTATTTTTTAGTAATAATTTAACTCTTGACCCTTTAGTAAACTTTCTCTCACTTTTTATAAACATGAAAAGCATCAAGTGTCGTTAAACTTAAAAAGCATCAACAACAATATGTTCCGACCGATGATGATGTTGTTATAAAAAGAGAGTTAAACGATAAAGTCATTAAAAGAATGGATAGATGCTGCTGCTATTTGAAGGGGTGGAGAAATTGCAATCGTCAGTAATGTGGCTTTATGATAATTTAATCCATAAAATAATAAAGAAAAACTTGAAATCACTTAACTATATTTTTTGCATCAATTTTCTCTTTACTATTCATTCAAGTCAGTCAGACATTAAAAAACTTCTTTACTTTTTATACTTATATACATATTGATGAATCATCAAGATTGAATCAGTTAGACGACGAGAGAGTGAACCTAAATGAATGGGTGTTGCTTCTCTACGCGCAGCCATTGAAATCAATAAAGAAAATTGAAATTGATTCCACGAATTTTCTTTTCTTCTCTTTTACTTCATAGCTCAATCCATAAGATCGCACGAGATTAAATAGCACTTCTGGATTCATTAGAAAAACTTGACTGCCTTAATTCTATTGAAGCACTTGAAATTGATTTAAATATGCTGATAAAACTAGAAAATTAATTATTCATTCAACTGAAAAATTCTCAGCTCGAGTTCGCAATTTTTTTAGGGAGTAAATTTGATGATTTAATTATTTATTTAGAATATCTAGAATAATCTTAAAGTTACTCAAGCATGAAAATGATGTTATTGCGAATTTACTAGTTTCAATGGAATTTTTATAAAAATTCTTCTCCTTTTTATGAGGAAAAAAAATGAATCCGAAATTCACGAAAAAAGTATAAAAGACTTGAAATGCATTAAATTTTAATGTCATTCACTCTTCTTCATTAAATTCACCATATATAAATTTGCCAATTTTTTCTTTCTCTGTCTTTGTCTCATTTACATTCAGTCGGATTTGTTTCTGCCTGTTCATACTTTTCTGGGTTAATTGAACTGATCGCTTCCGTAATATTGCTATTATCATCTTTCTTTTTTTCGTTCATTGATGATAATATGAATCGATGTAATTTGAATTTCAAAATTTGTGAGTAAAATAAGGCGAACAACCAAAGAGAGACGAAAAAAAGTAAGTTGAACACCTGAGACCACAAAACGCATTTTCTTATTATATCCATTAATCTCAATTTTCATTTCACGACTCTAAAACCATATTTATCTTTCTTATCCCCGGTTCTCCTTCTCAGTTTAACTTGTTGGTTATCCCCAAAAAAATACAACTACAACACAGAGTGAATATAAGTGCTCATTATAATGTACATAAATGTATGAAGTTCTCACTAATGTCAATAAACTCTCAATCTTATTCACTATATTCCTGGAGTGCACATACATAATTTTTTTTTAAAAAATCTCTTTTTTTTGAAGGTGGAGAGTTATAAAACAAAGGCCTGACCTCACTTTTCTTTCTAAACATTCAAATTTTCAAGTTGTTATTACTGGTAGTGCAAGGCGGGAAAGCATATAGAGAGATTAACTGTTTTTCTAACTTTCTAGAGTCAAATTAATCACTTTATTTATTATCGAGTTGGCTCGTGGCTGCAAAATAATTCTACGTATGTCAAAAAAATTGTCTAAAAACCGCCTTCCATTACAACCCATTTTTAAAATTTGGATGATGCACTTCATAAGAACCATGACCATCTACTTTTTTTCGTGAGTTGCTGTTGAAATGAGACACACGAAATAAAGAAAGAAGTGTACACAGCAAGAGCAGTTTATGTATACAAACATATTGTATATAATTTTTTTCTCTTCTTTTTTCTTTAGAGCACACCTGTGTTATTTATTTTTTATTATGTTTCGTCTTTCAACCAGTTTTCTCCTCTCTCTCACTGTGATTCTTTTACATATGTTTTTTATGCCTTTTATTCCCTGATTTATAGCAATGGACTTTTCATGTAGTCGTTTAGATATACTTTTTCTTTCTTTACAACACTAAGAATTTTACATAAATGTGCATAAGAGACAGTTTTTAACTCTACTCGCTGTTGTTTTTGTTTTCGGGAGCAAAAGATATATTAACAAGTCGCGTTGGACATTAATTGGTTAAATGATGTCTCTACAGTTAGTTTTATTATAAATGTGTCCGAGTTTCTATGTTGTTTTACAAAATGGTCAAGTTTTGACTTTTTGGACTTTGAAAATGAGAGAAATTTTTGATAATATCAATTGTAAATCAAAGCATGACTAATCAAGCTTCTTTTCCTAACAGTTTTGAATTCCCAGCATACTGTTAAGTAAAAGAAAAAGATCAACTGTCTAAATCAAAATAAGAATCAATTAATTATAGAAAATTCTTAATTTATGCATGTTCAAAATGAGTGTAAAATATTAATCAAATTTGAATTGAGTTTGTTGTAGATCAGCAGGAAAAAAAGTTCATCAACTTCTACCTTCTCAAAGAATGACAAATTTATTAAATAAAAGATTTTTCAGTGTCGCTATAAAGAATTTCAATTATTTCATGTTCAGCATAAAACACACACAGCAAGCGAGCCATTGTCTTCATAATATGAAGTCAATTTGTAATATTTCATTCTTCATTTCGCCGGTTGATATTTAAATATTCAAACAGCACATTATACCGTACAAAAGGGAGCAAAAAAAGAGAGTGCTGACTATTCAAGCATGTCCATTTCAATTGGTCACTAACTTACATTCATATATACTTATTGGTCGTAGCGTGTGAAAATAAATAAAGTTAAAAAAGATAATTATTAAACATGCATCATACGTACAGGAAGTTTATAAATGGCCACTTCATAAGATTGTTATTATGTTATTTTTGGGGCAGTAGAAGCTGCTGCATCAATTGGATTTAACGATAATTGATACTTTATGAAAATCGTTAAGCTGATCAATTAATTGATCATCATTAAGGAAGATTTTTTGAGAGACAGAAGCACAATGAATATTTCTGCACAATTGAGATTTTGCTTCACTTAATTACTCTGCTTCTGTACATATAAGACATCTTTTCAAATGTGTTGCTGTTGCTCTTCTTTTTCTTACACATTGCCTTTTATTCTACCTACGAAATGATTGTTATTATATTGTTGAAAACACAACAAATATACGCCTTATATTCATGCATATACACACATACAGACTGTAGCAACAAAATGAAATAATACATAATACATGCAGCATCACAATAAGAACAAGAATAGAGAAAGAAAGAAAAAAGAGAAAAAAAAGTTGAAAATTGAAAGACTCAGAAAAAAAGAATTGAAATGAGAAGCAGTAAGAAGAGAAATTATGTTCATTTCTTTTTTTGTATATCCACGCAGCAACAGCAACCGAATTTAACTCGTGATGATGCGATCTTGCTTAAAGACATACAAATACACACACACGCTCCTTAATGCCAGTGGCTTTCATTTATAAAAGGTTCTAACACCTTATTGCAAGTTTCATCTTTAAAAATATATCCGTGGTTATGTGGCTTTTTAAAAATTTATGATTCTCTTCCATTGACGTAAACTTTTGTTATCGAACTGATGATTGTAATTGCAAATGATGATTTCATTTGTGCGTTTCATTGATAAGATATAATCTTTATTTCATTTGCTACTGTTGAAAAAAAACTTTTCTTATTTGACCTTCAATCCTTTTATAAAAAAAAATTCTTAACAAAAAAGCCACACACTTTATTACTTATGATGATGAGAAACTCTTCACAATTTCCCTTTAACAATAATTTATCTTTCCTGCTTTTTATATTTAAATATATAAGCGAGTGAAAAGAAGTCAAAAGAGAGAAAGAATGAATATCACAAAAAGGAGATGAATTAGATTAGTCAGCGAAATGATGAAAACCCTGCAGCAATCAAGCAACCACTAAGATCAGCTCATAAGAGCAAGAGAATGAACGAAAAAGTCAACAAAAGAGAAAAAGAGAGAAGAGTTAAAACCCCAAAAAAATTGGGTTCCTTTATTAAATTTTATGTTTCAACTGTTTTTTATGTTCCTTTTTTTAGCTCTCTTCGTTTGTTTCATTTATATATATGTCTGTATGCTTTTCATTCATGGCAGTTAGTGAATCATCGCCCTGAAGCTGCACCACTTTATCTTTGCTTTCTTTGCATTATTTCAGCGTGTCGGTTTATGCTTGCTGTGCATTAAAAAATATACACAAAAATTTAGTTACTCAAATACTGCAATGATCTTTTCTTCTCTTTATATTGTGCATGTATGTACAAACATACATGAAAAAAGAAGTTATATTTTAACATTTTTTATGTTGTGTGTTGTCTCTCATAATAAGAAGAACGAAAGCCAATTTTTTTCGCTTATTTTATGCAGCAACAGCAGCAGCTAGTCAGAGAATGAAGAAAAAATCAACAGCAGCAGCAAAGAAGATGAGGAAGGCAATTAAAAGAATCAGCACAAAACAAAAATAAATTTCAATTTTTTCCTTCTTTCTCTTTTTATTTTATTTTTTGGTTTAGACATTTTTAGAATTCTTTTGAAACCTTGAAAGTTGTTTGTCTGTCTACTCTCTTATTGAATACACGTTCAATTGGGCTTTAAATCATTTTTTATTACTCAACTTTGCGAATTTTCTAGACAATTTTTTTATTTTGTATGTGTACGCATACATTGGAAGAAATTTTTAATTTTTGCGCTATTTATAAATTCACAAAAAAAGAAGAGATAAAACCCGACTTGTAATTAACGACTAATGCAAAATGATGAAAATTAAAAGAGTCAAAGAGAGAAATATATTATTAGAGGCACATACAGTAAAGACGCTTTGTTCGTACAACAATAAAAAAATTAATCAACACTTTTGTGTGTGTATGCAGTCAAGTCAAGTCTATTGGCTTTGTCGATGTCGATGAAAAGATTAAAATTGCCACGGTTATAACAGAAATCTTGTTGACATTTCTTCTTTTTCTGTTGCTTTCTGTCTATGCTTGCCTTTCAACCTTTACTTATAGTATTTTTTTTTGCTTCGATTTCTATTAAAGTTTAAGTGTATCTAATGAATTTAGTTGTTCACATTGTACTTATTCTTTTATTACAATGTGATTTTAATGGAGTAAACAAGTAAGTAGCAATGAAGTAGTTTTTTTGTAGAATATGATCGGATTATTCTAGAAGTCAATATGTTGATGGAAATTATTGAAATGTTAGATGAAGATTATAAATTTAAACTAATTGTTTGATTTGTAAAATGTTTTTAAAAATAATTTTCTAAATAAATGCATAATACTCAAATAATTCAATTAAAATCAATATTTTGTATGTAAAAAACTTAAAGTGATAAACAGCAAGTAAAAAAAATCAATTCTCATTTCAAATTCTCATTAAAATTTGTAATTTTTCTAAGAAATTACTCAACAGTCCAGAATAAAAATCGTTTTATCTCAATTAACATGAAACATTATTTATAATTCTCATTTTAACCAAATGATTCCTCAATTTTCTTTCTTTCTCTCATTCGCATTCGCATTACATCATTTTTCGCAAGAACAGCAAACAAAATTTCATTCTCACTTTTTATTTCGCGAATCGAGTCATAAGAGAGAAAGAATGATTCTTGTTACTATTATTTTAAACTTTTTTTATTTCATATGATATGATCAGCAAAGCAAGGCAAGTGAGAGAGCAAAAGATACACACGACGCGCATTGTTAGTCATAAGTAAGTATCATATTTAAAATAGAAGAGAGAAATGTATCGCGGCACTTTATGTGCTGAATATAAGTACACATATACGAAACAGAATCAACGATCGCAATCGAAAAAGAAAGAAGAGCAATAATGAAAGAATGAAAAAAGTTTTTTTTGTAATGTGAATAAATTAAATGTAGCTAAATGAGAATGTTGAATATCAAAAATAATAAAAAGAAACAAGACTCGGCAAGGAAATAAAAAGAAAAAATCATTTTAAGATAGCAAAAAATAAGAGAGAAGAAGGCATAAAAAAATGATTTACATAAAAACGAATAATAATAAAGAGGAGAGAAGAGATTTGGGTAGGAAAAAAAAAGAAAGAGTCATATTTACCTCCAAAAATTAGCATTTACTTAATTGATATTTTTTTGTGAGAGCTTTATTCTTTATTGCTGCTACTTTTTTATTATGTGTATATATCTTAGCGTTTTATTTTCTATTTTTCTTTCGTACTGATAAGAATCTTATATAGCAGTGGCTTTGCATTCACGAATCAATTGAAATTAATCACTCTCGTTTGCAAAAGCAGGTCATCAAAAGAAGTTCTTTATTTATATTTCATATATACACTTGGTAACGGTGCTCTACGATGGTCGCTCGTTTAGTTTTACACACACTGTTGGCTACCTATATATTCTTTTCTTGTAGTATCACTTAAGCATATATCACGTCACCCTCTTTTATTATTATTATATTTTTGCTATTTAATTATTATTGCAAGTTTTTTCTTAAGTGACTCACACAGGTGTATTTTTTTCTTTTTTTGAATAATGATCAGTTTAATACGATTTGATTGTTCAAGCACAAATTTTGCGATTGGATTTCCTGCATGTATATTTATAAATCTACATATGTATGTCACATGCAGCGCACTCTCGATTTTCTTATTATTTTCTTTTCTTCTTGCAAGTAAAACTTTTTTGTGCTATTATATTTGCGTTAAATATCCATTAGTATGGCACTTAGTCTCAATATAAGATTTATTTTTTTCTACTACTGCTGTTAATGTTGAAGGTAAACACAAATTCAATTAATCAGACAACACTCACAAAAAAAATTGCCAATTTATTTATATGTTCACCAAGTGAAGTCATTAACTGATTGCAACAATACATGCACACACAATCGAAAAATCTTTTAAGTTTAACTGCTTCATTTCCAACTAAAAAAAGTGTTTCACTCGAATTTTCTAGGAAAAAGAGTTTTTCATTATATTTTTTTTGTGTGTGCAAAACAAAAGTTATATATAATATTTTTTTTTTTTTTGATTTTCAATCTACGCAACAGTGCGACGTCTAAAAATATTCCAAAAATCTCGAAAATGTTTGTTTCGCGCACTCAGCTAAAAAATATTCTATAAAAGAATCTCTTCATCTGCTGCTATCCATAAAGCTATTAAAAATTTGTTTTTTTAGATATACACGATTAAAATTCACGAAAATGCTAAGTGCGTTTTTTTTTTCAAAAAAATAAATGTGATTATTTGTATTATTCAAAGAGTGTATTTAACTATTGAATAATCCACCGAGAACAAAGCCGTAGACGTGCTTCTTATGGTAAAGCGTCTTTGTGAACTGAAAAACACATTCGAATGCTTCAAACGAATTTCGTTAGTTGTACAATATACACATAGAAAAAAGAGAAAAAGAGAGAAGAGAAGAGAATATGAATGTATAAGGTTGAGAGACACATGAGTGTAGAAGGGAATACAAAATAAAAAGCAGCAAAAATGAGTCATTTAAAAAATACGACTTTAAATGTGTGTGCATGTATGTATTTTTATTTTACCTTACACCTATCTATCTCAGTCAATACACACTATTATTGTTATTTATTTGTATGTATGTTTGCGTGTATCTCACTCTGTTACTCACATTGATCTTTAGAGCATCTATACATGCATAACCGTCTCTTTTAGCTTTTTTTTATTTTTCAATTTCATTTTGAGGCAATTTCAGATTGATTTTAATGTATATATATATATAGTTCTCTCTCACTCTATCTCGCTTGTTTTGTGACACATACAGAAGGGGACACAGGGCTATTGAATGGGAATTTTCGAATTGAATAAAAATTTTTATTTTTGTAGGGTAATTTTTTTATTGCATTTATTGGAATTTTAGGAATTTATTTTTAGACTAAAAATCAAAATTTTTGCAAATATTTTTAAAATTTAAATTTTAAGTTTCTTAAAAATTTCTTTCTAGAATATTCCTAATAAACTTACTTTTATACCGTTAAAGAATTTCAAAAATTTAAAAATTTTAATTACCTAAAAAATTTTATTTTTAACCGTTAAAAAATAAATTTTTAATTACACAATTTAAGGAAGTCAAAAGCAATTACTTAAAAGACCAATTTATCTGGTCACAAAATAAAAGCAGCAATAGCAGAAGCATAAAATAATAGACAACTACAATGATACAGTTCAGCAAATACAGTCAAAAGGAGAGAATAACAAAGAAGGAAGAAAGGAGAAGTAAAATCATCCGAATATCATCAATAATGTTGTTTTTTAATGCTCATACACGTACACCATTCAATACAATATTTCATTCTCTCTACCAGCCCTCGCCTCGAAACTGGATTTTTTTTGTTGCTGCTGTTGTTGTTGTCGAGGAATTGAAAGTATTAATATGTGCCTGCTTTGAATCCAGCTGTGTGTGCTACAATGCACATCATAGAGCAAGAAGAAACGTGTAGCAAAAGACATACAAACGAATTTAATATCTTTCGTTCCGATGTTTATTAGAATCTAAACCTATTCTAATTGGAAAAAGTGTTAATTTTTATATTTTTTTAATGATTTATTTCTTACTCTCCTAATGACTCCATCGTGTGTTTTAAATGCAAGGCAGGAGAGAAAGAATTTTTTTGAGACCCAGCATGATTCTAACTATACATAGGGGAAAAATCATTTTCAATTCATCGATCAAAAAAAAAAAATGTTAGATTTATACAAGAAAGGGTTGCAACTCTTACTTAGAATAGTTACAAAAACGACTTGCATGTTCCAATTATTTTTTCTACAAGCGAGAGATCAAGTTTTATTTCAATATGATTTTTTATTCGACTCAAAGCAATATATTCAACTGTGTCAGCAACATATACACACGCATGTCGTTGTGTACACACATATACAATGATAAAGCAGAAAACACGTTCTTTAAGCCTTTTAGTCCACTTCACTGCTGTTCGCATCAAATTTTTTTTAAACTTTTTATATATATCTCGCGAAATCAGTAACTACACCCCACACACAATATATACAACGTAGCGTCATTATCATATTGTTGTGATACACACAAACATGTTGCATAATGTGCTCATTCAATCACCTTCTTTTGTGTATTTAGCATTTTAAAAATAAGAAAAGAGAAGAGAAAAAAAACTATTTTGTGGTTCAATGAATTGAAAATTGATTCTAATGTTGAGATTATGGTTCATTGTACAATGACAATATGGTGCATATATGTTGCGGGGCTTCCATGTATCTTATACAACAACAACTATTGGCATTTAAGGAATTTCTCAAATTTCTTTCTAGCAAATTTTAGCAACAACAAAAAATATCCTCAACCGATCAAATTTCATAAATTCAATCAACAAAAAAAGCGAGTAAGTAAAGAGAGAAAAAATTTCTTGTTCATTACATTACAAGCCATCTAGCAGAAATATGATTATGATGATGAGAGCTCTTTATTCGATTAAAGAAAAACTTTTTTCTCTCTATGAGAAACTCTTTTCTTTTTTTTACAACTCATTGGACATGACAACAAAAATTAGATTGAGGCTTTTTACGTATTCATACATGTGAACTATGTATTTGAGCTGCTGTCGTTACTGTTACTTAGTACATATTGGTTTTGTATTAATAAAAAAAACTTTAGGAAAAACTGCTCAAGTCATCAGAATGAAAATAAAAATAAAAATATCTCGAATGAATGAAAGAAAGACCTGTTCAAACATGATATTTGGTTTTTTGGGTCTTTTTCATCGTCAAATTCGATGAATTCACGTGAGATTGCCTGTGTGTAATACTTATTTTGTTTTCGGGGTACAATATACACATGTTGTTGTTGTCCTAGAAATTCACAATCGCATAGAACATCATTCTACCTGCCTAAATGTGCAAATTTTCTCCTACCATGTTTTAAATTGAATTCTTTTTTATTTCCTACTTAGTTCTTTATTAAAAATAATATCAAGTTACAGATTCTTGTTATAACGGTCATTTTATATTTAAATTTTTAAATCCTTGTAGAATTCTAATTTTCAATGTCACGATAAGAAATGTAATACATACATGAATAAGATGTTGCACTGAGAATAAGACGTTTATTAACTTTAAAAATTAAATTACTTAAAGTAATTTATTATTAAATAGTTAAAATTAATATTAGTGTCTTTGCATTTTTCTTCAATATTAGGGTAAATGTTCCTAATTCGGGACACTAAAAAATTTGGGACATTTTCTTTTCTTAATTTTCTCACTTTTTACACATTCAATTCTTAAATAATTAATGCAAAGTTGTAGATTTTTCACTATTTATCATTTTTATCGCTATTTTACGCTTCAAAAGCACTAAAAAATGAGATATTAAATTTTTAAAATTCTCCATACAAAAAATGTCCCACACTAAAAATATTTATATCTCTTTATTCATTCATTTTTCACTCACGAGAAAGGTATAAAAATAAAGTAAACCCTCGAAGAATTTTATCATACATTCACTTTTCACGTAAGTCTTATCGTTTTGCCAAGAAAAAATTAATTTAGCCTAACCTAATTCGGGACACTCAAAAACCCTAATTCGGGACACTTTGTTTACATTTTAAAAATATTCGTGAAAATGTAAACAAAAAAATGCGTTTCAATTTTAATGAATTCAAAATATTTTCAAATGCAATTTTCTACTGATAAAGAGCTCAAATTTAACACAAATAAGTAGCAAAATAATCAGTAAAATGAAATAAATGTGTTAAAACAACTTTTAACACGATTTGAAATAAATATTTTTCTTTTGTTTATCAGAAAGTCAAGTGTCCCGAATTAGGTTATCAAGTGTCCCGAATTAGGAAGTCAAGTGTCCCGAATTAGGAAGTCAAGTGTCCCGAATTAGGAAAAACATATAAAATTTTATTCTGGAAAAGTGACAAATATTCTGACTCCAATGTTGATTTAGTAAAATAATAGGAGAATTTATTTATCGTTTAGTGAAACAATCACAAAAATTGGTTTAATAATAAGTGAGAAAACTTCCGTTCAAAGTTGAGCGAAAGAAATTTTGTCCCGAATTAGGAACATTTACCCTACTTAATCTATTTTATATATAAATACCGAAGGCGAGCAAATCACAATTAGAATTTGATTACAAGCTGTAACATTTCAAATTCTTATTCATTCTCAGTCATCACAAATCATTTATTCATGTATCTATTTAATGCAAAAGTGATTACCAACAAATCTTTGCATTGACGCGCAAACGGCAATGAATAGAAAAGAGAAAGAAAAAAAAAGAACTTAGAAAGTGCTCAAGCACATCCATCATATGTCGACTTACATTAAATCGATTTGTTGATTCCTCATTTCATCTTATTCGCCCGCTTCATAAATTCTTTCCGGAATAAGAGTGAAAGAGTGAAAAAGAAAGAAAATATGAAAACTAGTTTCGTCATGCTCTCTGTGTCTAAAGTATCATCATCATCATCATCTGTGCAACTTGATGGCATTAAATTTCAAAGCTGATTTTTTATTTCAGCAGCTTTTCTAAATGCAATTCATGCACATATATACATCTGCAATTGCTAAAGTGTCATTAAAAATGATGCTTTGATGCCATGCTCATTCAAAAAGGACTCTTTTCACCTATCTTCTCTATAGCATTCATGTAAAAATGTCAAGTTGCAATATTGCGCGCCTCATATACACACATGAAGATCAAAGTAAGAGGATGAAAAATACTTTTCTTTTCTTCCTTATTCAAGCGTGTTCGTGTGATGAAAAACATTTTTTCTCCTATTTAGACTTCTGTTGCCTTTTTCAAAATCATGAATGTAATCCTATATATAATGTCAAGCGAAAAAAAATTGTTCTGTCGCCGTCGCATTTACATTTACAGTTGAAATCACACAAGACATTTTTCATATTTTTTTCTCCTTCTTTCTCATCAGCTTTATTCACGAGAGTGCAAACAATTTGATGATGACAAATTTTATTGGAATGAGAAAAGATGAAAATTTGTCATATCGTCTGTTTTTGGATGTAAAATATGTGAAGATTGTAGATAAGTTGATTTTTATAAGCATACATGATTATGTTCTTTTTTGAAAATTCATCACTTTTGTCATACCAAAAGAATTTCATATCAATGTGACAATTAATTTCGCACTTTCTTCATAATTTTGAATCATTAAAATAAAGAAACATGAAATATCACGCTCGAAATTAAATCAAAATCAGCTATGAGGAAGAGAAAATAAAGAATTTTAATCGGAGCACATGGAAGAAGTAGAAAAAAATAATAAAAAACAATTTAACTGATGATCTCATGAACGCGCTTACATTTTAATACCATTTTTAACCCTA
Source organism: Polypedilum vanderplanki (assembly GCA_018290095.1). NCBI lineage: Eukaryota > Metazoa > Arthropoda > Insecta > Diptera > Chironomidae > Polypedilum > Polypedilum vanderplanki. Next base: position 32,685,634 of record CM031379.1, read on the forward strand.
AACGACATTTGCAAATTGTTGATAAGAGTGAAAGCGTTTTTTGCTGCTGCTACTGATAAGAAAGGAGAGAGAAGAAATTTTGTTATGAAAAGAATTTCATGGCTTTAGCAAATTTAATTTGTGATGAATCATGCGTGATACAAGTTTCAAGAGCTGACCAAGATTGATTTATTTTTGTAGAAATTTTTTTGTGATAAGATTTATTTATAAACGTCCTTCATTCACTTAATTTTAATTCAAGTCAAGTGACCGTTCAAAGAGTATAATGGGTTAAGCATGTTGTTTACGAAAAGCAATCTAAATTATGGAAATTTTCAAAATAACTTTTTTTTCTTAGCGATAAGTAAATTAGACTGATAGCTTCACGCTTTTCTCACTTGGACAACAAACGGAAATGACTACAAAAATAATTACAAATTTTTATGAAACACTCGTCGTTCATTTCTTTACTATACAGAATTGTGTTCTAAGTGAATTAACATAAAATGCATTTATAAAAAGAAAGTGCACTGCTGTAAAAGGGCAATTCAGGGCGCACCTTCATTGCTTTGCTTTTGTTTCGTTGTTCACTCATAAGAAATCATAAGAAAAAAAGAAAAATAAACAACACAACCAAAATAAGCAACAAGTGTCTGGTGATTCAGTGAATTTAAAATAAAAAAAAATTGAATAGAGTGGAGGAGCAAGCGAGCTATAGAGTTTTGTGTTCTTCTCTCTAATTCACTTTTTTTATGATCTTCCATTTTTGCCATTATTATATTGATTTCAATTTTGTCGTTGTCTCGTTCTTTTGTGAGTCATTGTTTAGTGAGGAAGAAGATAAAAAAGTGATGTTTTTAATGAATAGCTTAACACACATGTATTATATTGTTATTCTTATATACTTCTATCTAAAGTTGAAAACTTGCGATGATGATGAAAATGAAGAAGAAGAAAAGATGAATAAAAAATCATACCCAGACAAGGTGTGTCACGTTCTAAAAAAGCTGATCGTACTCGACAGCATGTAAATAAACAATTTTTGATTAGCGCAAGAGCAAGGCTAAATTTTTTATTTTTCGTCTTATGACCTTAATTAATTAATTATTAAACAACAATCAAGAATGGCTGTTGGCTTTATGTAATTTAAATTGACTAGCCGCATGTCGAGACTAGATAAGTGCTCACTTGCAAAAAACAGATGAATTAAAAAAATTTTTTAAAAGCTGATAATTTCATAACGTGGACTAAGTATAGACCTATTTTGGCATTCGTGCTAAAAATATTTTATTTTCAAGTCAACAAACATGAATTTGACTTGCTCGATACGGGTCAAATTTAATAGCATAAGATTGGCTTAAAATTGTCAACAGAATTTGATTTGTTTTTAAAAGGCTAACTGGGTTGGAATGTTCAATTTTTGTTAGTTCCAAAATAACAAATTTTTTATTTTTTTTATTAAAACATTTTTAGGAAATAAATCTCATATTAATTTCCCATGAGATTATTGCATATGCTCATTAACTGACAATAAATAAAAAATTTACATTGCATACAATCCAATAAAATTACAACTCTCTCTTGTTGTGTCTCAAGAGAAAAATAATCATCATAAAAAATTATAAATATTGACAAAACAAAACAAATGCACATTACAATTTTAACATTGAACTAATAAAGCGAAAAGAAACAAGAAAAGTTCACAAGAACATAAAGAAAAGTACATTACAGCTTAGCTTATTAAAGAGACGAAGACGACGAAGCAGTATAGAGAGACGTAAACGTAAACACTCTTTGAAAGAAAGCATTAACAAGAGAAGATGAAGAAAATTGTTGCTAACGGTAAAATTTATATTTATAAAAAAAAGACTATCGACGACTTTACGCCAAATTGATTTGAAAATAAGAGAAAAAAATAAACGAAAAAAAAGAGTAAGAAAAAGAACCTCGTATATGCTTTCTCTTCTTTCTTGTATTATTGTTATTGTTGATGTTGCTGTTACTGGCGTGTGGATATAAAGAAAAGAACAACAACAAGCGCTAACTTTTCTTTCACTCTTCGTTGTCGAGAGAGGTGTAAAAGCGAATATCGCCTCTGGACATCTCTCTCACTATACTTCGTGATGATCTCTAATAAATTGTGCAAACAATGTGTATATGTGCATGATTAGTTTTCTCTCCTCTATCATACTTCAATCTTTCTCTCTTTCTAGTCATTTCAATTTATAATGGCACAAACGGGCCTATCTTTTCTTTTCTTTTGCGCGCGCGTAGGTGTTCCGACTTTGCTTAGATGATGAATATGTGCTGTTTGCCTCATCATCATGCATCAATGTTATAATCGAATAAGAAAAGAGTGAAATTGTGGCCACAATAACAATAAGCAAGCAAGAAAGAAGAAGGCAAAAGAAAGAGACTTGTCATGGCACGATGCCTCGCGAGCTCATATTATGATTATTTGAATTCATTGGCGCGATCACACACTCGTTTACTATAGATAGATGTAAATATGGAATTGGAAAGAAATCTCATTAAATTTCATTAACATATTTATTTGTAACTACATCATATTGTTCTGTGTGCTCGTTTGTAACTTCATGTTGCGCTTTATTGTGTGTACATTTCTTTCTCTTTTTTAGGCTTTTTCTTGTCATATTTTCCTTCACACATGTGCGAGTAACATTAAGATGTGTCATTGTAATACATGAGTTGCTGTCAAATTTAACAGTTGGTTATTATAATTTCCATCTTCTTCTTATTTCTTGCTCAAATGATTCAATATCGTTACATAACAACAGCAGCTAACAATAAAAATGTGTGGTCAGGAGACCGACGACTTTGTATATATATTGATTTGTGAATAAGACTTGTTGGCATTTCCTTTCTATCAAGCTACGAAAGAAGAAAGAAAATCGTTTTGTTTGTTCAGGTGAAGCTTTTAATAAATCATTTTGTACTATGCTGGCCATTCATTCATTCATTCATCTACAGGTAGCTGATAATAATTATAGTAATTTCGATTACAGGTCAGAAGTTACAAATTTTGACTTCTATGGAAATCAAGGTTAAATTGGACTTTTGAATTATTAATGTCTACTTGAGAACTACTTTGCTTTTGAAATTATTCATAAGGCAATTTTCTATAATTTCTAATATACCTTGGAAAATGGATAAAACGTATATCATTAAAGGATTATTACGTTGTAAATGATTCTACGATTCAAAATAACAAATGGAAAATTTGCATATTTCGACAAAAAGCTTTCTCTTGTGTTGTTATTTTAATTACAAGTTTCTTCTTTCTTATTCATAATCATAAGTAATAAAGAGCTGAAAATCTAATTTACTCTTTCACTGCTACAAAATAGATTAATAGAGGAAGAAAGAAAGAAGCAGTCATAAAAATTATTTTTCTTTTTTTCTTTCTCTATATGTTTGGGTTTCACTTCATATATGAACACACAACAGAGATCACTTATTGCTAAAGTAAAACGCCCATGTCTAACATAATTCGCTCTCGATGTTCACAATTTTTATAGCCAATTCACGGTTACATCTTTCGTCTTGTTAGCTTATTCGTTCGCCTTAAAATTACCAATTAAAATTGGAATATAATGATTTATGCCACTATACAGATATTAACTTAATAATAATAAAATTATCATACATTTTTCATTTCCTCGCTCTTTTTCTATCTATCTATTATACAAAGATAGAAAGAAAAGAACTTAATACGCTCTTTGCACGCGAAAATTGATCTCATTGTGAATTGTAGAGAGAGAGAGAAAAAAATGATGACTGTAATTAAGAAATTGACTTCACATAAATTGTATATATATATGTGTTGTTGCTATTCATTGCTATGAAGATGAGTCACTGAGTTGACCACTTCTCTGATTAACGAACCAAGAAATTACACATGTTTTTGCTTCTCTCTCACTCACTTTGATCAATCTCAGTCATAATTTAATTATGAACATAGTAAAATTGCCTGTTTTTGTTGATAACTTATTTAATTTTATTTAGCTTGATGCTGCTGTTTGCCATTTTAAGAATTCTTCGAAAAAGTCTTAAATAAAAATATTCGAAGTATTTTTACTGTCTAAATTTGGATTTCACGGCTTTCCATGTGCATTTAAACTTGTTTCCACCTCGATTTCTGTTGATAACTTTATATAATGAGGATGAATTTCTATAGAGAATAATGAAAATGCAAATTTTTCGTACTTGACAATTGAAAAATACTTTCTGCACTGTTTATATACATACATATTGTAATATATCTAGATATTGAATGAGATTCTTCACTGCAAATGCGAAACTGAAGCTTTGGAATTCCAAATATTTATTTTCTTGTTTGCGTATTTTTATTTCTTTCTTCGTTATCAAATCAGATCACAAAGTCTCGCATACTCTTTCACTTAAGTCTTAACTCTTTGATATGCCGAAATCCCTTAGAAAGATAGAAATCGATTCTGAGAAGAAGATGACGATTTTAGTGAGAATTTTTGCGTAAATCGTGAGAAGATTTCGATTTTTAATTAATTTTAAATAAAATGTCATTCAATTTTTATTGTTATTTTTGTTTTTAGTCTCAAATTCAATTTGATTCAATTGAGATCAGTCTGACCTTTCAACCTTTTTCTCTCCACTCCTTTCAATTTTACTTTTAGTTGATTGCCAACTACTGATAATTGCTTTTATGCTCATAATTGATTTTTCATAGTTCAATAAAAATTGGCATAAAATAGTGCCCGTGTAACCAAAAATACGTTACAGCATGCCGCTAACATGCCGCGGCATACCAAAGGCATGTTATAACGTATTTTTGGTTACACGGGGTGATTGGTAAATGTAGTCAAATAAAACGTCAAAAAGTCTTCAATTCTTTACTTTTTTGCCTTTTATGATGAAACAAAACGAAAAATGAGCAGCAGCCGATGGCTCTATTTTATTTTTTATATAACAACAGATATCGAGGAAGAGATAAAAGCAACGAAAGATTCAAACCTTCCGAGAAATCGAAAATGATATTTTGCGAGCAGCGTACAAACATTTCCATAATACAACGGTTTTGTTATTCTCTCTTTTTTTCCTTTTCTTTGCCGATTCACATGGTAAATTTTGTATTTTTTTGATATCTTCTTAGAATGCTAATGACTATTGACGATATTAAACATAAAAACTGAGATTTCATCTAATATCATCGGTACATTGAACTTGTAAAACAAAAACATAAAAAGATAAAGAAAAATTCAATTAAATATCTTTGAGTAGCAATCAATTTGATTTCACTGTTTGTTGAGTCATCAACTATTACCATCTTTCTTTCTATATTTTTTTTTTGAGTTTAGACTAATTTAGACATCGATCCATTATAATAAATTTAATGAAATAGTGAGAGGGAGAGAAAGAAGAATTGGCCATTACACTGATCGTGATCGGCGTCGACTATAAAATAATGATTTTCATCTTCAGCCGTGTAGAGAGATTGAAATATGACACACAAATTGACTATCATGGAGGCTCATGACGACTCATGTCATCGAATGAGTATGATGATGAATTTTCACCTCGTGTCATTTGCTTGATTTATTAGATTCGTGCAGTAATCGTGAATTTCTTTCTCTGTCTCTCTCCTTCTTGCTTTCCTTATAAAAACTCAATATTATTTTTATTTAGTCAGTAGACATTTCATGAATTTTAATAACATAAGAGAGAAAGAAAAAGTAAAAACGTTTTTAATGGAGTTCTTTGGGATTTTTGAGATTTTTCTTTGCTCTTTTCAAAGTAAGAGTAAAACAAATTCTTCATGACATTCCTTTAGTAAGATTCGTCAGGACTTGTAAGCAAACGAGCAAGTGAGTGAGATATGAGACTAAAAGATCTACCTACAATGAGAAGTAGAGGCAGTAAATGGTAATAGCAACATTTCATCATAAATATTTGCACGAATGTGATATTATTAAAAAATATCTTTCCCTTCCCTTCTTTTTACCGCTGCTGTGTATCTAAATTTTGTTGCAATATTATTATTTATTGTGTTTAATGTCGTAATACGTGAATGTAATGTGTGATGTGTCTGTCTGTATATGATGATGATTAAGAGGAGGAGGAGGAATCAAATGACATGAATAGCATAAGAGTATAATAATGTTCCTTATAGATGATGCATAAATGTTAAAAATGCCACTCATAAGAGAGAAATTTTGTATTTATTAAGGAATTTTCATTAAATAAGTTTTTTGGCATTGGAATTGTTATTAAATGTCGACTATACTTGAAATAAGGATTTTCTTTTCCTTGCTGTTATTAATTTCTTAGGTGAATTATGGAATTTTTACAGAAAATTAATTCAGTAGCAAAATTTTATTTCATTCATATCTCGTTCTAAGTATCAAAATACATTTTTTCGGACTTTCCGAATACAATGAAAACTGGTTGATGATTTTTTTTGTAGCAGTAAAGATGTGTTGACAAAGTAATGTGTAAACTCGATCTTTTTATGGTCAATATCAAATGTTTGTGATCAAACACTGGTTGTGTCATTGATTAAAGATTTTAATTTATGCTTAAACACATAATGCGTGGGTTGGAATTGCTTCTTCTTGTTGTTATTCTTAATTTATGTCTCTATAATGAATTGTTAAGGGCTTCAATTAATCATATTATGATAACGTCAAAATTATACATTTCTCTTTCTCATTGTTTTTTTATGGCATCATTTAATCCAAAAAAATATAAGGAAAATAAAACAAGTTTTTTTTTATTTTATGAGTCGTCTTTCTTTCTTTCTACCAAGAAAAAGAAGAAAATACTTAATAACACTTAATATATATTGAGAATGAATCGCGCGTATTCATCGTGAGTGAAATTGAATCATCATCTCGGTTTAATGATATTGCTCCACTTGAGTAAGATTTTTTTTTAAAAATTTACGTTTTGTACATACACAAAGTTACTTGTTATGAATGAAAATTCAAGAAATTTTCCAGAAAATATTTATATACTTGACTTTGACCTTCAGTAAACTTTTCAAAACCTTTTACATTTTCCATGTTTATTTCATGCACAGAATGAGGAAGGAAAATTTTTAATATAAACATTGCAAAGATCTTACATTAGTTACAATTTAAATTAAGATCAGATCAGAAAAACGAGTGAGTCCCTTCCTTTACTTAAATTACACAAAGCTAAATGATTTTGTTTAAAATAAAAAAAATTCAAGCGTTGATGAGCATAGGAAAATATCTTCATTTCCATAAACAATTAACGGTATTTTACTCGAGAATGAATGAAAAACAAAAATTAAAAATTTAAATAACACCTTTCACGTTCTCTCTTTCTCTCTCGTATGAGGAGTGGTAGCATGGTGTTGAAAAAAGTAGCTTATTGATTTACTTAATTGTTCGTTCACGAGAGAGAAAGAGAGCAAGCAAAAAAACATTTCCCACGCGGAAAATTATTTAAAATGAATTTTTAATCAACCTCGTAAACTCGTGCTTCTCATCCTTCCTGCCCACCTTCACAACATTAATTAACATTCTCAGAGTGTACATTCGCCATACATCGTTTATGTGATTTATTTTTTTTATTATGTGTATAAATATACTCTTGTGCCTAGTGTGTTTTACCACTTAAACAACTGTCATGTTATGGCAGCAGCAGTAGCATCAGCCAAAAAAAATTCACTTCACTTAATGTTTATATTTCAACTTTTTTTTCTCTTTCTATAATCTGTTGTTGTTCGCATGCAAAAAAAGATTAAATGCAATATTTTTGTATGCCTGCATCTCTCTCAATGAAGAAAAATACAGAAAAAAATCCCCAATATATAGTGTAGTTCGGAAGTTGCTGCTTCATGTGTTGTTAAATTTTGTGCAAATAAATTCACTCATTTTATGTGTTCATCATCAGCCACCCTCGATATTTGTGTACAGCATGCAAAAATGCACTGACTGCTTGCTTTGTTGCAAAAGAGTAAAGTGAAGTCGCTTTTTTGTCGGAAACATATTTGCTTCATATCAACAGTCGTTCATTGCTGTTTGTTAACTTTTCCGCACGAAATGAAAATATAAACATCAACAGTAGAAACAGCAAGCAAGAGAGAGCAGAAAAAAATTAATAATGCAAAATGCATTCATTGGATTGAGGCGCGCTCACATTGAACACAATAATTTTATTCTTTTTTTTGACTGTGCAACAATTGATATATTCAACTGTAAACCAACAACGACAAAATTTTCTTTCGAGGATTTCGATTGCATTTAATTGAACATTTTGATGGATTTATGCTCAAGCTTGCATTTTTTTGTTTTGAATTTTCTATCTATAGAGATTCCATCCTGGTTTTTATTGATCATCGAATAAAAACATTGCAAAGTTCATCGACATTCAATTAGTGAAATTGTGGACGCTTCCAGATTGCATTTCAATTACAATGAAATTCAGACGCATATGAATTCATATTTTGTTGGTTAAAGAAATGGGATTTACGTGTTCGATGTCATTGTATCAAAACTATTCAACCCCTCGCCAAATAAAAATTTCCACTATTCATCATCAGAAATCAATTCAGATTAACTGAACAAAAATGTTTCGCTTTTATTCTATATGCTGTCACATAACGCAAAATTTGGTCAATTTACTGAATCTATTTTTTTCTTTAGAATTTTCTGATGAACATGCATCAATGTGCCAGCGAAAATTCGCAATAAACTTCTGTCTGACCATCACACAATGGTAATATGATTTATCAGTAACATATATTCAGTTGTGGAAAATGAAAAAAACCACAATGATGCACAAAATTTTCATCCATGAATCATATTGAAATGTTTTATGGACTTTTTCATTTCATGATTGAGTTTCTCTTTATTTTCTATAACAAAGGATATTATAGTGAGCATGATATCATAATAATGAGCAGCAACTTTTAATTTCAATTTTTGAATGCACACAAAAAAATATTTTTATTAAATTTGCAAGCTAAAAATTTTTTATTTCATTTGCAATGAGAGAGTTTGAGTTATTAAAAAATAAATTCCATTCTTCTCCTACTAAAACCGTATATAACACACAACTTCATAATATAATAAATTTGTAAATGTTTGGAATTTTATTCATTTTCTCTCTCTCTCTCTCTCTCTGTAACTCACCCCGAAAAAAGGAAAAAATTAAAATTACAGCAAGTAATAATGATAATATAAAGTTATCTAGAGTTGTATTTGTATCTATGCTGCAATTTTTCACATATGCACTTTTTCATTAGTATTTGTAAAGCAGCAAAAAAACGAATTTATAATTCCAACATGTAAGCATAGTGAGAGTAAAAAAATAAGGAGGAGGAGGAATTACAGCGTAATAAAAATGTTTCCACTCATTCAAACAACCCGAAACGCACATATACACATATTTTATTTATTTTTTTGTTATTTCGCTGTTTTCTCTCTCACTCGATTGTTGGCAGATGTTTTTACTTCATAACCTCGTTATAAATAAAATTTTATTTTTTCGGAAGCACTAAATTCAATTGTTGTTTTGTATGTTCAAGCATTAAAAGTAAGAGAGTTGATGTGAAATTGATATCCGTAATTGACCTATCAAAATGAATTTTCTTTTGCGCATAAAAATCAAATTAGGCGTTAGATCTAGAGGCAATAGTAACATTCTTGTGTACCATAATCATCAGCATCGTTTGCTCTATCATTATCGCACGATATCATCATTTCATTCACTGCTCTTGCATGTTAATTGCTCTCATCTTTACTTAATTGAAAAGCGATACACACAATATGATAGCAGTAAGCAAAAAAAAAGTATATTGAGCTCTCGTGCGGGTGTAAAAACGAGCGGACGTGACCTTTAGTAACAAACAATGAAATGTGATGAACATGCTTATTCCATAGGATCCAACCATTGGACAAATTAAAAGATAAATTTCACTTCATCTATGTATATTGCATGCACCGATCGTGATTTCTGACTATACATTTTCTATTTTCAGTATCTTGACACTTTAAAGCTAAACAGCGCCTGACATTTGATCGATATTGAAAATTAACACATTTTAAAATGCAATTGCACTCACTGAGATAAAATCAACTTTATGAATAAATTTATATCAATAAAGAATTCTTTCAGTCAAGCATAAAATTTTTGACTCAAAAAAATCAATTACAATTATTTCCTGTTTAGTCCTGTGAGACCTGTCCTATAATATGAAATTTACCTCCCGAGGTCAGTGAACCAAAACAGAAAAAAAATTTAAATTTTTAAAATTATCTGTTTGATTTTAAAGCATATGTTGTTGTGCTTATAAGCATAATCGAGTTTTTTGTTGTGTACATAACAAATGATAAATAAAAGTCTGTCTATTTTTGTTGTATATATATATAAGTATTGAGTAAAATACCCGATAGATCACGCATAATGTACATGTGACTAGAGGGTGCAAAGCGAGAGAGAGTGAGAATATAAAGTCCAGGTGCAAGCATTTGTAGATATGGAATGTTTTTATGTGAGAGTGAGGAGAGGGTATTTAAATTCCACATGCGCTACGTCACAAACATATTTATGTTGAAATTCCCTGCCCTTTTGTTATATATGTTCATTCTCTTCCCTTTAAGCATTTATTTTACCGACGGTTTGAAATATTTTTGCCTGCTGTAGCTGCATATGATAATAATAATTGTTTTAATCAAGTGGAAGGATTTTTGAATTTTATTTGTGGTGTGTTAGGAAGGAATTTGGATTGGAATGCAATTGTTAAAATTTACCGTTAAATTTTGAAAAGTTTTAGGTATTATTTAAGATTCATATTATTTTAATTAATGAAAATTTCCTTTTCTCTCTTATTATCATCACACAATGATAATCATAAGATATCTCATCAAAATATCTACTCTAACAATCTGCTATTCAACATTTTCATTCTTTTGTCCAAGAAGATGAAAGAGGAATTCCGACAATACAATTTTCATATCATATCGATCCAATGCTATTTTCCATATTTTCTTGAAAACTCAAAATAAGATACAGGCACTGTCCTTCTTCTTACTACTCATTTTAATGTGAAATGATAATGTAATTTAATAATAAATTTTGTAACTTTCTCTATCATATACATAAGTAAAACTTTTCAATACAGAAAAGCAGAAATAGTTTTGAGAATGAGCAAAATATTCAATAACAATAAAAATAATGGCACTAAAGCTCATTTTTGTTACTGGCTTGCTGTGGGAGTTATCATCATTCATCAGAGAGAAATCATAAAGATACGGAATGGAGTTTAAATTGAATATTTCAGATCCTTAGCTTACTCTCGTCTTCTTTTGTGTTTGTGTGTCCATTTTCTCTGATGAAAATTCACAATTACAAAATTTTACGAGTTAAAAATTAAATTTTTTTATTTTTTTTCCCTTTTTCACTACCTCAACAAACAAAGTTGATGTCGATGGTCAACAAAGTGAGAGAGAATTTTATAATTTTGGTCTGCACACTCATTTGATTATATTCGGACAACACAATAATTTTTCTTCTACTCTTACATATACACTAAAGTTTTTCGTTATATTTTTTCCTGTGGTTCATAGAAGAGATTAGAAACACAAAATAAAGAATCAATATCAAAATTTCATGCTAAATTATTAAAATATTTTTTATAACTCAAATTTAGGTGTCTCAACTTCTCATTAAATTATGTGGAGGGTAAAAGATAGTCATTGTTTCTACAGCAACAGCTATCGTCCAAAACTACAAAATTTAGAAATAAATATCATCTATATGTTTAATCAAACATAATTTAATTAAATTTATAAAATAATAGTCTATCCTGTTTCAAAACATTTTATTCTCTTAGTTTGTATTTATAATGTTACTATGTAATGAACAACAGGTTAAACCAGTGAACAAGTACCCGTGTTGCAGATCGGTGTACTTAAGCGCATTTTTGGTGCCTAGATCAGAGTTTATAACAATTACAGAAATATTAGATGAGTTTATAAAACAGATTCATGCGATAGCATATACTGGTTGAGGTAAATTTCAAATGTATAGGAAATTTCATTTGTAAGATTTGTGAGATTTCGAATGAAATAATTGAAATTAAGTTGTAGGAAATAGCAGTCAATTAGGAATTCAGCAACTATTTCTTGTTTTGTTTACCTTTTCATATAGAAATATAATTTATGAAAACTCGAATAATGTAATTGCTGCTAATAATCTTGATCTATTGAAATTCTCGAAATCGTCTTTATAAAAAATTTTGTTGATTTAAAAATAACGATCAAATTCAAAAATACGCGAAGTTGGCTACGCGCAGCTGAAAAATTTTTTGATCGCAGTCAACTTCGCGAAAAAAATCTTGTTTACAAATTTCAATATGGAAAATTAATTCATAATTTCCCAAGTTATATGACTAGTGACAGAAATATAAATAAGCGTCGCGCCACTAACTTTTAAGCACAAATCTAACACAAAAAACCGGAAGTCTCTAGCTATCATAATTTTCGAGATCTCAGAGGGACAGCCAGCCAGCCAGCCAGCCGAACAAAGTGAATGTATAAGCTGCATTGTTGTTCCAAAAATGCGCTAAAAATTTAATTCCAAAATTTGTTAAACTTTAAGTTCAACGACTTTTCATCATTTGAAATTTTTTATTTTAATTTCCACCGTTACAAAATTCTTTTATTTTTCTAATAAAAATTTTCTCTTTGTAAATGATAGCCAAACTACAAACTTTTTCATTTGATTCTAGTTGTTGTGTGTAGACAAATGCATTTCACTAAAATGCCCTCGAAAGTAAAAAATAATAGAAAAATTTTGTTTATATGAAAGTTTAGTGTTTTTGAAAGCTTCAATTTATCCGGAAAATTTTTTATCTCTTTCCTCTTTTCAATTTAGATATTTTTTTAAAAATAATTTTACTGCATGAAATTCAGATGAAATGTCATTTATAAAATGGCCAATGGAAAACTTTTACTTGAAAATATCATTAATGAAAAATTCTTTGAATGTAAAAATTGTTATAAATTTAATTTTTGTAAATTTCTCTTGCTTACTCAGAAATTTTATTTATAAATAAATAAATTTTTAATAAAAAGAATATTTTTGAAGTAGCAGAGAAAAGAGAGGAAAAGGAAAAATTGTAGAGCAACAAAATATTTCATCATAATTTTATTTCTTCTGGAAAGAATGACAACAATTCTCATCAGAAACAGAAATAGGTAAGTAAGCATGATGAAAGACATCAAATTGCATTGTCCACGAGTAGATATCATATAAATTTGTATATATATTTCAATTATGATGGTAAAATGCCTTATGCTTGCTTGCATCATTGATATTTATGTATGCGATTACAAAACGAATAGAAAATTCCAAAAACCAAGCATGCAATTTTGCTGTAAAGCATTTTTCACAAGAAATTCATATATGAATGCACATTCTAAACATAAATTCATTTATCCATCTCTCTCTTGGGCTATAATATCTTAATACATGAAAATTCAATTAAAATAATTTCCTTTTTCTCTCTTTATATTTATATAAAATTTATAATCTGCCTCAATTGATAAGCACGATAAAAATTTCTCTGATTTAAGCGACTGGAAAGTTAAAAAAGCAATCGAGAAAAAGAGAAAAAGGAATTCTATAAAAATGAAATGCTTCATCATCATAATTGGAATTTATGAACTCACGGGCTGATAAAATTTTTTTTCTGTTTGATGCTCTCGCAATTTTTTTTTATTATTTTCAATTTCAATTATTTTCGCATCTGCCTTTGAGTGAAAAAATTCAATTTTTTTTCACTCTCTGTGTTCCGTAAATAATTTTTTTATGAATAATATTGAATTGCACACTCCAAACAGAGCGAATAAAATGAGAAAGGGGAGTGAGATGGAGGCTCTTTTGACCCGTGAAATAATTATGATTAATTAATTTTATGGCACAGCCAATGCACAGTGCACAATAATTATTAATTCCCTCCCAGGTGAATCACTCCACCTTCTCACATTTATATACATTATAATTAACATATGCGAAATCATTTGCACTATAGTGAAATGGAGATTCAATTCTGCCATTCTCATTATTCTCATTTTTTTTTCATATTAATTACTGAAAAAAATCATGAAAGCATATTTTCATGAGAAGCAAAAGTGAGTAGGGATGAGATAGGTTGAAAAAATGTAATAATTTAAAAATTTATACATTTTAATTTTTTTTATGAAAATCCGAATTGTTATTGTGCATCTGATGCGGTTTGAGTGGTTGATATGCTTTTTATCAATTGAATGAAAATACCACAAATGAAAAAAAAAACAGAAATATTTTTTTTGGCCAAAGTGCATATTTTTCTGAGGGAGGAAAAAATTTTCATATATGAAAATTGTACAGAATTTTTAATTTCTCATTGGAACATTTCAATTAATAAAATTATTAAAATAATTGAAATTTAATAAACAATTGGGTAGTGTCATCAAATTAAATTAAAAACATACGAATGAAACAGTGCGTTAATTGATTTGATGACTTTTTAGTATATGATATATGTAAATTGTTTAAATAGACTTCCATTAAGGCATGGATACTATATAACATATTATTCTTTCAAATTAATTAAAACATAACGTTTAAACTTTTAGTTTTATGTTATTAGATCAATTCTAAATTTCAAAAGATGCAATTATTTGTTTGATTGGTAAAATCAACTTGATTTGACATTTAATTAAAATGAATTCAAGTTGATTATTAAGAAATCACTTAAATAAAACTTGACTCTTTGAAATTAAAATTTAAACATTCATAAATAAATATTTTTAAAGCTTCAATCTTAATTCAAGTTCTTATTTTTAAACTTACAAATCTATCAGTAATAAATTTGTATTACATAATTTGTTAATTTTCTTAACTATTTCATTTTAAAATTATTTCAAATCAAGTTGATTAAGTGTTCACTCTTTGATTTTAATTTCATGCATTCTCTCTTAATATTTTCAATAATCAAATGATAAATTTAGAAACGTTCAAATTGTGATATATAATATTTGATGAAATATTTATTATTGTATCAAGTCATTCATGTGATGATTTCAATTTTGTCAATTTAAATCACACACAAACACAAGTTTGACAAACTAATGAAAAAAGTTGCAGTCTTATATAATTTAAAAGCAAACACAGACAGACCAAAATGGGAGATTAAATTGTCTGTCAGTAAAAATTGCGTAAATTCTTCTACACTACATAGTAAAGCAACACGTGCGATACTTTTATGATTAGAAACTTTTTTTAATATTGCGCAGTCTGTGATTTAATTGAAAAAGAGAGTGTCCGCGTGAGTAATTAAATTTCCATTTTAAATTGAGACAGAAAAAAATTCATAGTCATGTTTTTTTGCACATGATGTGATCAATTTCACAGCGAGCGACTTCGCGTAGAAGTTAAAAGAGTGTCAAATGAACATAATGTCGAGTGATCAGCATTTTGCTGCCTGTGTGACTTACATATAGTGCCGTTTAGGAATTTATGAGATAACTTGCGGGCACAACAACTCTCTAATCGCTATGAAGGCAAATTAAAGGAATTACTGTAATAGGCAGTCGAGGAGAAAATGTCAATCGCAAAATTTATGACCATTTTCGCCAATTCTTATGTCAAATGCCTTCTTGCTCTTTCTCTCTCTCTCAATTGCTTACTTAATTGCATGCAACCGCTTAAAAAACCTTTAAACCTTTTCACTGTTTTAAATTGCACTGATTGCACCAAAACTATAATGTGATTTAAATTGAAATAACATTTCCTGGTAGAAAAAATATATAAAAATTATTTTATATGGTAACTTGCTACAGCAGCAATAATGGCATGGCATGAAAAAAAACTATAAATTGAATTTGCATGTAATTTGCCTCTTTTCATAACATCGTATTCATATTTTGGGACGTTTATTAATCGACTATTTAACACGCTTGCCAATTGTGAGCCCGTATGTGAGAAACTCTTGTTGCTTACCCACCTTCATTTTGAATTAACTTCATTTATGTTCAAAATTATTTAAGTGCGCTAGTAGAATAAATGACACAAATGCTGTATATGCACTGTCAAGTTATTCTTATGAAATCATCATCATATGACTTACCTATAAAGAAAAAAAAAAACAGAAAAAATTGTTAGTTTATGAATGAGACTTGGTGTATTTGTACATATGTAATACTATAGATATATCTATGAATCTGCATACATAACTGCATTCGCGAACTGCAAAGTGAAGTCAATTTTAACTTTTTTTCTTCATTTCTTATTATTGCATCGTTCTCTCGTGTAATAATATCAATAAATTATTCCCTCATTGTAAATAAAGAATTGAGAAGTAAGGCGAGGAGAAAAAAGTTACAGCATAAAATTTCAAGGAATGGTTTTATTTTTAAACTTAATGATTTTTATAAAAAATTTAAAATTGATTATTGCTTAATTCAAAATATGAATTTAACTTTTTATTTACAATGAATTTTCATAAAATTAATCAATAATCAACCTTAAAACTACCATTAAATTGATTTCTATCAATCAAAAGTAAATAAAGTCTATAATGTAAGTGCAATAATCATTAAATATCAATTCTTTTGGCAGAAAATTAAAATAATTTCCAAACCTCGAAATAAAGACCAATAAACTCGTTTACTCTAGTAACGATCTGCTTTCAGTCTTTCCTCATAACAAAACAAAAATAAAAAGACTTCGCGAATACAACTCGTTCAATTGCATGTGATGAATATGCTCGGCAACAATTGCATAGAAAATTATAAATCATTTGAGAAGGCAAAAGTTATTAATGCTCTGCTCTCACTCGCTCGCTATGTTCAGCCTAAAAATTGTACTTAGCAATTGCAACTGAGAGAGAAAGATAAAGTCACTACAAAAAGCAGACAGACAGACAGAACGTACAGATCGCTGTAGTTTATTTATCGATTGTTTGATCAAATTAAATATTACACAGTAGCATCTTATATGACGATGATGATAATTGTGATGAAGAAAGAAGGCGAATGAAAAAAAGAAGGAGAGAACAACGATTTATTCTTACAACTCTTTCTTTCTTTGCCACACAATTCTAACTCGAAAGAAAACAACAACGGCAAAGAAAAGGAAAAAAAGAGTCAAAAACTCGTTTTTCTTCTCGTGTTACTTTTTAACTTTGCTTTTCTCATGTTCTTATGAAGCCCTCACCGCCTTACCACTTGTGTGCCTATCTTTTTTTTCTTCTCTCACACAGATACATGGGCCGTTCGTTCGCTTGTACACGTAATGTTGCGACTCTCGTCCATAGAAGAAGATTGTCTTATCAAATTACACAAAATCGCATTTAGGCGAGCAACATGCAACACTCGCTAACCTCAATGGACGACTGCTAATGTCGGTTTCGAGTAGTCTTCTCTCCCCCGAGGCTCAATCAAGACAAGAGCGAATTTCCTCTCATTCTATGTGTCGAGCAAAAGAATCAAATCATTAATTGTTGCTTGCCCGTTTGCTCTACAAAAATACATCAATCAATTTGCTGATTGTTGAGCGGCAATTACTGTAAGCGATTGTTTTTAGCAGCATAATTTTATTTTTTTGTAGCGAAAATCATAATGCCGTCGGCCAATGCTTAGATCATGCGACGTTCTCGCTCAACAATCGAATGCTATTCAGTTCAATTTTCAACCAGATGTTGTTGTTTTGTCAGTCGAAAGAGTTAAGAAAAAATAAATTTATGATAATCATCATGTTGTACTACAATGACTTTTCTTTCATATCCAATTCAACTGTTAAAGTGCGCACTAAAGCATATTCTCGTGTGTCATCATAATTATAATCATCATCATCGCTTAATGCAATAATACTAAATCTTGCACTCGACCTCTCTAACAGGTGTGAAATGAACGATAATGATTCTTTATATACTCTAATCTTAAGCACATTTAGAGAATGATTTTATTGTATAATATGCTGGCTCACTTTTCTTTCTACATATATATATCTCTCTGTGCCCGGATGCAATTTCATTTAATTCATTGCGGATGAACTATAAAAAATCAATTTCAAAATATTCATATATGAAAATTTATTGGATTTATGTCATTGCCGATTATACGCTCAATGTTCTCTTTCTCATTCATAAAAAAACCATAACATAATCCAGTCAGCAATATTTGTTGAAAACACTTGTCATATTTATTAGTTCATAAAAAATAATAGAAATAATTTGATGTTTACTAAAATTTTTAAAGTCATGATGATGACTTTATTGGATTATAGGTCAATTTTTGATAAAATTGCTTACTGGCAACAAAATTTCTTTTTAACTCAAATCGATTGACCAAAAGAAAGGAGCACAAAACAGGTTAAAGATGTTACAAAAAGAGCAAAAAATAAATAAATTTACAAACGACAGACATAAATCGCATTTAAACGATTCAAAAAAAAGGTCTAAAGAGGAAACGTAAATTTTTTGCAGCCATAAATATAAAAAAATTTCATTCATCACGGGAAAGAGATAAATATTTTTATGTTTCTTCAATTAATGCATGAGGTCGAGTTTAACGAAATGTCACATTTTATTTCATCAATCATTAATTTTAATTTCAGTTGCTAATTTACATAAATGATTCGATTTCTATTATCTAACATCAATCAATAATTTCAATCAAGACAATATTTCTTTTATAATTTTTCATTTTTTTAATAATAAACTTAAAAAAAGTAATATCATTATTGCATGAGACTTTCAGACGAAGCACAAATCAATTTATCATGTACAAAGATGAGATTAATATCTTTTTATATTTTTCCATCGTCGTCCCTCATTTCTCACTCCTCCAATCGTCGCGCATTAAGTATGTATACAAGAGAGAACATTTTCAATGACAAAATTGAAAAAAAGAACAATAAATTAAATTCGAACAGCTCTCACTCATTGTGCTTATTGCAGTTTTCTAAACTTTAAAACACTTTGTGTCTTATATTCAAAATTGAGAGCAAGAAAATTTGTATTCAATATAAAATTGATGGACTTTTTGTCTCATTATTTTAATGATGTTGTCTATAGTGTGCAGACGTTTTTAAAATAATGGGAAAAGATCATTAATTATTTGAAAAAAAAAAATATTAGAAATTTTCCGTTATAAAATTTTGTGTAAATCCTTTAAAATCCGTTAATTTCTTGAAATTCAAATTAAAATTTTTTTTAAAAGTCCCTTTAAAAATCTGAGTAACTTAATTTTATAAAAATTCTATCATCTCTTAGAAAGTTTGAGAAAGATAAATCTGGAGAGCATAAAAAATCAATAAGAAAAAGAACATGATGACATAGCAAAATTTCTTTGTCCATGAAAGAAGAGGAGGCTCATGAAATAGTAAAAGGAAAAACTTAAAACCAAGGCAACAAAACTACAAAAGAGATTGTCCATCGATTTCTCTCTAAAGTATTGTCATGGAGATGGCAAAAAAGCCATTATTTGACAATCACAAAAGGATGTAAATTTTTTACTCTTTTTTTTTAAAAAATTGAATAAGTTCCATGTACATATGGGTCATTTTTTTTTATTTTTCTCCACCCCTCAGTTACTTGACAATTCTCAGTCATTTCTTTATTCTATTCTTATGGTTCCACCATCAACATCATGTCTATCATTTTCCATATTATTAAAAAACTAGATATAGAGAGCGAATCCTTTTACGAATATATGTTAGAAATATGTAATATTGCCTCTCTGTCATGTCTTTCTTTCTCCCCTCAAATATACATTCAAAAAAACTCTTTCTCTCATGATTCTTAAAAGCAATATAAGTGAATAAAGAAGAAGGAAAAGGAGAGAAAAATTTGCATTGAAAAAAATTTTTATATAGTCGTTGAGTGAGAGCAAGAACGAGAAGGATAATCGTTAAAGGATAGAAGATTCCTAGCGATGAAAATAGATGTGAATCGAATAGAGCAATGAAAAGACAATAACAATGAGGGCTGATGTGCCATAGAGAGAAAGAGAAAATAATCGAGTGGGAAGAAAAAGGTTCCACACAATAATCTATAAAACAATAATTCGATTTTCATTTTCCTCAAAATGCCACTTTCATTGTTGTTGTCGAATATGAGAGAAAAAGGAAAGAGAATAAGTGGAAAAGTTTTCTTTATTTTATTTGTTTTTTTTTTAAATCCTTTTTCTCTTTTTTCAATGTGGGTGCTTAAATTCTCTTTCAAGTTGAAGGCCAACTGAATAATTAAATAAAAGAAGCAAACAAATAAAAATCTAAAAGCTGAATGTTCCCACTCTATCATCATCAGTTTATATAACTGTTAATAGTTTAGATAATTGCAATTTTAAATTAATAACAATATTTTGTTTCAATAAAAATCACTTTATTTTAAGTGTTTTAGTGCTCAGCACAAAATGTTTATAGTGCTTAGTATTTGGTGTTACTCAAAACATAATTTTCAAATTTTTAAGTAAATATTTTAAAATATTTTGACAAAAAGAACCAAATTTATTTGTAAATAAAAAATCTCGCCATCAACTCATCGAGTCACAAACAGTAGTAGCACTCAACACTAAGTCAGAAAAAAAGAAGACAGAGGACATTGCAAAAATAAAGAAAGGGAAAAAAAGGTTGAAGAATTGGCATTTTTATTTATTTGTCATTTTCTTGCCTCGAAACCCATTTTCTCACACTCTCTATCTCTTTCTGAGTATTGTCATGTATATATATTGCTATCTTCCTATTCTACTATGTCATTTTTATTATGTAAAAAGCAATAAGGACGAAAGAGCTGCTTCTGCTGTCACAGAAATCAATAAAATAATGAAATAAATGGCAAAATCAGTTGATGGTAGGAGAATTAGCATTAAAGCTCTTTTCCGAAACATTGCTTTGATTAAATTATTATGGCGATTTCATGATACCTCCTTTGCTTCACTATCTTTTATTATACGATAACATTTCGCTATTGAGAGGCATTTTTTTTTGATGAAAACACACAACAAGTCACTCATAAATTCAGATGTTCTATTTTGTACACTCTCTTTGCTTTTTTTATTGCGCCATGAAAAGATTGATGGAAATAAGCCGTAAAAAGTGACTTCATTCTGCTGATGGACATCATAAAACTATTTATGTTCTTTTCCTCATTTTCGCATACCATAGCACAAAGTCATTGTATTTGTGTGTTTTAATAGATGGGCGGTAAAAGCACTACCAAATTTTCTCTACTCTTTTTTTACTAGCGCACTTTTTAATAATTTATAGCTCTTCAGGAATTTTATTGTCTCATTTTTTTACTCCAGTTCCATCCTCTTTTTTTCTTACTCTTGCTCATTCAATGGCAAGCAGAAAAAAGGCATTAAAATAATTTTTTTATTGTTTTTCATCCTTTTCTTCTTCATTTTTTTGTATATATGTGCAGTATACTCGGGGTGTAAGAGAGGAAAAAAAGAAAATTTAATTGCAACCAAATAACAATAAATTTTCATTTCGACTTCTTTTTCTTTTTTGTGCATCTCAATGCCCTTCGTTGGCATGATAATAATAGCAGTAGAATTGTACTTTGTTATGGATCATCAAAGAGTGACTTTCGAGAGAAAATTGCTGAAATTCCATCACTGTCTTGACGACGACAACAACAAAAAAGAATGAGATCGGGATGATGACGATGAGAAATAATAAAAAGCTGTATTTTATTGCAAAACAAAAGGTCCTTTTCTTTTGTTGTGACATTGATGCCACAGTTGCTGTGGCGGTCAAGCAGCGCATGTCCACATGATGCTCATAAAGGTTGAATTAATTTCAATTTTTTTCCTCTATGCTCATCACATTGCATCCACTTGATTTTATCCTCTATGACTTGCTTACTCGACACACATGGAGTGTATAATAGAAAAAGAGAGGAAAATTGCTGACAGGCATCGGTCGAGACTTTTTTATTTTCCTTTACTCTCTTGGTGTCGTCGTTGATAGTGTGTAGGAAAAATGGCACAGATGATAACACCACATGTACAATTTATATATATGTGTGTAGACACACACTCCACAAAATATCGGAACCTGCTGACATGATAAATTGTCTGTGATATGACAATGCATTGGTGCTTTACTGTGTATCTGCCATTCAACAAATTTTCATCACTCTATTGTATAATTTTTTTTTTTCATCTTTTTCTCACATGCTTTTCACATAGTATGAAATTCAAAAAGTTGGAAATTTTTTCTTTTAGCTTACAAGAAATGATAGAAATTTATCCTTTAATTTTTTTGGTTTCAATAGTTTGAGTTTTCTTATTTTAATGCAATTTCTCAAAGAGATTCATAAAAGGATATTTTAACTAACTACTTTTGGAAAAGAATACAAAACCTAATTGCAATATAATGCGCTCTAAATTGATTATTTAGGTAAAAAAAATCATTTTCAAAAATTCTAATCCGAGATAATTCCAAAATTTTCTATTCGATTCTATTACTTCTTGACTAGTTTTTAATTTTATTTTGTCTCACCACAACAAAAAATGTTTTTCATTTTTCACGGAAAATTATTTGAGAAAAGAAATATAAAGTTAAATGTTTATGGGTTCTGTACGAAACGATAGCAAGTAACCAAAGTACGATGCTCGATACACATGGAAAAAATTTTATTTTTTACTGCACTAGAATTTTATTTCAATTGGAATTTGCAAAATAAGAATCTAAAAAAAGTACAATGAATACAAAAATTTATAGAGTCAAATTAATTTTCAACAAAACTCTCGTTAATTTGATTTTCAGATGCTTAAAGCATTTTCTCAACTATATACACTATCATGAATGCATAATAGAATCATGATGATGCCAAAAAATACAACGATGAAAGAAGAAAAGTTGTGAAAAATTTACTTTCACATTATGGCAAATTGTTGCACCATTAAGCAGCTTCTCTTGCTTGCTCTCTCGTTCATATTCTCATGAATATTTATTTATTTTTCGGAATCTCTTGAAAAGCTCTTATCATGAATGCTCTCATCTATCCATTCCCGCCCCTTTCTTCTTTTCATTTTATACATATGATGTTTTATTATTACTATTATCATCATCAGATATGAATAACTTTTTTCTATATATACATATGTCTGTATGTGTTTTTCTTCTCTCCCTTAATCGTTTTAAGCATCTCAAGTGGATTTCACTCTCATATAACCCCTCTAGCGATCTCTCACTGACACTACGGAAGTTTCTTTCACAACATAGAAAATTAATTTTTCTCTCTTAAACGTATAGAAAAAAAAGATGTCAATAAAATATTCAATTATAGCTTAAATATGGTATGAAAAAAGGGGTCGCGATAATCTTACAGGAAAAATGATTATTTATTATTAATAATTTTCCAACATAGATAAAAGGGAGAAATTTAATAATTTCAATGCGATTTACATTAACAAGTAGCATGAAACAAATTAGAGGGTCATTTTCAATGCAATTACACTTTTCTTTTATGAATATTGCATCAAATTCCTTCCTCTTACTTTTACAACATTCTTCCATTTTCAAGCAATTGAGGACAAAGTTATTAGAGTATAAGAGAAAAAGGAAAATTTTCTTTTCTCATTTTTATTTTTATCGTTATGAGATTTTTATATATTTTCCCTCCCTTTTTATTTCGCAGACATTAAGACAAATAAAGTAAGTGTTTGGGATGATGTCAAAAAGGTTTAGTAGGATAAAAACACAATAGACAATAAGTTGATGAACTTTTGATTGAAACCAAAACAATAAATTCAATTTTTTAAGATCACAAAAAAAAATGACAATCCATAGCAACTGTAAACACATAAAATTTCAAATTATTGTGTACTTTTTTAAATGACATCGCAATAAAATAATGTGATAATCTTTTCCCTCTTTTATAAAATTGAAATGAAAACTTTTTGTTTTCTTCTTCTTAAGATTACATTTGAAAATAAAAGAAATTTCTGGCTTGGATCTTAATGGCACAAATAAAATAAAAAAGAATTTCAGAAGTAAATCCACATACATATACACACAAAATGAGTATTAAGATTCATCCCACAGAGCTCTATATTGTATGTAATTGCGGAAAACCATTTTGACCTCGAGCACATGTTTCTTCTTCGCCAAAGCAACGATTTAAAGGAAATAGAAAACGAGTGGAGAAAAAAAAAATAGAAATGAAATTATCGAGTAGAGAGAGACAATTTTCTCACGTAAAATTAGTTTTCAAATGCAACTTGTTGCTAATATTTTTTTATATTTTCTCTTTTCTCGATTTTCACCCACATCCGGACGGTTATATTGAAGCAACATTCAGCATGCATGATGATACTTTCACACGTTTACAAGAAGTACTTGGCTTAATACCATTATCATAAAGAATCATCAACAATATTATTATTACATATAACCTTCCATATCATTGCAGCAATTTCATTTTTGCTTTATTTAAACGCCAACACATGCTGCTGTTGATGTCAATAAAAAAGTTGTATAAGAGGGGAAAAAGTCATATTAAAAGTAATTGGTCAGTCTTCACTTTTATGATTTGCAATATCATGGTTAGGGAATTAAATTTTGTTATGTGTGATGGACATAAACATGAATATGCGGTTTAGAATATGATTAATTCTCATTGGAAGTGTTTGTGTCGTATGTTAAATAAATATTTTCTATTTTTGTATCTTTAAATCAAAAATTGAAATTGATAAATCCATTAAATGCCATTAATTCGTTTCTCAAAAATTTCTTAAATAATTTATGAGAGAATTATGGCCTAATTTACATCATTCTACCTAATTTTCAAATTGATTTTGTCATCATCAATAATAATTGTTTAATATTGGGCGTTGGTAGAAAATTCTTAATGCCCTTTTCCACGTGATATGAACTTGAAACTATTTCATGTTTACACGGGTCGAAATAACAACATTTCAGTCATCGGTTCCGTTAATTACATCCACATAAACCGTTTAAGTTAGTTTTTGTGTTTCAAGGTGTGTTCATGACTTGTATCCTGTGCCCATTATTCCATTTTCTGTGTGTGTCACTCGCTTTCTTTAATTATTTCACGAAATGTTATGGAAAATTGAATTTCTTCTGAATAGACGGGCACAGTCAAGAAATTTATCTCTCTTAACTGACAACTCGAAAAAAAATTATAAATTATTCTCATTGTTGTGCATTCACTCGTTCGATTCTTCCGGTCAACGAAGTAATAATATTTTTTAAATAATAAAAGAATATATTCAATATTTTTGGCATGAAGCGCGCCATAGTCGATTCGCGAGTCAACAGGTGAAGAAGACGATAAAAAAAGAAAAAAACACACGAAAATTGTGTTTTTACAAGCACGATGACAATTGTCTAATAAACATAAACGTTTATTTAACATATCACTATACAATTCTTTTATCTGTATGCACACATCGCGTGAATAAAAAAGTTTAAATTTTTATCTGTTCTTATTTATGGTCAATAACGCATTTTTTATGATCATTTGAAATTCTCATAAATTTTATTAAATTCTTTGAAATTGAATATAAAAGTAAACATTAATTAGTCAAAATGTGACAAAAGACCTTTTTCATCTTTCACCTTTAATAACAGCAGCATAAAATTAGGTTCGGGGTAATTCATATATCTCTCTCTTTCATTTTTATTTTCCTCACATTATTTAAAACACAACACGCAGGAGCCATCAACTGTCATCTTTAATTTAATGCGGCAACAAACAATTTTTCCGTTTCACCCGTAAAGCGCTTAATTTAATTACATCATGAAACATATACACAAAGAAAACAACTCCTCGCTCTTATTTATTGTTTATTTCACTTTTATGGCTTTTCAGAAGCTCCCCTTTTTCTACTTGCTATTGTTGGCATTTCGTGTGTTTAGTTCATCAGTTGACATACTAATCACATCATTTATCGCATCAATTTCGTATCGGAAAGTAACTCAGTTAATTGCTTTTATCGGAAATAAGCATTAGACGAATGAGCAGCAAAAAAAGTGGTCAAGAGAGATCACAAAGAGCAACAGCAGCAGCAATGATGTTTTTAATTTTGTTCTTTGAAAACATTCCTTAGGAAATACCTTTGTTGTTTCACTCATCCGTTGCTGCTCTTTTATATTCTTTCTCTTTACGTTTTTGTCTCCTTTGTTCTTAATTTATTATTGCTTATATACACTCGAAGCAGCCTTTTATCGCCGCAATTAATTTTCTTCTTCAACTGCTGCGTTCTCTTTTATTTTCTTATTTTACACAATTTTGAAGAAGTTGGCCACAAACAAAAGAATTGGAAATGAAGAACAAATGAAGATTAAATTAGGGAATTAAGTTCTTTTTACTTTTTCTTTGAATTCAAGAAATAATAGAATATTATGTATAGTTTCTTAAATGATTGAAATGCGTTTTATATAAATTCATACTAAACTGCAAAAGTTTATTTATTTATTTGTATATTTTACACACTAAAAAATTTAAATTAAAATAAGAAATCTATTATTTCTTAATTTATATAAAATTAATCTTCTACCTTCAACATATGACCGCGTGTATAAATTATTACCCATTAAATTAGGCTAATCTCTCCCTTTTCTATTATTATTACTCTGTTAATTGATTAGCTCTTTTTCTTTTTATTTCTTGATGCATTTACCGCCATTGTTGTTGAGTGAAATAGAAATGAACAACAGTAACATAACATACATGAAGAACTCTCAATTAAATTAATTATTATAAATGATCTCTTTTAGATAATAAAATGAGAGATTGAAATTTCTACACATATTATATGTAGAACGCCTTTGCATTGATACAGAAATTGCATTTCCTTTTGAAAACGTGCTTTGAGACTCATAAACATCCTCCCACAAATATCTCTCACTCCATCATGCATATTTGTGATGTGTGATTTGAAATTTATGATAGAGAAATTTTTTTATTCGCTAAAGACAGCATAAAAAAATTAATTAAAAAATCCTCAAAGGTTTTCTTTTTCTTTGAGAATTTCTTTTGTAATTGCTAAGTCTTTTTTAAGTAAGTTTAAGAATGGAGGAGTTTTTATTGTGAAGAGATTAAAATGAAACTTTTTTGAAATGAAATTCTTTTTTTTTTTCTCAAAAATATTAATGTTTAAAATGAATTATTATTTTCAATAAAAAAAATAATGTTAGTCCTTAAATTGTGGGAAAATTTTGAGTTGATTATAATACTCATTCAATTTTCATGTTTGACGTCAGTTGCCATTTTTTCGGAATCATGAAAAATTAATTACAAGAATAAAACTGTTGCTGTTGCTAAGACATAAAACAAATATGGCGTATCTAATAACTTTCTTTTCTTTTAATAAAGTTTTAAATTTTGTACTGAAATTTGTTAAATCTTAATAAAAACTTCATGAATAACAATATGAATCAAAAGAAGAACATTTTAAAAGTTAAGTTAAAATTTTGCTCTATTTTATTGATTTAAATAAAAATAGTAAATTTTAAAATATGTGGAATGAAACATTTTAAATAATAATAAGAGAAAAATAAAAAAATTTAAGTAGAATACAATAAAATTTAAACTTAAAAATATTTATTGCATCATTGCTGAAGTATTTAACTTTTCGAAACATCCAAAACAAAAAAGAGAGGAATTTAGTTAAATAAAGTCAAAGTCAGCCATTCAAGTCAATAAATTTCATAACTCATAGCATTTTTTAGAAAAAAATCATTACTAACCCAGAAAACTCATAAAAATATTTCACTAAATACCTAAAGAATAGCATTAAAGTAGCAAGCTGCCCTCCTAACAATAATCATATTCAGTCGTCTTTGAATATTTCTCCTATTAAAAATTCATTTTCGTAATATTTCAACAGCATTGTGTGTGAACTAAAAATTTATAAAAAGAGCTCAGACAAATACAAAAAATAGAAAAAAAGCACTGAGAACAACTGCGAAGACTAAGAGGCAAAAAATATAAGAAAAAAAGAGAGAACATGAAAAAATTCGACAAAAGAACAAACGAAATAACTTAAATTCCTCGCGCTAGCAGCAACGTGAAAAAAGAGTTTTTCTTGCTCGTCTCATTCAAGCGGCAGCGAGTGGAGCTAGCAAGCATTAGCGGCAATGTTGCGTTGCGAAAGAGCAACCATTTTGTTAAAATTTCGCACAGACCTGAAGAGAGTTTTATGCGAGAAAAATGTTTATAATGCAAGAGAGCTGAAGCAAATGAAATTGGAATTTTAGTTGCACCTTGTAGTTGCATTAAACTGAACATTCCGCATTTGACATTCTCAGAAGACTGACGCTGGTGTGTGTGTTTAAAATTAACGAAAAAAAAACAGGAGAAGAAGGAAAGAGAGCAAAACTATTTCATTGTTAGTTGCATGAAAATGAAAATGGAAAGAGAAATTCTTAGCAAATGAATTCATTTCATGTATTTGTATGGATGTGCATGAAGAGCGGCAAAAGTCTTTTTTCATGTTCAGTTTGTTTCACTGCATGTTAGCAAAACTCATCGTTGTATTCAGCGTTTTGCTCTGATCTCGACCGACACTTGAATTTTGAATCCTTTTTTATTTATATACACATTCGCAACATGTTGAGAAAAGAAGAAGAAAATCTTTGTTTGATAATAAATTATTGAATTTTCCCACACTATGTCTGCTCTGCTTTGCTACTACTGCTTGCATTTTGATTTAATTTATGTAAACAAGTTGAAGAATGTCGCAAGTCAAAGCAAAAGATTTCATTAAAAATCAATTTCCGCTCAGCAACTTTTGAATTTCATTCATTTACTATAAAACTAAAGTTCCTTTAAATCATAAAAAAATTAATTTATTAAAAAGGAATTTCTTCCATTTGAGATTGAAAAATTTCAAAGTTCCATTTGACATTGCTGTTGACTATGATGATGATGTAATCGATTATAAAAGAAAGCAGTAGCAAAAGATTAATCTTTGAGATGATGGAAAAATTACCCTTTGTGATTCAAAAAAGTTTAAGTATCATCAAAGAGAAAAGAAAAATTTCTTTCAGCAACAAGAATGACTAAAGTAAACTATAATTCATAGTTCATAATTCTTTATTTCTTTTTTATGGATTGAGAAGAGTTCCGACAACTAGGAAAAACTTCGTTCTTTGAGTGGAACTTGCTCCACGGCCATAGAAAATTTTTCTTATGTAAAAAGAAGCTTTCTTGTGCTTTTTTCTTGTTTGATCTCATTGCAGAAGTCATCGTATGAAAAAAAAGTTATAACAAAGATGAAAAAATTACTCAAAGAGAAATGAAATGTTGTTTGAGCATTAAAGGACTCTTGACATCAATCTCTGCAGACAAGTGCTGCATGTTGTAAAAGGGAATTATTTTTCTTTTCTATTTGTGTGTTTGTCTGATGCTGCTGCTGTTACTGTTTGTAACTGTATGTAATTCTCTTATTTCAATTTCCGAAGATGTCATAAATATCCGCCTTTCGTTAAAAGGACTTTTTATTCCTCAAGCTTTTTCTCTTTTATTTGGCAAATGACATTTTTCGTTGAGGAAAAGAAAAAAAATTTTAATGACAAACACAGAGGCAGTTTTCATATTTTTAGACTCATCTAAATGTTTTCATTTCTCAAAGAAAACAAAAGTAAAAAAATTAATCAAACATCACGTCCTGATGGTAGCAACAACTTATTATTGTTGTTCATGAGCACACATACGTGAAATTGTTTGAACATCATCATTGTCAACGGTGTCGTGGAAAAAAAAAATTTGTTTTTGGCTCTCACACTCTGACGATGTCACATGCCCGCAAAAAATAACAGCATTTACTGACGTTTTCATTTCAATATTTGATGCTCGTGTATGTGTAGAATTCAACAATAATTGTTTGAATAATTAAAATAACAGGCAAGGTGATGACAGCAAAATGAGATGAGACAATAATTTATCATAAAACAGAAGTGAAGCATTTATCCACACGTCAACTTTTATGTATGTGCTTAAACTTTAACTAACAAAACTGATTAAACAGAAAAAATTATAAAAAGACTTTAACTACAGAAGCAAAAGCATCACACAAGGAATTTAGTTATTGTGAAGAGCGATGATTATCAGATGAATGAAAAAAATATTTAAACAGCTTGCATGACGTCACAAATGTGTATACTTGAAAAGTTTATTGAAAATTATGTCTTTTGAGCTTCTGCCTTTTAAAATTGATTCTTTGAAAATAATATTTTTATTTTTACTTATTTTAAAAAGTCTGTAATAAATATGTTTATAATTTACTGGATTATTATCTTATATTTCAGATAATTTATTTCAATTTTAAAAAATTCTCAAAATAACTATTAATTTTTTGATTTTTTATCAAATTTTATTTTCTTTTAAAAATTTAGTAAAAGTTTCAAAATCATAAGAAAAAATTTAAATTTATCAAAATAAACTTCATTTTTTAAATCTATTAACCAAATTCTGATTAAATTATTATTAGAAATTCTTCATTGTCTCAATTAATATGTAGGATGATTTACATAAAAGACACAACACTCTCTCTCTGTGCTCTCTTAATTAACATCCAATTAAACATTAAATCATAATTAGCAACATCTGTTTCATGTCAAATTGCAAGTAAATCAAAATAGAATTTACAATTTATATAGGAAATTGAGCAAGAGGCTGCTGTTTCAGTTTAATTGTATCATGATGAATCTCATTCAAAATTAAATGTGGCCATTTGCCCAAGAAAAAAAAATACACTGCCGAGAAAAGAGAATCTAAAGTTTAAAGCGAGCACAAACACAAAAAAGAAAGGAAAAAATTGTTTGCATTCCTTGGGAAAAACCATTTGCTTTCTCATACGAATGTTCGGCTTTTTTCTCCTCTTCGCAAAATCAAGTAAGCGAGAGCGAGAATGAAAGAAAAACAATTGTAACAATGAGGGGCTGAGGCAATGAAATGAATACAATTAACTCAAAGGCAAAAACAATTAAGTAGTGAGCTCACTGAGAATAACAGAAAAAAATAATGGTTAAATAATAAATGAAAAATCGCGAAAACGCAACAACAAAAAAATGAGAATAAAAAAGAAAAAAGAAAAATTGCTGACATATTTTAAGGCGGAGTTTCAGTTTGTTGCATTTTTCCTTTTGTACACACATATATGGATACAAGCACTAGCAATCACCACGCATACAAAGTCAACTGCAAAGCAACCAACAACAGTCTTTAATTGCCAGTTTGAAGAAATGTAACTGAATTATTAATTACATTTTTCCTTACATGCAAGTTGCAACTGCTGCAATTACACATCTCTTTTATTGTGTTGTTAATTCACTTAACAAGTTATATTGCCAACTTTGCTTTGATGTTTTCAACTCCACTTACATCGTATCATTGTGTACCTATTCATACGGTAAAAAAGCTTTAATAATTCTTTCTTTATATGACATGTGTAAAATTGAGTTTGAGTTTTTTTTGAAAAAATAGGCTTTTCAGTACTGCAATAAAAAATTGAAATTCTATGGAAAATGTATGATGAGAAATTTTTGAATATTTCAGATAGAACTTTGAATAATTTAGCGGTTTTTGTGGAAAAATGATTGAATAACATTTGTTTTTTTCTCTCTGTTTTGTGTATGACAATTTTATTTAATGCTCGGTTATTCTTAGAATAATTTTGCATTAGCTCAATATTGATTGTTGATAAATATTTCATAAAGTTTCCACGAAAATCTAATTTAACCGCAATCTTGATGCGTAATTTTTCTTTTGAATCAATCAACAATCAAGTGCGTAGAAATAAAGAATTAAAAATTAATTCACACTGATGAGTTGGAAATGAAAACAGTTTTACTAGACTTTTATGTATAGGTCTGCTTTAAACGCATTTTTTAGATGAACTTGACTTAAAAAATATTTAAATATAACGATTATTTAAAGAAATACAAATTTTTCGATTGTTTTGTTTACATTTTCAAAATATTTTGATAAAATTTTTAAAAAAATTTCAGTTCAAATTAATACTAAAATCTTAATATCTTTGAAACTATAAATTTCATTCATAAGAATCTAGAAGGTCATAGTTGTTACATTATTCGTGAAAAAAGTACAGACAGTCAAAGTGAATTTATAAATTACAATTAAAGCACATAAATGCTTTTTAAAAATCTCAGCGGCGCAACTACACACGATAGTTACGAGTTTCTAATTAATTGATTTATAGACAATTAGCTGAGCTATTACAAACTCTCTTATTTATTCTCTCTCTACTTCAATCTGTTTCATTCGGACGTCAAAAAGAAAAAATATATAAGTAGTAATAGCCTATAAATAGAGCGATCAGAGTGCAGAGTGAAAATAAGAAGAAGAAAAAGAGAATGACATCATGTAGGCAAGAGCATACTAATGTATCATCATCACAAAATCCGAAATAATGTGTCACGAACGAAGCAAACACAAAACTCTCGACTCGATTAATTAAATTAAATTAATTCAATTTAAGCGCGCGATTGAAATAAGGAGGCGAGAACAGAAATCACAGTGTAAGACGTTTTGCGATGCACATAAACAGCACACCGTGTTCTCGCAAAAAAATAAAAACTTTACTTTTTCATTTGTTGAAACAGTGCCAGGCATCGCGCGATGATGATTTTTCGAGTTGTTTATTTTTAATTCTTTTCTCTATGTGCTTAATGTCAAATCGCAAGATAGAGTAAGTGTGAGAAAAAGTTCTTTTCCGTGTCCATTTCATGCAAAAAATTAATTTTTTTCATCCTCTTCGTACAAACACACAGAGAGAGCGCGCTAATATTACATGTATATTTTTCACTCATTTGATTGAAATTAAGCATATGGCTGACTGTTCAAATGATGAAGATGATTTACAGCTTAAGTCATTTCAAGTGGATTACACACGTCATTTAATCGCAGACTGTTTTACGTGTTTGTCACTTTTCCTTGAGAAAATTATTTCGTTTCTCTTTTATTTTTTTGTTTTGACTTTTCGTTGTCGTTGTGTTGCGTTTTAAGAAAGAGAAAAAGAAATTTTAACAATTGATTGATCTTATTTAAGAATAGAATTTAAATTACAATTGAAAAAAAATTTTAACTTAGTTTCAAAATGAAAATAAAATAAAATTCAATAATTCAATGGTGTCGAGTGATTCTTATATGTGTGAGGAAAAATATTGCATGGCAATTTATCTCCATGACTGGCACGTGTGGCAGAAAAAGACATTAAACTCTTCTCTTTCCACGCATAAGGAAAAAGATGTATGTGTACTTAAAGAGAGCGAACTTTTTGGATACATACACAAATTTTTTTAATGATACTCCCCAGAACTTGAGCAGAAAACTTTTTTCATCGGAAATTTTTCATTTTGACAATGAAAATTTCTTTTCTTTAAATAATTTATTTGCATGTGAAAAAAAGCTTCATCTTAATGTCTTTTTTATTGATTTTCCCTCAACGCCTTCGACGTGGAGACGAAAATGAAAGAAAAAGTAAGCGAAATGTAAT
Organism: Polypedilum vanderplanki; assembly: GCA_018290095.1. Taxonomy (NCBI): domain Eukaryota; kingdom Metazoa; phylum Arthropoda; class Insecta; order Diptera; family Chironomidae; genus Polypedilum; species Polypedilum vanderplanki. Next base: position 32,719,125 of record CM031379.1, read on the forward strand.
ATTTAAATAATAATTTATTGTGTGATTTTTTACAAACGGCGCGAGTTTCAATGCCATTCACATACATTCGTAAAAAAATTTGCTATTCTTCAATTTTTTATCGTCATCAAATTTCATTGTTGCTTACTACTACTGCTGCTTATAGGAGTGATGGAGACGAAAATTGTCAAAATTTAAAGGACACACTCCATTCGAGAAAAAAAATGATTGAAGACGCGCAAAAGACATCATCATTACGACATCCACACACATCAAAGTGATTTTTCATGTTTGTCGCTTTATCGTCGTTGAATGACCGTGAAGATTTTTTTACTTCTATTTTTCCTTCAATGATTTTTCTGATGAAATTCATCTGACTCATCAATATATTTATTTATGTGAGGAACAAATCACTCGAAAAAAAAGAGTAGAATTTTCAATGCCATTGACTGAAGTGAGAGATTAAAAAATACAAATTTTTGAGACATGTTTTTATGTCAAAAAAAAGTTTTGATGACGAAAGGCTTAAATTTCTGTGAATTTTATGAGTTTATACTTTTTTATAAATTCAATGAAAGAAAATTTAAAAATACAAACTAGCTCATAAATTTTTGGAATAATTTGAAAATATGGCAAATATTTTTTTAGATATAAACAGCCAGTAAACAGAAAATTTAAATTTCAAAATTTGTTTTTAAAATTACAAATGTAAACAAAGAATTCAAAACAAAAAACATTTGAAAATTCAATATTTTGCGAATATCAAAAAAATTTTGTCATATTTAGCATGAGTCCATTTGTATTAGCAATATAAAATTATAATAAGATTAAAATAAACAAATACATTTAAAATTTTAATTAAAGTCCCAAAGATTTTAATGAAAAATAAAAAATCTTTGAAGAAATAAATTATTTTTACTTTCAGCATTCTAAATTCTAAAAATTTTAATTAAAAACTTATAAATATTAAGAATGCAAATAAATTTAACCTCAACAAATATGAATTTTAGTGAAATACTAAACGAAACTTTATCAATTCACTTTTTGCAAGTATTGTACAAACAATAGAAAAGTCCAAGTAACAATTAAACTTCCTTTTTCAATTTATCCAACTTTATATTTATCTCTCTTTCTCTGTTGCTAGAGTAGTAGTAAAATGATGAAAAGTAGTGATATAAAAAAGTTTATTTTCATCTTCCCTGATTCAATTTCCCAAAAACAGAAAATCTCTTTCTTTTATGCTGGCAACCGGAACAAAAAGTCCTTAATTTCTTGACTCTTGGCTTTCGTTTGAAAATAAAATTTTTCGCTCTCTCACCGCATCATTTTTTCATACTCTATTCATTCATTCTATCTAACTTTTACGATATGATGCCTCCGGCTCTCAAAATTGGTTGTTGTTTTTTTCTGCTGCTGATCTCGAGCAGTGGGATCATTGCCAATATTTCTTTTTTCTTTTCTCTTTTCTCGTTTTTTGTATTCTATTTTTACGATTTGTTTGTGTGTATCATATGAAAATTGAAATATAAGATGAGACGAGAAAGAGAGAATGTTTGGGAGTTTTCCACAATTTAATTTTCTCTCCTCATATTTTTTGGGCAATAAAATTTTTTTCTCTCCCGCATACTAGACTTTTTTCCTTCTTTTATTTGTTTGTCATTGACTACGGTCGTGAGATTAGAATTTGACATTGATGATATTTTTTGTGTTTAGAATTATGTTGGGTCATGATAAAGAAATATTTTTGATAATTTTTTTAGCAATTAACCTCGACATGCGGTACATGACATAAAAGAAGTTATAATAAATTGCATCTTAAAGACTCTTTTTTGCTATTGTAATGAGTTGTGCTAGGCAATTCTACCATAAATCTTATTCTACGCTCTTTTATCTATTTTCATTTCACTCGCTCTTGATGGATGTTTCTTGAACGCCGCAATAGATGTTAGCAAAATTATAAATTACTTTTTCTCATTCTCTTTCACTTTTTTGGCGCGAGAGCAATAATGAAGGATGTGAATGTGTCTCACATATATGCTTAACTAATTTGCACCCTTTCAAATATATTTTTATGTGGAAAAATCTTCCTGCCTGCCTACTTGCTTACTTTCAGCAAACAAGTGAAACAAAAATATTGAAAAATTTGCCGTCAAATCGAATCGAATATGTTGTGTTACACGTCGACGAGATAAATATTCACAGTATTCAAGAAAAATGAGGAAAAATTCTTAAAATTCTAAAGTAAAAGACTATGTGTGCGAGTTTTCGACACTCATCAATTGGCAAAAGCATTTATGTCATGTCTCATGAAAAAAATAACACATACTGAATTTTTAACACATCACAAGTGTCATAAATTCATCTTAATGTTCAAAAGGTGTTTGCAGGTTTTTCAACCTTTTCTTGAGAGGGAAGCAAGTGTCATATGAACAATTAATTGAATGTGAAATAGAAAAAAGACGATGATGAGCTTTGCTTTGAATGACTTGACATTAATGCGATACTTTTTTGGCTGTGTGTGTGCTAATGTGTATTTGTGCATGGAGTGAAAAGTTAGTGATTTTCTAGGATTTAATGTGCGTAAAATCTTATTTATTTTGATCTAACTTTTACAAATAAAATTATTTTTTTTGTTATTTTTACTTTGAAGCGCATTTTCTTTAGAGAAAAATATGTTATCCATATTTTATCTATTTTATTAAAGTATTTGTAAACGGTTCAACTTTCTTCTTGATATCATATAATTTTTCTGAAACTATAAACATTTTTTGTAACATTACGCATTCAATTCTTTTATATTCAAAATTTCAGAGTCCGAAATCGTTTGAAATTTTAGTTGTAAATAACTTAAAATCGACTAATTTTATTCGGTTAAAAATAAAACACTAACCGGTTAAAATTTAGTTGATTTTTTAGTTGAAATTTTTAACCGGTTAAAATTGTTCGGATTAGTTGACTTTATCCGAACAAACAACTAAAAATCAACTAAATTTTAACCGGTTAAAATTTTCAACTAAAAATCAACTAAAATTTAACCGACTAGTGTTTATTTTTAACCGAATAAAAGTTAGTTGAATTTTAGTTATTCGTAAAACGATTTCGGACTCTGCAAAATTTAAATTGAAAATAATTTTAAAATTATTTTTCTTGACAATAAACATTATATTGATCTATAAGAAGATAATTTCAACAAAAAAAAAAAATAAATAAAAATAACATTTTATAAATTTGCAAAAACATGATGGGAAAGTCTCTGCGTAGATCAGAGGACTTTAGCGCATTTTTGGCGCCTAGATCAGTTATATTAACAAGTTTAATAAAGAAATAGTTAACGATTTGAATACATTTTAATATTCACAGTGTATTTAAATGAGATATTTTTATAATTCATGTACTCGGATGAATAATGGTTTGTGATGAGATGCATACGATTCATAGATAAAAACTTCAACATTATAATCTTCGATTCGTCCAAACACTCCATCGATAACTGTTCGAGCGTTTGTTGTCGATTCGCGTGGTGAGAACAGTCTTGTGCCAAAAGATTGAAGCATAAACGACTCGAGTGGACTGCCCAATTTCAATTCGTGATTAAAATCGCCAGAATCAGGATATTTTCGCTCTCGTCAATATAATCCTTTACTTCCAAAAGTGTTTCCTTCAGTAAATCGAGACTCGATGATGGATTATTGTAGATGTTGATTATAGTTAAATCGGTTGTCTAATTTGAAGCCACTTATTTCGACGTGATTATTCGAGTTGCCTTTTTCAATTTCGATTCGATCAGTAATACGAGGTTCAACAGTCAATTTGCAAAAATTAATCGTTCCGAATGCTTGTGGTCGACCCATTAATCGGTTTCGTGATATTTCTTCAAAGTCAGGAATGTTGTAACTTTCATTATCGACTGCCCAGCATTCTTGAAGTGTGACGATATTACTATTCATGAAAACTTGATCCGATACGATTGTGGTTATATGTTTGCGAATCGATTGTGTATTGTGTAATGTGATTTGAATAACATTTTCAGGTACGATACGAAGAAATTGATACTTAGGCACAAAAAATTTTCAATAAACTTTTGCAATTTAAATTTTGCTTCTTGTTTACATATAAACTTATGCGCAGTTGCGCGCACTAGCAATTCAAATTTTCCGTTACATTTCGATTTCGAATTAATAAAAAAAATAAATAATACGAATCAATACAAAAGATAATACGAGTCAATAATTTAGAATTAGACCACGCTTTTATTCAATCTTTTAATATTTCGTTCACAACTTTCGATTCGAGACATAAATATTGTTTTCTGTATAACGATCAAGTCAAATTTAATTAGTTCCAATTTTCGCCGTTGGTGGCGCTGCAATCGTTTTCGCGAAAAAAATTTGTTTACAAATTTCAATATGGAAATTTAATTTCGTATTTATAGATTATCGTAATAAGTGATAACTTTCTAACTATGTTTCCCCGAACTGATTCGATAGCACAAATCAAACGCAAAAAACCGGAATTCGCTAACTATTGTAGTTTTCGAGATCTCAAATTCCGCTACCCGAACAGCAGAACAGCCGAACAAAGTGAAATTATAAGCTGCATTGTTGTTCCAAAAATGCGCTAAAAATTGTTTTTCTTAAGTAACGATTAATTTCTTAACTTTCTATTCATTCATTTCTTCTGATTTTTCTTGCTTAAAATTTGCACTACACTAACATACCACAATAATACTTCCTCACTTTTCTTATTTTTTCCTTCCTATATTTTTTTTTCGTATTTGGTTTGCCTCCATCCACCTTCTGTACTACTCGACTATGCCATGCACCCGTCTAACAATCAATCTTTTTAATCTTATCATCCGTTGTTTTGCTTTCTCGATGGAGCGTAAAAGGAGAAAAGGAAAAGGGAAAAAGTTTTATTTTTTGGCATGTTTTTCTTATACAATTTTCTTTATTTTCCTCTCTTTCTTGCTCGCTCACACTCGATGTGTATTTTTTGCGTTTGCCACCGAATTGGTTGCGGTAAATTGGCAATATTATGTGCTTTACCGAGTCGCTTCCATGTGTAATTTCATTATCGATTTATGGCAAAAAGTGGAAAGAGAAGCAAAAAATGGAGGAAAATTAATTATCAAAGTTGTAACGATTTAGGGAAAATTGATTAATATTTCTTTACTTGTTTCCTCCTTCAGCAACTAATTCTATACAATTGCATAGTAGAAGAATAAAAGTTTTTCTTTCTATCTCTCTCTTATTCTACGATGAGTAAAAACTAATTTGTTATCATCTTTACTCATTGAATGTCTCGCAATCAAAATATAATTCTACTTAGCGACGGCAATAAATAAATGTATAAAAGTGATAAGTTTCTTTGCTATCTTTTTTATGTGTATATGTTTCTAATTTTACTTCTGAAGGTGCAACGAATGATGATGATGGGAAAAATTCATGGCAATTAGCGTTTAATCGTCGAAATTTCTTATTTTATGAGATGATGATTTTTTGTTTCTATTTGCCAGTGAGTAATTTTTTTTAAAGAATAAAAATATTTTATTTTGGGAAATTTTTATTTTTTGTGATTTTTTTTTATAAAATTTTTTATTTAAATATGAACGATAACTTAATTTTAAAAGTATAAATTTTATAATAAAAACCAAATTTTTAATGATTTTTAATTCGATCTAAATAGCATGAACTCATTTAAATGTGCAACTTTTAAGAAATATTTTTAAGGATTTAATTACTAAAATTTTAATAAAATATTTTTTTCACTTAATTTTCTATTTTATAAAGTTACACTGAGTAGTAAATGAATATGTGAAAAAGGAAGAAAGTTGGAAGACAATAAATTTGGCTCAATTTTTATTGCCACATTCGACGATTCAGAAAACCATAAAATAAACAGTTTTATAGATCTTTTTTTGTCTAAGAATAAATATATCACACACACAATTTGATGCTGAAAAACAAGCAGCATAAGCATAAATAAACAAGTCTCCATGAGACATGAGACTAAGAATAGACGTTCGCTTTCTCACTCACATCGCATTTACAGATTTTTCAATGTTAAATACAACAAAAAAATTTTTCTGTGGAATAAATTCATTGCTCTGACTGCGATTTTATAGAAACTCATGTATTTTTAGATTAATTATTTTCTCAGTCATTTCTTTTGTGTGCCTCTATTTGAAATAAAACACACAATATGTATAAAAAGTGAGAGAGAAAGAAAAAAAAAATTAAAATGAAAGAAGAAAAACTTTTTTTTTCTTTTTTTGGGTTCGAAAAACATTCTTGGAATATTTTCGTCAGACGCAGTCGAGTCGTTTTTGTTGTGTACTGCTGCTATTTCAGAATATTTTTTCAAAAAATTCTTTTTATTTTTCTCTTCCACATTTGCGGGAATTGCAAAAAATATTTCATTTCAAATAGTCAAAAAATGGCATCGTAAATTAATTAACCGAAATCCTGAGCAAAAAAATATTTATTGCTACTTTTATATTTTGTTGTGTTTACTTGCCTCTTATTTATTTCTCTTTCTTTCTTTTGTTGTTGAAATGGCAATAAAACTTCTGCTTGATTTGCATTAAAATTAATTAATCATTTCAATTGCACATGTTTTATGTTCTTTTTTAAAATTGAAAAATGAACCAGAAATAAATAAAATAAAACAAAATTCAACTAGTTTTGTTTTGATAGATAAACATCTAATTTAAGTGGCTTTTAAAATTTATTTAGAATTTTTTTATGAATTTAACGTATATATTAAATTTGAATTTTCAAAAAGTTCCGTTAATTTTCTTTATGTCATAAAGAAGAACAATTTGTCAAAACTCTATTAATAAAAATAATACTGTAGCACATTTCATATTAACCAATAAATTACAATCTTAATTTTCAAAACAATGTTTGATTAATATTTTAAATAACATTCATCATTGCTGTATATTTTTGTATAATGCTCTAAATGTCATGAATCATGATTAATTTGTATTTATGATAAAACACTAACAATTTAGAACGAAATATTTAATTTATGATTAAAGAAATTACTTCATCACATTAATTTTTTACATAATCAGAAATTGAATTCAAATTTTTAAGAATAAATTTATCACATTATCTGCTGACTATTGAGAACACAAAAAAAAATGTTTAATTTAAATACACAAACAGAATTCTATTTACATATACGTAGCAAGCAATTGAGCAAAGGAGAAAAATTTATGGCATAAATGTCTCATTCATCACCTTTGATTGGCCATCTCTACATAAAACATATATCTGTTTGAGTGTATGAGGCGATAAGAGATGTAGAAGGAAGCAATAGTAAAAAAATTAAAAATTTTATAATTTTTTACTCCACATTGTGCGAGTCAGGCCACTCAAGCATGGCAAAATTGAAAGATTTATCGTTGTTTTCTCTCTCTCTCTCTCATAGTGTAGATTTTTTGCTGGTATATGGAAATGTCATAAGCGACTGCTCCAACTCGTGTGTTGTTTTTATTTCTTGTGTTCTACGAATTTTAATTAAAAGTCTTAAAAACTCTCGAGTGAGTATCTTCCACTTATCGCTCATCACAGATGATCATATCTATATATCTAGATTTATTTTTGTTCTATTTCAATAAGGAAAAACCACAAGTCAGAATGATTACTTAAAAAATGCAAATTTAAAGTTGAAGTTAAATGTCATAAATTTTTAGTATTTTTTTTCTCGCGAACCTTCCAAAAAACATTGCCTTGCGGACATGTATTTAAATATATTTTTTTTATATTATAAATTCTCACGAAATGCGATAGACAGAAAGAAGCATTTAAATCCTCGGTCGATGATGGCCACCCACGCAAAAACATCATTCACACGAACATACAAGCAAAGTCTCAATCTTTGTGAATCTTCTCTTCTTTTGAATTTTTAATTCTTCTCAGAAAATACAAAATCGAAACGATCGTCATCACCATCGCAGTTTATATTTTTTTGCTTTGTCTTTGTATAGACTAAAAAAAGTAAACAAATGGCTAAAATTTATGCTATTTCAAGAATTCCTTATTGCATCAGTTAAAGTTTGAAATTACAAAATAGTTAATAAAGAAGACGTGAATTCAATTCGACACATGCACAAGATGATGTGTGTTTTGTACATGATGTTGAAATGAAAGTTTCCATTTTCTGTAAATATTTAGATTCTAATGTTTCTCATCAACATAAACATATATACACACGTAAATACAAGATTTTTGTAATGTGCCACCACTGCATGACGAGCTAATTGCCTTATAAATTATTAAATACATTGCCGATATATTATAAAATGAACCAGGCGAAACATTAGCTTTTAAGTTCATGGGTTTTTAATGACTTTTCTCTTTCTTTTGAAATTGCAACCATTTGGTATGAAATTCAATACGTCACAATTCTCCTTCCTATTTTTATTTTTTAAACAGTATTAAGTAAAAGATTCTTTAAACTATGCACCTCAATTTTCATTCTTTACGCCACCTTCTTCTGAACTACGCTCGAGAATGCTTCTTATCGATTTTACTTCACACTATGTGCCATTTTCATTTCATCCTCATTGTCCGATGTGCAAAAAATTTTTTCCTCCCTTCATTCTACTTCTTTTCATTATGAAACCTTGAATTCATTTGCACTAGACAGTAGCATGATGAAGACAATGAGGCAAGTAGGTGGGATGATGAGGAAAAAAATGCAAAAATAATCTTTATGATGGTGAAAATTTTTTATTTATATAATTTGATTATGAGATTTGACTTCGATTTTATTGAATTCTTTGAATTTTTATCTTTGTAAAATAACGAATATTTTATTTGATTTAAAAAAAACGTTATGATAAAAAAATTGCTATTTTGTTTCATTTTCAAATTAAAATTACGTCAATTAATAACTATACTCATATATCATATAATAAGCAAAATAAAAATTTCCTTATTTTATTTTATAATAAAAAATTTAAAATATGAGCAAAGACCGACAAAAATAATATTTTAATTTTAAAAATGGCATAGAAAATAATCGAAAAAATTTTCTCTCACCAAATAATTAACTCTCATTAATTCATCACAGTTATTTCCAACAGTAAGTGCACAAAAAGTCACTAATTATTTCAACACTCAATTAAATTTGTTGGTGCTCAATAATAAAAATTGTTTGAATTACAAAAAAAATCACATTAAGAGCGCAGAGATGAAATCGAGCCCTTTTTATATGGCGCTCTAATACGGAAATCATCAAAAAAGTTCTACTTTTACTGTAATAATTTATTTGGAAATAATATAGAGAAGCAGCAGTAGCAGTGAGAAATAAAATTGTTAAGTGATTGCATTCGAGAGCATCTGTGAGTGCGCTTTGTAGATTTTTTAGTTCTTTTTAAACAAACATTAATGATGTGAGGCTTACAATTTAAAGTAAGTTTCAAACTACATCATTAATGTAAAGGCAAGAAGTAGAAGCAGAAAAAAGAGAAAAAAATTAATCAGCTTTTCATTAGATTTCTTAGCATCAGGCTGGCGTATCTTATAAATAAGTCCCAATTAAATGCTTTAGGGTATTTTCATAAATCATTACTACCAAAAAAAGGGAAAATATCGATTAATTTTATGACTTTTTACACTCATTTACATCATAACACGTAGGAGTAGAAAGAGTGTAAAGTGAGAAAATTTCTCATTGCAAAGCCATTTGTTTTATGGCTCATTTTTCTATTGCATATATTGTATATATGAAAAGATGAGAAGAATCTCATTATAATATTAATTTACACTCATTAAAGTGCTTTCTTGTTTTCAGTGAGAAAAGAATTGAATTCTAGAATAAGATAAAATGAGAAATGTACACAATAGAGGTAATAGCCTTTTAAGAGTTGAATGATAGACTTGTGCCTACTCATCACTTGTTTCTGATTCTAATCAATTTTTTCCATTAACTAAAATTGCATTTGCAGATTGAAATTAATTGAATGTAGGTGAGAAGAAAACATTGATTGCTGTAGAAAAAATAAAACTTTGTCACTACTCTTCCTCAACTATGATATTCTTTCTTTCTCACAGTCGCTTTAAAAGTAATTCTAAACTCTCTAAAGTGATGGAGACTTTTAGCGTCGATTTTCGTCTATTAATCATTTCATTGTTTGAGTCAACACAAATAATTGCTGTGACGAGTTGGACTCTCTTATCGCCGTCGACTTTTTTTCTTCTTCTCCTTCTCACTTCACTTCATATTTCAAAATGGCTTTTATTTTTATATATATTTATATTTATATCGCAATATAAAACATGTGTGTACAAGCATTATGAGTTTGAAGACACTAATACATAATAATAAAGAATGAAAAACTTTTGTTCTATTTTATTCTATTGAAAGTTGACTTTGAATATGAACTTGAAATTGAACTAATAGACTTTTTAAAGAACAGTAGAAATTACTTTAATTTTAACATTTATTAGACTTAACTTTCACAATTTTAATTATTTTCTTTTCTCTACTAAACTATACTCGTGTTTAAGTTTATAATTAAAATGACAAAAAAACACTCAAAGTTATTTTTAGTTTTCATGATATTTGATCTCACAACTACTGAAAAACAAATTTTAAAACATTAACAATTGATATTGATAAGTCACTAAACATTGGCAAAATGTCAAGTTTAATCAAAAAATTAGAAACTTTAAAAAATTTATAAAATTTTTAATTTCTGAAAAGAATTTTTAATATTTTTTAAAAAATAAATGCGCCACACAAGTCAGGATTTACTTATTGTAATTTGTTTTATTTCTCCACGTATTTTTAATAAAAATTAAAAGAAAAGTATGAAAGAAAATTGCTCAACTCTAAATTAACGATTGACAAAAATGACTTTTAAATATAAACGATGAAAAATTTGCTCATTAGCAAAATCTATTCCTTTCAAGAGAAACTAAAAATGCAATTAAAAATAAGGAATGCATTCCATAGAGATTCATAGAGGAAAATTGTGAACTCATTTTAATTATACAATACAAAAATCATTTAATTCCATTAATTTAAATTCTTTTTCAAATTCAAATAAAATTAAAATTATTTTTAATGAGACAGAAAATAGTAAAAATTTTTATCGACAATGGTTATATACACAATTACTGCATTGTTCAACCAAAATAATCGTGATTATTGTTCCCACAATTTTTTATTAGAACGTGTTGCACTTCACTCTATATCTCATATCATGCATTTTGATATTCGGCCCTGACACTGACATTCAATATTAGAGAATGCGACAGACCTGCTAATTTTTTTCTATCGTCCAGAGCGAGCGTGACAAACATTGTTGCAAAATATAGTCAATATTGCATACAATGCAATAATTTTTCTAAAAATGTGAAAAACGCGCAAATCGGGTGAGCACTTATTATTTTTTTTGCAATCGACAGCAAATTTTTGGTGTATGACATTTTCTCACTTGCCGCTTATCACACAAAATTTGTATTTTATTTTTCTCGCTGTTGCAATTGCCATTCAAACACACGTCGGTGAAATCAAGTTGAAAAAAAAAATCGTTTTTCGCACACACAGATTTGAGTTAAATTCCAGATAAATTTACTTACGTTTATAGAACAGCTTCGAGTAGTCACAATCCATAGTCGGAAAATTTTGACGAAAGATTGTGTCTTGAAAATGTGAAAATCTCTGTTCGTTAGCTATTTTGAATGATTTTCTAAAATTAACTTTTCACAAAAAATTACTTTTCTCTCTTGCAAGAGAACTTTATTTTCTATTTTTTCTTTTTTTTTTTTTGCTTGATTCAAATGCGGTGAGATGAGACCTTTTGTGTCTTCACCGCAACATAAACCTCAAAGTAAATTGTCCTTTATTTAAATTGTTACTTCCACCTTCTTTATTTTTATTTTCAAGCGCCAATTTCTAAAAATCACCACGAGAAAATTCTTTTTTATTCTTCACTTTTTAATATATTTTTAAATTTTCCAGTACAACACTTAACGCGAATATAGGGCCAAGTGTGTGAGCAAACGAGTGTGAGAGAGAGAGCTTAAGCGGATTCACTTATTCACTCAATGGATTCATAAACATTACTGACAGAACAAACGACAGAATCAACACGATGAAAATCGTATTTTTTTCTTTTACTCTTCTTCTTCTTCTTTATTATTTCTCTTCTCCTATGTTCGAAGCTTTTCCCTTACAGCCACATAACAGAGCAACGGAGCAACGGAGCAACTTGAAACTTATTTTGTGTGCCGTGTATATATTTCATTCGGATATTTTTCCCATTCCTTTTCTCTCTTTCTCTCGCTTGCTTTTATTCTCCCCCGGCATGTTCTCGTGTCGTTTTCGTCGTGTTCGTGTGCTCTAATCGAATATAAAAGAGAGAGAAACAAAAAATAAAGAGAGAACAATCCCTCATAGCGACACACGAGTTAATTTTCCACTCTTTCAAAAGATGGAAATCGAGAGTAAGTATTTAGACCTCAAGTAAATTTTTTTTCTTTAAATTAAATAACCGACAAACAAATCAATTTACAAAAAGCATCCACAGGGGACAAATTGATATTTGCTCTCAATTTTTCCGATTTTCTCTCTCTCTCACGCGCTAATTCGCTTACTTGCACACAACTACAGTTGATTTTTCATTGTATACAATCATGACAATGCCGATGAAAAGCGATTTGGAAAAGTATGATAAGAAAAATCATCGGCAATACGCATACATTGAATTTCATTGTGATTACAAGAGAGAATATTGCAAACAAATTGTTGCTTAAATATTGTGTAATCGTATAATCTCGGTAAGCATCAACATACATATATTTTATATATTTATATATGCTCTATGCTCTCATCATTCTCTCACTCATTCTCGTTGAATGTCAATGTAAATATACATATATGTGAAAAAGGAAAATTCTTTATTATAATGCCGGGGACACAAAATTTATGTGTTGTGTACACATATACGATATATATCGTATTATGAGTGAATATGTTTCCTGTGCTTACTTAAATCCTCCCAGAGAAGAAAAGAAGATGTGCGGGGTCTCAATACATTTTCTATGTGAGAGGATTTTCTGCACGAGTCATGGAAAATTAATATGTTTTCTCTCGCACACACAAGTTGTTCTTCTACTACTACTGCTGCTTGATGTTTGTGATGAAAAAAGAAAAGTAAACGGTGGATAAATTTAAAAGAAGGCAACGTTTTTTTATGAAAGGATGAATGACGTGAGAGCACATGGATTTTCCTCCCTTTTATTGTTGACTCTTATGATATGTATTTACATTATGATTATTTGAATATACATGATATCTTTTTGAGCTTTTAGCAATCAATTCTGAAAGAGATTTTTTTATTTTTGAAGGGTTTTCTTTCTCATACGAATAAATTTAAGTTCAATATTATTTTTGATTTTTACATAAAATTAACAAGCTTTAAGCTAAAATGTGTCATAAAGGAAATAATTCCATAACATATCCAACAGGTTTCATAAACAAATATATTTTATAATGTAAGAAAACAAAACAATTTTTCAAGATCAAGGAAATGCAGAAATTCTGCTGATTTTATGAAAAACAAATCTTGTAGTTTTTGCAGAGAAGTCAAAATCGTGATTACTCTATAAACAAACAAAGAAGATGATGTACACATATAGTACTCTCAAAGAGGAAGAGCTACAAGGTTGAAAAGCAAATAAACGAAAAAAAAATTAACTCTCAGCATCTTAATTTCAATTTTTCGTGCTTCATTAGTCATCACTATTTTAGAGAGAAACGATATCTATTTCTTATGCTTTACAAAATTTATTTTATTTTGACAAGCGCAGATTTAGCATAACAATATTTTTCCTCTTCTCTGTCGCTTGTTGCTTCATAAAATTATTGTTTTTATTTTTGTTATATTTCTCGTCTTGTTCTGTTAATATAATTTTTTCCGTCTGTAGATATTCTTAGAAATCATTTTCATCCAATTGACGTACAAAGTGTTGAATTTTAAATTTACTCACCTAATGAATCATCATCTGAGTTAAGTAGTGTTTTTCCCATGTTTCACTATTTTCCCGCTTTTCCGAATTCCGTTTTCACAAAATTGCACAATCTTATAAGAAGAAAGAAGAGTGAGAATTTTATGGCACAATATTTTCTTGGTCCTAATAAGCTAGCTATTGATTGTCTAGCATAAAACTTTTATTGTTTTTCACGTAAATATTGAAATTTTATTTGTATTCTTTTTACTCGAGTGCTATTTATGCACAAAATATTTAAAAAATTTCATCACACAATCTCTCCGAGTAATCACAACAAAAAATTGCTTTATTTCAGTTGCATTATCCCTATAGAATTCAGTGTTTGGAAACTTAAATTTTTTCATTCTAATAAATTGATTTATTTCTCATCAATTGACAACTTGTAGGATAAAATCTGAAGAATATTTCACATTATTCATGATGATATGAAAGAGTATCAATAATAAATTTAAATACAATTTAAAAAAGTTGAAAAGGAATTACAACTTGATCCAACAGCGCTTCACATTTCATCAAAACAAAAAAAGTTTTCATTTAAAAAAAATATTTAATACATTTCTCGTGAATTATAAATCATTTATTAAGTTGCAAAGCATTAATTAACATTGAAAAATGTCGGAAAATACACTTGAAAGTATGGAAAACCAGTTGGAACTTTTTATTGAAAATATTCGACAGGTAAAAATGGCTTCTTACAAACATTCTGAAATTCATACTTAATAAAGACTTTTTCTCTTTAGATCGGTATTATTGTGTCAGATTTTCAACCACAAGGCCAAGCAGTGTTAAATCAAAAAATACAGACGCTCATTTCTGACCTGCAAAAAATTGACAAATATCGTGGCAAAATTGAAGGAATCTCAATTCCACTAGCGGTTTGTACTGATTATATTGATCAAGGTCGCAATCCTCAGCTCTACACAAAAGACTGTATTGAAAAAGCACTTTATAAAAATGAAGAGACAAAAGGAAAGATCGACATGTATAGAAAATTTAAAGCAAATCTTCTTGTTGAATTGCAGAACAATTTTCCAAATGAAATCAATACTTACAGAAGTTTGGAAAAATTCTATAACACAAAGCAAGAATGAGAATGAGCTGTAATTAAGAATTTAAGATTCATTTAATAAAACTCAAAGAAATTTTCCAGCGTTTTTATCTCTAAATCTATTTTATCAATGTATCGATCTTAACAATCTTCTATCAGGAAAATGTTTTAATGAATAAATTATATTTATATCAATTAAATAATTTCGCAATGAACTCAACTTTCTCCTCATATATTCTTTCTAACTATCAATTTTCTGCTCTTCTTCTCCAATAAATTCATTACAAATGTGGAAAGAAAACTTAATAAAAATCGGTGTATGATAGTTCTATTAAAGTCTTGGAAAAATATACTTTGTTGTGTTTGATTTTAGTAAAATCATTTTGCTAAAATTAATTTAAAAAAAAAATAGTAAAAGATTTTTTTGTTGAAAAACTGTTAATCTTGATAACATATTTGCTTCTTATATAAATAAAATTTTCTTTCCAAAAAAATACCCATCATCCATTTAATCCACTAAAAAGGATAATGAGGAGGGATTTACAACTTAAATTTTTTTTTATTTGAATGTATCAATCAAATTATCGCGATAATTGTTTTTGTTTCGTGAAAAGAGTAGTAGAGAAAAGAAGAAACACCACAAAATAAAAATGGTCATTGCAAAAGAACTTGTATAGAGAAAAAAATAATCTTTTAAAAAAGGATTCTTTTGCATGCATTTAATTTTCATTATTAAAGTAAATGAAGAAATTATAGATCAAAGAGAAATAAAAGGAGAAACTTAATTAACGGGCTATTGCTGCTGAGATGATTGTGATGTGCCGTCTGTTTGAATCGGTTTCAACTCCTTTATTTGCTTAATAAGGTATGCTTTCTCGTCATTAAACTGTTCATCTTCACTTCGTTCCGTATGAAAGCGTGTAAGAAAATCAACAAGCTTATCTTGATTGCGCAATAGAATTTCCAATATTGGCTTGGGTTTATTAGGATTGGCCACAAAAACCTTGAATTAAAAAATTTCATTGCAATATTATATAGTAATTAAATTATATACATGAGTGTATTTTATACCTTAAAAACATGGAAGGCTTCAAATTGAATGTTTCTTGATTTTTCTCTCAACATATTCATCATCAATTTTAAATTGTCGGGATTTGAAATGTATTTCGTCATCACCTATAAAAAAATTTTATGAGTAAAAAATAGAACTTTATGATATTGAATAGAATCAAATGTTTTCTTAACTAACCGTAAAATTGTGACGATCAAGCAACAATTCGCCAAGAAGCTTCAAGCTCTGACGTCTTGTAACGTAGTTTTCTGAATTCAATAACCGTTGGTAATGAGTAAAAACTTTATCATAATTCGTTTCCAAAAATTCCGCACAAAGAATTTTATGACGGGTAAGCAGTTCCTATAAGCACGAGACAAAATTATCAAAATACATGACTTATCTGCTATATAATTTTATTTTATATACCTTAAAAGTTGAAAATGCATCGCTAGCGATATCGAATGTTGACACTTCAACGTACTGGAAAAAGTTGAAGAACTCATCTGAATAAAGCATGATTTTAGCGAGTGCCTCATAGCGTGCACATTCTCGCAGCATTGTGCCGCAATTGAGTGCTATTTCTTGATGTTCGTAACCAGCCATGAGTGTAAATAAAATTTCAGGTTTCGTGCAGATATATTCGACAGTCGGTGAACGAGTTCCGATTTGTCTTCTAAGTACATTATTGAACACTAGTGCAACATCTTTTTTGCCTTCAAAGTCAATTTGATTAAGATTTTGTATGAGTAGGAGAAGAAGATTACTATTATACAGTTCCTGTGCTAATTGTGATACGACAATATCTGTTTGAGGCTCCGAATCTGATGTCCCATAGAGCATATTTTTGATTGACACCTTAAACAATAAAAATTTATTATTAAATAATAGTCTAATGTGATTTAAGAAGGTGAGCGAGAGGGACGAGTTGAATTAAAATGAGAAAGAAAAAAAGAGAAATTTGGGCTAATCAAAAAAGAAATAACATTATACACATACATGATATTATCTTCTGCTTTAAACGGGTAGTGCACTAATGAAATTCAAATGAACTTGAAAACATGAATTTATTATTTGAAATAGAAGTAGAAAGAAAGAAAAAAATCAATTTAAAAATGAATTTATGAGTGATGAAAGAAAAACATTTCCATCAGCCCGAAACGAGTATTAACCAGAACGTCACAATCATGACGACACATAAAAAGAACAAGTACATGTGTATAAATGTATATCAAAATGCAATCTATAAAAGAATAGCGAGCAATGAAAGAGTATAAAACAATACATAACATAAATGTCGTTTTGGAGATAAATATTCGCTCTCACTCTCTCATTTTTCTTTTCTTTTCGTTATTTCTCCACATGCACCAAGTTCTATTAGCTGTTGTAATTGCTTCGCTAAATTAGCTTCATAAAATCATCATCATAAATATTTGGATAATCCTCAAAATTTTTCACTTCGTAATCTTGCGGCTGACGGCTGGCGACTGAATATTTGGTTGCGAAAAAAATATTTCTCGTGTTTATATTTTATTTTCTCATCAAAATAAATTTTCTTATCGTATTATTAATCGTTCACGAATTGAACTCTCTTTCTCTCTCGTTCAATGCAACTTTCTTTCCTATACATATAATTTGGATTTGTATTTTTAGCTATTTTATTTGAAATGCTCTTGACACTTTGTCCCATATATTTTCTATGACTCATTTTGTTATCCCTCAATTTTTTTAAATATAGAATGACATGATATTTATTTTAAATCATATGCATGTATGTCATTGATAATTGATTAAAATGCGTCAATCGCACAAACGGTAGCTTTGTGACTTATGATCTTGCTTCTTATTGCTTGCTTGTTCTTTTCTCACATCAAACATTTTTTTTTTCTCTTTTTTTCGTCTTTCTTTAAGAAGAAACTTTCTTCTTCATCATCATTCAACACCTTTTTTTTCATTATTCACTATGGTCTTTTAATGTATCATTAGATTTATTACACTATTTCACTTCACTGATCATTTTGTTGATTCGCTTAATTAGAGTATTTTCATTAGGGCTTTTTCACTTTGTACCGCTATTGCGTTGCTACAAATTCGCTCACTCGCTCTTTCTTCTTGTATAAAAATTGATTTTGCAATTTGCAAAAAAATTTCTTACCAGATTTTTACTGACATCCTCCTGTGCCTTTTCTGCCTTTTTATCACCACCCGCTTTAAGCGTTTCTAATGCTTTCAGAGCCTCTTTTAGAGCCTAATAATATATTCACCATCAAAAGAGAAGAGGTATATGTGGAGAGAAAAATTGTCAATTTATTTTAAATTTTACTTTTTTAAAGCTTATAGTCATCTAGAGTTATTACCTTCACAAGCTCGGCTGGAGATTTCTGTGATTTACCAAAAAAAGGCATTCTTGCACTTATATGACTGCCGCTTCTGCTAATATTTTAGAATTATTTAAAGTCTAGATTATTTTATTATTTTTCTTCTGTCAGCACTCTCAAAAATTTTTCATAATACCTTCTCTACTTGTTTTGAATTTTTTGAAAATATTTTGAATATAAAACGACTGTTAAGATATCTACAAAAAATGTTATAAAGTTATAATGATCATGAACATAATGAAGAATAATTAATATTTTACACACATATAGCTTAAAATGTGTCTAAAGTTTACCTTAAAATTTAATAATTATCAATGCTGAAAGCTTAAAAAAGAATTTTTTTTTATGTATGGGATCAAAATGAAAAATAAAACAAAGAAATTTTACATCATTCTTGAACGTCTATGGGATTTTTATTGATTTCTAAATTTTTGATGTTTGACAAACATTGTTTTATTCTTTAAAATAAAATACAAAAGAACTTATGATTTTAAGAATTTAATAATTTTTGTGTGGTTCTTGTTTATTATTTTTTTCACATTCTTACTTCTATTGCACAAAATCCAATTTAAAAGTAATGAGTTGAAAGCATATATGTATTTTATTCATGAGCATCTGTATCTTTCTTTTAAAAATAAGATAAAAAAGTTGAGATAAATGTTGTTGATTCTGTTCGAGCATTTTGAAATATCACAAACAAATGATGAAGAGAAAATATTCATTGTTCATTCACTCAAAATCGAAGAGAAAATTATTATGTATCGTATATATGCTTCTGTCTTTATTTCATTCTCTCGCACTTTGATTGATCAGAAAAAAATTACGTAATCATTCTAGGTGAGTGGAGGCCGAAAACATCGTCAATAGGTGGACAATGAGTTTCACGATTATTGTTCTCACCCCAGTCATGCAAACCTCTTGAATTAGCAAGTCGATGTGTGAGACGATGAGCAATCGAAAATCCACCACTGCCTTCAAGTTGCGTTAAAACTATAATGACTTGTCTTTGTAAAGGCGGCACTGAGTCCACTGTTTTCAGTTCTCCTCTTGTAGAAACAACATTATAACTCTCTTGACAATCACATTTGACATGAATCCATTTATTTTCGTGACGATTTTCTACCATCACGACAAGACCAGCCCATCCTATTTATACATAGCGTAAAATAAATTCAAGTCAATCAATAATATTGAAAAATTAAAAGTATTTACCCTTTGTTAAATAATAAGCAGTCATTCCCTCTCTCCCTTCATGTCGCTGTCCTTTTTGAAGTGTCAAGCTAATTATAGCATCGGCCAATAAATATGGTGGCGGTGTTATTTGCTCGACAATTAACCGTTTTGAGCTATGAATTGCGAGTACACATTGAGGATATAATGATGGATCATCTATACCAGTATGCCAATGATTAAATGCTAAACACACTAAAAGATAGAGATCACTCTCCAACATTTTATGACAACCCACAAATCCACGAACCTAAATAAGATGAAAAAAAGGTGAAATTAGAGAGATGAAAATAATTTTTATATTGAGATAGGTCATGGTTGATAAATACTTGTCTCTTGCTATGTTCAACAAGTCTTCCAACTTCAGGATTTGCAGGATTTCTTGTACGAAAAAGCACAACACAAAGGTCCAATTGAGAGCGCTGTGATTTTTCAGAATTTCTAAAATTTATAAAAAATAATTAATTTTTTTTTAATGATAAAATTTTCACTATGTCATCACCTCTGTCCCTCTTGAAAGAGTGTAAATTCAGCTTCAGTTGGTTCTAGCACCGTTAAAAGTACACAAGACAACGAACAAAGTGGTTGTAAAGTGCCTAAAAGTCTAATTTCTTCCCATCCAGAACGAACTTTGCAAATATCAATGCAGTCAAAATATCTAATAAATAAGAATTTAATCAATAAAGAAAATTTCTGTATACAAAAATTTAACTTACTTCAAAACATCTTCAAAAGAAATCCAAAATACACCCTCACTCGCACCATGTGGCATTAATATTTCTCTAAGCTCGTCAGTCCATAAATCAGAATCGTCTGACCAATCGCCTTTCCATGAATAATGACCCCATGGATTTCGCAATTTTAGTAATCGATGGCCTTTGATATCACGAACATCGAGTACAGAGTATGCGTGTCGAGGTCTCAGTCCTTTACTTTGATATTCATCTTCATCAACTTTCATATTTCCACCACCACAGCTTGCTCCCATTAGGAATTTAACAAGTCGTGAACTGAGCAATTGTGCCCAAATTAAATCTTTATCTAATTCATCTTCTGTAGGAATTGAACTTGGTTGTAACGGTAAACTTTCACAAGGTGCACCAGTCAATGTCGCCAAACCTTCAATAGCACGACCCGATACTAAAGCTTCATAACAGCCATGGATTTTTGCAACAGCCTTTTCGATAAGTGGTAAATAGAGTTGTTTTCTTTTTGCTTGCGAATAGACTAAATGACCACGTTTATCGCACGGTAAGAGATCATCAATAAGCACAGTAGTCCAACGACCATCTTTACATAAACGCACTTGATAGGCACCTTGTGGACAAACTTCTTTGGTCACTAGCACCTCTTTTACTAAATCTTCACGTTCTGCAAGCACAGCAAGAGCTGATAAAAGCCAACAATTGCCCAACACACCCTGACAAATGTCTGAAGGCAGAGGAGTGCGAAACACAGCCCATGGAGAATTTCCACCATCGCAATTGATTTCATGTGGACGACGCCATTGCACTACAGGATTACTCTCTAAATTCGATGTGCAATTGGGATTATAATAAAGAGATTTAGCTGCCGGCACGAATGAATCATCAACAAACAATTCATTGTTTTCTTTGCAATACTGAATAATGTTTTCCCATTTTGCACGTGCTTCCGATTCTTCTTGTTTTCGCAAATTTTCCATCAATCTACTTTCATGTTTACATTCTTCAATTCGCATATTTGGAATCACCTCAGTTATCGCTCTACGATGACTTGAACAAATATCACAAACGACACTTGCTGCAGGATTTTCAAATGTGCATGCAGGACAAATCCATGTTTTTTGTGCAGGTGGTGTTTGCTGTTGTTTGCTTGTGAATGCTGATGAAGATGAAGCTGTTTGCATTATTGAAGATGATGAAGATGAACTATGACTTCCATGGCCACTTCCACTTCTTGTTAGAATTGAACTATTGCTATTAGTTTGAGGCAACATCATGCCAGTGCTATGTCTTTTTGGAATTGCACCAGACCGATCATGTCTAGGTGATGGACTTCGATTGGTTCGTGTGGAGGGCACCATCAATTGTGATTTTCCTAAATTGGGATGATCAGAGGGTGGTCCTTTATTGATGCCTGGTGTTGTAGGTGTTGATGATGACGGTGAAGATGATCCCGTATAAGGACGGAAATTTGGTGGTTTTGTAATGTTTGGAATAGGTCGAATGGCTTTGCATGCTACACATATATTAGTACCAAGTGAATTTTTCAAAGTACATGCAGTACATGCCCAAAATTCTCCTTTTCTTAAAGTCATATCTTCTACGGCAGTAGTACTTTTGAGTTTTGAACCGCCACATACAATGCATACCGTTGAAGTAGCTGAATTAACGAGTGTACATTTTTTACATGCCCAGTCTTGTGATGGTTCATCAAATGTTGGTGATTCAGCTGGTAAAAACTGAAAATCATCCTCAAGATCTTGTTCAAATGATGCCATCGGTGGAACACGAACATTTTCTTCAAAGCCTTGTGTTGATTTTGACATGCTTAATTTTGTTGGTGGTTGTGATGATGGTGCAGCTGAATTGTTGTTATTATTGAAACTGTCTTTTGTCATATTAGTGCCTGATTGATTATCATTAATACTATTTTTACTAATCGATTGCTGTTGTTGTTGTTTTTGAGCTACTGTTGTCACTGACGTGCGTGTCGAATCACAAATATCACAATGATCAATCCACAGAACGTTATAAGCGTATGAGCATTTATTACAAGTCCATGTACGAGAACCATGTTCTTTTTTCGGTCCTTTCCATACTTTTGAATAAACGTCAGTAGTAGCCATTTCACCTCCGCCTCTTACATTATTACTCCCACTAGCACTGGTGCTTGAACCAGTCATACATGGTATCGATTGAATAGTTGATGACGTTTTTAATTGGTTGTTATTGAGAATGTTACTGTTAATTGTCTCATAAAGCAATTCGGTATTTTTTGATGGCACATTTTTACTGCTGCTGCTGCTACTACTGTTAATTATATTGTTATTATTATTTTTATTGACCACTGCATATAAAGTTTCTGGTTTATTTCGATTCAAATCAGTCGATTCCTGTTGATATTTTTGAATGATGGCACTATTCTCATACGGTGGATTATTGTTATTGCTCGATGCATTATCAAGCTGTTTGAGATTCTCGTAATAACTGTTTTGCATACTTGCTGAGCGTGAAAATTGATTACGTTTAGTTGAATTTGTCCAGTCTTCAACGGCAATAAATATACCACTTGATAAAATATCTTCTGAATGACGACTAGTATTTTTTAACGAGGGCTTTTTACGTGTAATTGTAAATCTGCCACTATTATTTTCATTCGATTGATTTGATTTTCCACATATACCACAAATATTGCATGTGATGAGTGAATTTTTATCTTGATTTGTTGTCGTGCATTGATGTGAGCGCTCTTTCGTTACAGGCAGCAGTTTAAAATCTTTCAAACTTCCACTAGATTTGAACAGTGTTGGATAATTGTTTATGGTGACGTTCTTTCTATTATTGTAAATGAGTTTCTCGTCAAATATCTTTCTCGCGGGATGCAAGTCGTAGCGATTAAATAGACATAATTGACATCGTTTTTGCTGTTGAGATGGTAAAGAGCCCATACTCATAATACGTCGCAATGAATTTGAACTCGCTTCATTCTTTCTAGTAGCGTCAGTTTCATTAGTTTTAGTGCTTTTTGTTTTGTTTTCCTTGTAAATCGGTGCCAGAACACTAACCAGATTACAATTGATGCAATAGTATGTTATAGTTGAGTTAAATCTAAAATTAAAATGATGATGAATAATTACTAGGTAGTATTGAACAACGAACGGTAAATGAGTTGAGAACTCAATGCATAATGAAAAAAAATAATGATGACTTAATTATTATCGACCACACTTACAATCCACACTCTTCACAGTTCCAATTTCGATAGATGTTAGGCTGCGATTGAAATCTTTTGACTAAATTATTTCTCTGCAGTAAGCAATTTTCTCTGTGTTTAAACAGAAAACGAATTTGCTTGATTTTTTTCTGATTGTAGTGTTTATGCGCTAATTCTAAACTATCATTAATACAAAACGGCAGTTGAACTGATTTCGGTCTATGATGTTGTTGCGATATTTGTTGCTCGTTTGATCTAAAAATCAAATGTTAATAAAAGAATGAATTTCATTGAAAAAAATGCGAGTCATGTGAAATTTTGTTTTTTTTCCTCTCCAATGAATATTTTATGAGCTAAACCTTCAATCCGCTTCTGCCACCCAAAAAACCAACCACATTAACATCAACAACAATAGTTAACCGATTTGTTACTTAAAACATTAAGAAGACATATTTATGTGAGACATTATAACTAGAAATGAGCAACCTCACACTCTTTTTCTCTTTCTTATCTGAAATTTATATCAATTGAATTTATATATATATATATATATATATATATCTACAACTCGTAAAGTTAAATTAATGAAAATATATTTAATTGTGGACCTTATGAAAGTCAAATAAATCTAATCTTTATATCTCAAGGACTATAGTGAAATTACATTAACCCGAAACTCATTATTAACTTCCTTTTTTTTCCAGTGTGCCTTTCTTCATTTTCATACACTTTTGTTCGCAATGAATTATATATATTTATTCTAGCTGGCCTACACATCTTAATTGAAAGTATGTACTAAAAATTTACATAGAGTGAATAAGCGAGGAAAAAATCGATTAAACAGGAAAGAAATTTTCTTCCTCCTCTCTGTTTCTATCTCCTTTATATAAAACACTTTTGTTGAAGAAAAAGAGAGAAAAAAATGTTGCAAATCAGCAGGGATGTTATTGCAATCACATACACAAGAATTATTTTTAGCATCGCAATATTACATTTAATTGGAGCACACACTATTTTTTGTTATAAAACACTCACAATAACGATGATGATGATAATGAAATTCACAGTGAATTAATTTTATGTCATTCACTTAGAGTAACTTCCGAATTTTTATGTCGCAAAGAATGACACTAATACTATTAATATTAATAGAACAATTTTCGCACAGATTTTTCCTTTATTCATGCCACACATTTAAGCAAGAAATTTTTTCCTTACTACATATATTATTCGCTTTTTTTACTCTAGTAGTTTAATCGAGTGAAAAATCAATAAATATGAAATGATGGCAAGTTGAATAATTCATATGTTGTTGTTGGCAATATTACCTCCTCAAATATAAAATGAGAATCTAATTTACTATGTCTCGAGCTTTAATTGAATTAATTTTAATTAATAAACGGGAACACTAAACTTTTTTTTATTGTATTATTTGCCTGCTACTGTCGTTCTTTCTCTCTTTCACTACTACTGACTTTATGTTTTTACACACAGAGAGAGAAAGAGTACATAAAAATGCTATGTATGCTGAAGGGCACATAATCGTGAAATTATTTGAATAAATTTCTTTTTAACGAGACCCCTTCTTTCACACAAAGAATAATTTCTCTTTCTTATGTATGTTAAATCTAAAAGCTTAATTTAAGCTTTTTAACGATCAATTAAGACTATAAAACGTGATTTTTTGTTTCTTAACGGTCGAATATGATCACTTACAAAAATGAAGTACCTAAATGTAGAATGAAAAATTTAAATGCAAATTTCTATCCTCAAGACGACGACGACACTCAAGTTTTTCCATCTTTGTTTTTCTCGGAAAAATTTTTATGTGCAGTTTTTTTCATACCCCATTTTAGCCCTATTCAATGAAATTTCTTGAAATTTTGTTCCTTAGAAATGTAATGAATACTTTATTATTGAAAATTACCCTTTATTTTCAGCTGAAAAATGCAATTTTCTCCTAAAATTGCAATTGGAACACTTTATGTTCTCTGTAGAGTTTATTTTATTGCAATTTTCGCAATTCCATTGAAATAATGAGCTCGCTATTCCCATTTCGATAAAATTTTATATCAGAAAGTTGACTATATTCTATCACTGATTCATAATAATTCTAATTGCACATCACACTAGGATAAATTATTATAAAGAAAAACTTTTACTCATTTCACACAGCTGATTTTTTTTCCCTTTTCAAAATTCAAAGACATTGCAGATATTAATTTCTTAAAAGTTACCATTTTGGCGGTTGGGCATTTTGTTTACATTTTTATTGTTTACAAAGTTTTTGCCGCATTTTTGCGAAAATTTTTAGAAATTACAAAAATTAAGAAAAATAAGTATAATGTATCAATTACAAACTCGTATAAACGATATTCTTAATTATCCATTAGTGGAACGTATCAATCAGTTGCGGTTTTGCATCGAAACAGCTCCTATCAAAGATTTACAAGCATTTTATCCAACATTAGTTTCAAACATTTTCGGCATTAATCAAAATCAGATCGGATGGGGCTTGAGAACAGTAACACAAGCAAGTGCAGAATATTACCTACTTTACAACTTTTTCAATCCTCACGAAATATTTTTTCGACTAATTTATCGCCTTCAATCTTGCGGGTTTGTGAATAAATATGAAATTCCATTTCCTGAACTTCCGAAATATTTTATTCGAATGTTGGAAAGCGGAAGAGTTGATGGATTTTATACAAAACTCATAAGTACTGAGCATTTTCAACCTAAAATGCTTTCATTGAGTAAGTATTTCGGTAATATGTCATAAATTGATGAAATTAATGAGTCATACAAATTTCAGATGCTTTTGACTACTTCATTCTACATTTTGCTATTCATGGAGTAAAAAACTTACACAAAATATCACCTGCTGCAATGGCTGTCAACAATGAGAACACAATGACTGTATATTTCAGCCTTGCTGCTGATTACTTATGCAATTTTCTTCCAAATGATCCAAATTCAATTGTCTATCCGCAAATTGATTTGTCTCCAGTAAAAAATACAGCTCCCGTTCAAATTCCAATGGCACCGATCCGACAACCTAAATATTTGCTTCTTTCATCACTCTCTCATCAAATTCAAAATCCATCAAATCCTCCTAGAGATATTCGATTTCAAGAAGCAGCAACAAGTAGAAGCTCAAGCAATTGGCGTAGTGAAACTATTTTAATGTTTTTTATTGATTGCTGGCTAAGATATGACATGGATGAATGCTATGAAGTGCCATCTAACGAGTTTATTCGTATTCTTCGAATTCTTGTTAAACAGCTGCATTACTTTGGAAATTGCGCAGAACAGGACACTACGTCTCTTGCCATCTTACGAAAACAATCACACAGTCTTTTAAATTCACGGATGTATGGATTTCTCAAGTCTGTCATGTCACGCTGGCCCATCGATACAACTTTTCTGAACGTCCTAGAATTGTGGCTCTCTTACATTCAACCATGGCGTTATGTTTATAATCGCAACATTCAAAATTTAAATAGTGAAACAATCGAAATACCAAAACGCTTCAAGACATTTATTAATGAAAATTTACTCAGTTATACACAAATTTTTGTTCGACTCATTCCACGTTTCATGAAAATGGATTTAAGTTTAAGTAAAAATGCTTTCATGCTATTTCGCATGTTGAAAGTTTTTAAACAATCAAGTGAGATTCTTCGTGAAATGGAAAGGATTTTGATGAGTAATACAACAGGAATTCGTTCACATCACTCTTCGATGCACGAAAATTCAATTCATTCGCCACGATCAGCAAATAACTCAATGAATCGTTCAGGTGGAGAACGTCTTTCATTTCATCGTTATGCAAGTCAGTCAGCATTATTTGATGATAGCACTTATATTTGTATGTTCAGCGATGAGGTAACTATGCAAATTTACGAACTTATGCAACGTGCATATGCTGCTAAACTTAAAACAAATTATGAAGTTAATTTGATGGAGAAGCAATTGAAACAAAACATAACTTTATGGGAAAGATTTTTACAATTTATTGGTTGGTTGAGTTCATTCAATTTCTCATTCACGCAAGCACTAGAGGAGAAGAAAAAAGCACCATTCTATTTGGATTTCATTCTTGATGTTCTTTCACCAATGTATAATATTCCGATTGAAGACACAACTGCTGATTTCACTGCAAACGAAAATATTCTTGAAAACAGTGATAAAGAAAACCATGATAAATCAAATTTAAATATTACACCGAGTTTTATGAAGAGTCAATTGAGTCAAATATCATATACAGGAGATCCCGAGCTTTTACCCATTATGACGAGTGAAATTAAATTCCTAGTTCGATTTTTCTATCAAATTTCAAAAAAATTGAATGAAATGTTTGAGGATGAATTCAATTCGATTTATAATCGCAATGATGTTTATGGACGTGTTTCAAGACAAATCTTATCGCCTCCTATTGAAACGAGAATTTTTGATAAATCTGCTGGTTATGCAGAATTGCAAGTAAATAACATTGGACCACGTTTAAGTTTGAGGAAATTTGCAAGCAAAACTGTCATCTTTTTGCTTCTCATGTCATTTATTTTTGGTAGAATATTTTTTGGAGCATCAAGTGTAGGTTTCCTAACTTTCATTCTAATAAGTACTCTGTATCTTTTTATCAAAGCATTAATTTCTCCATAAATATTTTTTAAAACAGTCTTTATTTCTTAGAAATTATTGAAGCCATTTTTAGATAAAAAAATTATGTTAATTCAATAATGAAATTTTTTATTCATTAATAAACACAAAACTTAACAATTTCAAAAATTCATGTCATGATGTTTTAATTATATGAAGTGTAGTTTGTACTTTTTTTTACCGATGAAAAATGTAAGTCGCTGAATGGCATCTTTACTTATTTCAATATAAATTTGATTAAATTTATGAAGATGTGTTGCATTTACTATTTCTACATGTAAAAAAAATTAATTTTAATATTAACAAATAAAATTTTTAAACATTATAGTTTACCTTCATCTTTCCCATCGTATTCTGAGAATATATTAATGTCAAGAGGTGAATAAGCCATCATTTTTATACATCCTATAGACTCAAGTATTTCGCATAGATTCAAAACATTGACGGGAGTGATTATATTAAATTTCTTCGAAAGTTCAATAAGGCGGATGCCTGGATTAATTGAAATATGGTTTAATATTGATCCTAACCATTTATCAAGACAACGTCTATTCAAGACACGATGTAATGGTCCGACACGAGTCCAAGGTTTTGAAAAAAGAAAATAAGATTTTCGAATCAAATCTCTATTTTCTTCAGTTATTTTTTCCTTTTCTTCTTCTGTTGGAGTTATTTCAGTCTCAATATCCATAGCAATTTCATCATGATTTGAAGGTACTCTTGTTACTTCTATATCCGGTTTTGTTTTTTTTGCAGGCGGTTCAATTGAATCAGAATCATTTTTCTCGAGATAAAATGTGTCGATAAGCCAAAAAACTGCAAACTCCTTATGAACAAATCGAGTCTCATTGACGCCAGCGCGAAGAATCAATTTGTTCTTTATGAACATATCTAAAGTTTTATGCAATCGATCTTTGTCATTATCCCCAAAATGCCTTAAAATATCTTCAATAGATGCTCCATTTTGACATTTTGTCTTAATAAATTGATAAAGCTTTTCCATAAATTTCTTGTTTCCTCCACTTACAACGACCTTTGCTAAGTCATTTTCAATTGTATTTGTTGTCAAACTATAAGGCATCCATACATAGCTATCGTTTATGTCATTTATTATTTTAGTTTTCTCTTGTTCACTAAAAGGAACCAAACCACGTCCAAAAGTTTCTCCGTCTATTGCACACTTTTCTTTGTTTTCTTCGTCATTGATTTTTATCAAGACCTTTGATAGATTGTCATATAAAGATGTATCAACAGTTTTTGAATTAACATTAGCGTCATTTGTTTCAATTTTTGATGATGATTGTGTACTTGTATCACCATCCTCTTCATCATCAAATATTTCTTCATCATTTTTGTTGGAAATTCTCTTGTATTCACTCAACCATGCGCCATCTTCTGCATCAATCCCTTGTGAAAGGAATTGAATAGCATTCAATAAGAATTTTGTTGAAACTTTATGATGAAAATTTTCGAGATTAATCTTTCCAACATCTTTCTTCATTTTCGTTATTTTATCTTCAGAAAACTTATTAATGAAATTGTCGAAAAAGTTAACTAAATTATATTTTGTCAATGTGTTCTCATCATAACTACTTGGACCAGCTTCATCATTATTGAGAATACTTTCAATTATTTTGTAACTGTGACATGCGATCTTTTGAATTTCAATTGAGAAGCTTTCATCTGCTCGAAGAATACAATGTTTGAATGTACATTCTTCTTTTTCTTCTTGAATCGACCATTTATCAATTCCATCTCTCTGATGATGATCGATAGATTGTAAGATGCAAAATATATGAAGATATCTTGAGTCTAATTTGAAAAATATCTCAAGTGGATCTTCATGGAAAATGAACTTTTCATCGCCATTGTTGTCAACTGGTAATCGGAATGATCGTTCTAATCTATTTGTATTCTCTTCTTTTTCTTGATTATGTTTCATGATTTGATAATTTTCTGAAAATCTCGCGAAAATTGTCTTCCTTTTATTTGATGTTTTAGTCTCAGTCTTTTTATCTTGTGAAATTTCAATTTTTCCACTATTGAGCATTTCTGCAATCATGAATAGTAATCCACAATTTGTTTTTTGAATTTGATATGGTTTATTTGAAGATGCTGAAATAGCTCTGATTGAAGCAATATATTCATCATATAATTGAACAGGCACATGAACACTCATGAGTTGTAATGCATATCGATTTGAAAGATGAAATGGCGAAATTGTGTATGGTAAAACGACTTTATCCCGAGATCTTTGATTTTTGTTTAAGCTAATTACAGCAAGTTGACGCAATTGACTAACGGCTGCTCCCAAATTTTCATCGGAAAATTTTTTGTATGTTTCAAGTAAAAAGTACGAGTTACTCACTTTATCATTTGTTGAACATACTGCACTATGAATGAGTGATGATAATTTATATACTTCAATTTCAGTTGTATTTGATGGTTCATAATATGTATAATCAATAATGAGTGCTCTAGGATTGACTATTTTGAATTTATGTAAAAGTTGGTCATAAGTTTTTGGCAAAGTTATTGTATTGTTTGAGGCAATCAATGAATTATCAAAAAACTCAGGGAGAAATATTTGATGCATTCGATAAATCATCTCAACAATATGAATTTTTACAGCAGTATATATTTGCTCTTGACTGTACAGATTTTTCAATCGTTCAGCAAAATTATTATATTTATGCATAAAATCATAGTTTGTACGAAGTTCTTCCAATAAAAGAGAAGTATACTCCTTATTCTTATTATTCTTCATCAAAAAAGCAATTCGTCGTTGACATGCTTTAGAAGTCTTGCTGAGTGCTAAATTTGTGCGCCAATGGAGAATATCGCGAACAACAGTGCAGTTTACATAATGTGATCGTTGAGCTTCATTTGGAAATGCAAATTTCATTGCAACTTTTGCTAGCAACAATGTTTTGTCTTCAATTGGACTCCACACTACTCGTAAAGTTTTAAGGACTTTAAGTGCTTCTTTGTCAACCTCGTCATATAATTCATTTTTCTTTTTCAATTCTTTAATTGTCTTCTTTCTCGGATTTACTTTTCGAATAATTTTCGATTTAGAGCTTATTCCTTCACCTGCATTTCGTGAAGGCAGTAATGTCTTATGCTTTGAAGATGCAGCAGTTGATTTAGATCTATTTACTTTTTTCTTAGTTTTTCGTATGGGTTTCTCAGTATTTTCAGTTAAATAACTATCTAATTGTGATTTTTGTTTCTTTTTGTTAATTGTTCTTGACCAACTTTGTTTTAAATGTGACATCAACATTTTATCTAATCCAGCAGCTCCTTTTCTATCGCCAGGAATTTCTCCAATATCATTTAATGGTGCTGATTCTGGTGTTTGTGCTTTCAAAGCACCAACCAGTTCAAGTTTAGTCTTGAGATTTTCAAGAACAATAGTGTTGCCAATTGCAGTACTTTTCTTGTTAATATTTGTATTAACACAGATATCATGCATCGTAGTCCAATAATTTGCAAGTGATTCAGAAGAATCAAAATGAAATGACAATTTTGGATATACTTTGTCAGAAATTTCCATATAACCTGGATCCGATGAACGAGTATCTAACAACATTGCATTTTTATTGAGATAGATATGAACTTGATCGACTTCCTTCGTACGTGCTGGTCCAAATTGAAGTAATCCCATCCAACTAAGACGTTTGCAAAGCTCTGAGATCGCTGCCACAAACTTTCGTCCCTTTAGAATTTCAGTACGAATTTTTGCTGGTAAAAAATGCAACAAATAGTTACATTTGATAGGATGGCTAATGTATTTGTCAATTTCGTATTGCAATTCCAATTTATAATTTGAAATTCGTATGAATTTAACAAAAAGAATGAGTGGAATTCGATGAATTATGTCTCGCAAATATCCCCAGCCATTTTTATATTGTTCCAATTGTAAATTTAATGGCGGTATAAACATTTTCCAACTAATATCAGTACTATAGCATGTTGAAATTCTTTCTTCAATCTCTTCATAATCTATATGATTTTTATTATTCTGCTGCCATGTTTCAATTGCTCTTTTTATTGGAATCTTCTCAATATCTTGAGGATAATTATAGATCAAGTAAAACAGAAATTCATGAAATAATCGATACTTCATGAATTTCGGAAAATTCTCATGTCGTGTCGATTGTGCATCAAATTCTCCTGTTCCACTAACACTTACGCTACCAATTGACGTTTGTGATTGAATTTCAATTAATGATAATGTTGGTTCTTCAATTTTTTGAATCTTTGGCTTTGGAACTTTAACAAAGTGTTGAATTTTCTGTTCTTCAATAATTGAATTCCAAACTCGCATATCGAAAGTAACATTTGGTTCACCAAAATAAATCAAATTAACTACATTCGTGTCTGATATTAACTCCATTTGAATGACTTTGATTAAATTGTCAACTGCAAGTTTTCCACATAGTGTCAGCATTGATTTTCGACAACATATTTCAGTAAAGTTTAACATAACTTCACGTTGACGCAGGATTTGCAATAAATTTATAGGATCGATAACAGTCTTTTCTTTCATGACATCTAAGATTAAATTCATTCGAGATAAAACTTTTTCGCTGACCTTATTTTCTGCCATAGCTTCTTTAAGTCCAATGAATTGCTTTTGAATGCCGGGAATATTATTCAAAAACCTCAATGTGACCTTTACTTTTTCAATATTATCAACAAATGAGCAATCGTCAGGTGGCATAATCACAAATGTTTCATCATCTTGTATTATTGTAGGCGATTTAGGTACTGCAAAAATATTCTCCGAATTTTTTGATTCGTTTTCAACAAATTTAATCACATTCCCAGGCGGTTCTGTTTTAATTGCGTGCATTTGTGCCATTAATGAGGAACAAGGTTCATTTATAGTAGTCGATTTTTGATCTGATTTCAATACATTTTGACATTTATCGAGAGTTACAATGTTTTCAGTGGTATTTTCATCAGTTCTATTGAGAATCTTTTCCACTTGATTTACAATCTCTTTATTTTTATCCTTCAAATAGTCCTTTGAAATAAACCTAAGAATCAAAACATTACTTTATTAGTTTTAAAATATATAATATTAATACTTACTTTGCAACTCTCTGTCGTCCTTCATCTTTAAGATATGATGTGATTTGTTTATCTTTTGCTGCTTTTCTAACTACACTTCGAGAGTTTAATTTTGATAAACCGAATGTATTTCCAATTTCAGTTTGCGAAATTCCTTCACTTTTTGATTCTTGAATTTTTTCAATTACTTGATGCAATAGAGATCGATTCATCTCTTGATTCGAAACATCTAAAAATCCTTGTTCATCAGCTTGTTCTATTTCATCATTCTTGTACAACCCAAAAATGTCAAAATTTGGATCGACCAATTTTACTGCTACGATTTTTTTTTCGATGCCTTTCTTTGAGATATATTCTTCTCTTGGAGCATCGGGAAAAACTTCACTGTAGGGAAACTGGCGATATACAAAAATTTCAGGACGTGCCCTAATGTTAGAAATTGTTGTTTTTGATGCCAAATGTAAAATATTTCTAACTTCATCAAGAGATGCGATGTTATTGTTTTTGGTCAATAGATGAGAGAAAAGTATTTCAATATGTCGTAGTTGTGTCGATTGAAGAGTAAAGAAAAATCTTGGTAAATGAAACAGTTGTGATATGGTGATAGATTTTTTCAGTGCTTTTAAACTGATTTGTTGTTTGCAAACTAACTTGTTTGCTAATAAACACATTCGAAAGTAATGAATTAATTTGACATCTTTGATGACATCGTTAATTGAAAAAGGTCCAGTGGTAGCCTCACCAAAATAACGAGATCTTCCTATTCTTTCTAACATACAATAAGCATGATTGTTGATATCTACATCTCGACAAATGTTTGATGGAATTAGGACATTGTTTCTCAGTTTTTGACTTGCAACTATGACTAACTTATTACCATATCTGAAATTTAATGAATTAGAATTACATTATGATTGAAGAAAAAGAAAGTCTTACAAATTATTTAACTCAGTATAACACATATTTTGAAGATCATTTTTATCCAACTTTCTTCGTGTTTTAAATTCTTGACATGAGCCACGTATTTCTGGATCATCAACAGGACACCATGAATATATGTTGTAAAACTCTGTTACTTGCTCTATTGCTAGTGGATCGCCTTTTATCAACTCTGCACGATCAAGCCGGCCGACAGTTTTTCTTGGTTGTGCAATTTCAAAAAATTCAAAACATTCTCGTTTTAAAATAATTTTCCATAGTTTATTCTTGAAATTTTCAGTAAACGGCAGAGGAAATTTTAATCTTTCAGATAATCTGAACCATAATGCTGAAATTTCAAAGAATTTAAGAAAATTCGCCAATTCTTGATTTTTTCCTAATATCTTACATTCAAGTGTTATTCCATCTAGTCCCTCTAATGCTACTTCTTCTTCTATTTCTCTAATCATCTTTTATTAAGCTTATTATGACGTATTTTCTTACTTAATTTAATATATTTTCAGAATATTTCAATTCATGTTTTGAAAAATTTATAAAAAAAAAACTTGACGAAAAATTTTCAATTTCATACCCTTCGTTCGTTAAAATTAGCATAATTTTGTAATAAAACGGATTCATGTTTTGATTTTTTTTCAATTGACTGGATTGCTTATAAATAGAATTGGTAAGGAGCTTATAATTAATTCGAAGCTTTCTTTTAATGAAATGATTGTAAATAGATTATAACTGTGTTGTATAACTTAACTAGAATCAATTGTTTCACAAATGCGTTCAAGTTATTCCAGCATACCAAGAATGTATTTGCACCATATTTTACAGACATCAAGAGAGAGAAAAATATTTTAGTGTATTTTAGATTTTATTGAAATTTTAAAGTGTTTAGACGTAAATCAAGTTATTCTCGGCTTTGTGAAAATAGCCTAGTGAATAAAAAAATGATTAGTTCTTATTGAATATCGATTGAAAAGCCTGGAAAATATCATTTTTAAATAGTCGACATAAAACAGAAAGAAGAAAAATTGATAAAAATTAAAATCCTGAAGATGAAAAGTTATTAAAATAGTTTATAAAAGATGAGATTTAATGTGAAGGAAGTTAGAGAGTTAGCTACGCAACATAAATGTGAAAAAGAAGGCAATCTGTTCTTTCGTGAGCGTCAGGAAGGCTTTTTTCGTAAAGCAGAAGGTGAATTTGACTTTTAAAAACAGAACATATAAAAAAATTTCATTTAATGAAATGAGCCCATCCTCGAAATAAAATGCGAAAGAAATATTTTTTCTCTTGTTCAAGAAACCCCTCTTGAAATTATGAAGCGACAAGGCCTTTAAAAGAATGAATTTTTTTATATCACTTTAATGTCAAATCGTTTAAAATATTGGGGAAAAAATATTATAAAATATCTAACATTGTAAGAAGAAGGTACTCTCTTGAGACACACACTTGACGATAATGGATAGGTTTACTAATATTAATTTTTTGTGTCATGGTTTTAAAAAATGACAAACAAGATGACGATGACGATGGGATGAGTTCATTGTGCTATTTAATTTGTTAAAATGTAGTGTTTATCATTCCGCCTAAATATATTTCTCTTATCTTCTCTTCTCTCTCCCTTTACGTGAATGTACATTTTTTGGCCTTGTCAATTTTCAAATTTTATGATAGTTTCATGTGTCTTTTGTCTCATACTCTCACTTTTTTGTGTGTCTCTTTCTCTTTCCCTCCCTAAAGCTATGTTATGGACACTTTATGTCTCTTTTAATTTTTTCTATTATATTAATTTCTTTTTTTTGGAGACATGTTGAATGTCCGGTGTATCCGACAAATCAAAAATACCAACTATCATTTTTGTTACTTTTTTTATTATCCAATGAACATACATGCTTTATTACATACTTCATATATACCTTACTCGTTAAGTTAATGTTAAATCCTCGAGTCAGAATATATTTTTGTCAAAATCTAATAAATTTTTATAATATTGTGTCACTGTTGAAGGTGAAGCAAATACTGATAAAACTGGATTAAGTTGCATTAATCTTAAGATTAATAACAATAATAAGTCACATAATCCAAAAATAACCCGAAGAAGATCATTCAGTTGTATTGGAGTTGGATTTTCAAAAGGTTCGCATACCACAAACAACAATTTTATATATTTTATGTGTTATTTTGTCTTTTTAAAGCCTCTTCTTTCACCTTAACGTCTTTTTCTCCCGCTCACTACTTATTTAGGCTGTATAGCAAAAAAGAGTTTTTGTGTAAATAAAACTAATAATGACATAGTAGTCGTTAACACTTTAATCCATTAATATTATAGTAAGGAGAAAAGATTTGCAAACAAATCGTGATAGTATCATACTTTCGTTTTTGCTTTTATTATAAATTAATAATGGAAATAAGAAAAACTGGTGATGGGAACTTCTTATTTTTTCACAGAAATTTGTCTGTTTCTTACTTTCTTAGTATTTTCTGTGCTCATTAAACGGTGCCTTTCAGCAAGTTTGAAACGAGAGAAAAAATCTCAATAGCGACCATTGAAATTCATTCATATTTAAATGAACCATACCATCAATAGGTTTTCCAACGGTTCTCTCTTGCTCATCATCAAAATTGAACTAAATCGGCACTTATCGTATTGCCGCTGCTCTTTCAATTTTCTTTTGTTCAATTTAGTGAAATTTATAATAATAATAAAATCACTTGAATAAGAAAGAGAAAATTATGTCAATAGTACCATCTTTTGTTTGTGATTGCCGCTAAATTTTAAACATCTTAATTTATCAAATCTCTGTAATAATATATTATACACAAGCAGTAAGAGTCGATTGGCAAAAAAAGTTGAAGAGAATTTTTACATTCATATGACTAACAGTAAAATAATTTCATTCTATTTATGTACATAGCAAGTCTAAAAGCAAGTATTGTGAATATTTAATATAACCATTAGCTATTTTACACTCACTCATTTATGATTTGCAGAGAAAACATTACATTTTAAATTCTTTGAGGTAAAAGAAACTATTTATTCTTTTGCAATCATTTGTTGTGGTGCTTCATTCTCACTCATTCACCTTTTTAACAGTAGTTTTTCTGCAACAACAGCAATAATTATGAACAAATAGTAGAAGTTGAACATTTAAATTGTAAATTAATTTTATGAAGGAGAAAAATAGTAATAATAATAATAATAATACTTATTTTTATGTGTATTGCATAATCATTCATTTGTTGATGAAAGAAGAGAAATATGAATACAATGAGTATAAAGGTATGATGTGTTGATAGTGGGTAGGCAGACTGAATTTGTGAAGAGTGATAGAAATCCATTGGGAGCGGTAGATATAAAAAAAAATTTTTTGCACGAGCTATTAAGATGTCTTAGATGATTATCTAATTGCAATGACATAAAGTTAGCAGTACAAAAAATTGTGTGTGACTTCATTATGTCAGCCGCTCGAGTAAGATTAAAAGTATTTCTCTCTCTCACCATGAGCTCTTTTTAATTAAAGATGAATAATGAATAATAAACATGAACATAAACAAGCCGCCGCCGTCACAATACAATAAAAAGTTTACCTGTTCATATAAAGAATATATGCTTAAGCGTGCAATGCGAGAAACATAAATCATACACACAAAACAATTTTTCTCTTCATTTTTCAATTTTATTTAATATTCATTTGTAAACTAAAGACATGTTTGACTTACTTATGTATACACTAACTTGGCACTTTACAGACTTATTTTTATCTCTCTTTCACACTACCTATTATTTAGTATAATATTTTGTGCTTTTTTGTTTTCTTCTTTGTACTTTTCACTTACTCACTTATTTTTCTTCCTCAATCACACACCAAAATAAAAGTTTTCAGCCGCAACTTATTACCTTGACAATGCACACCTCAACAATAATAATAATTTCAAATCTCTTTTGTTCTCTTCTCAACTAATTTTTAGTCAGTAGTCAAAGATGGTGTAAATTGCGTGGAAATTTGCTATTTTATTTTAAAACGAACGATCAATTCTCAGAGCCAGCAGGAGTGATTGTACTTGAAAAATATCGTGTAACGATTCCCAATGAGGCTTCTTTTTCTAATAGTGAAAATTTTGAAGGCTTTCCATTCTTTATAGGTAAAATTTTTAATAAATATAAGCACGATAATATTTCGTAATTGGAAACAATTTACAGAATTTGAAGACGGCTTAAATCAAAGACTTGGTGCAACGACAGAGCAAGAAAGGAATGAGTGGGTACAAGCACTAAAAATGGCAGGATATGATTTGATGAGAGCCCAACTTCAATATTTACGTGAGCAGATTGAAAAGAGACGTGCAAGTCACAAAATGGATGTAGATGTTGACATGCATCGTTTACAGACTGGCAATAATATAGGTGAAGATGATGACGATTTGATTCGTTTTTAAATGAAATCTTTATGTGTTTTTGCATGCCAAAGATTATTGTTATGCAGTATTTCTAGATGGAAAAAATAAAAATCCACAAATTATGTGATTGTTGTTAACGATAAAAATTTTCTTTCTATTTCAATTTTTATTTTATTTAATTTAATTTAGATTTCTCTGAAGTTCCCATTTGTGAGAGTGCAATATCATGTGACAACTTGATATGTGATGCATATGGAAAACCACCGAATGCGTCGATTGTAGTTCAAGTGACAGCTCCTAATGGTGGCGGTGGTTGGATCAAATATGGAAGAACTGAAGTTATTGAAGTATGTATAACAATAAATCAGCATTAAAATCAGTTAAACATAAATGAGTCATTTCCGATTTTTTCAAACAGCGTTCATCAAATCCCCAATTTCTCTGTACAATAGTATTTCGTGCATCAGATGGATTAAATGCAAAAACCATGATTCGATTTACCGCATACGATGTACGAGAGAAAGTCTCACAAACTGCAGTGCCACTAGGCTTCGCTGAGATTTCGTTAGGGGTCATTCAAGATACAGCTAGGCTACGAATTCCGATTGGATCACAAAATAATACTGTTGGCTTTATCACTATTGTTACATTCACACCCGAGCATGACAAAAAACTTCGCTCACCAGCTAAAGTGAATGAACATCAGAGTGTTGGACATCGTAGGTCACAATCTCTTCCACCTAAATTGGGAGTGAAACTTTTTATTCCAAATCATATGAAACTTCCATTAATTTTCACAAATCCAAACGTAAGCAAAAAATATATATATATGATAATTCAATTATCGTTGATTATGCATAATTTAATCGATAATTTACTTTCTATCAGATTCATACATATAGATTGCATTCAGGACTTGCTGGTGGTGATATTAGCGTATATGAGTTTATGATGGAAAGTATGCTATGTTACACTATTCCGCAACAACTCTTATCAATTTGGATAATGCGCGAGAAAGAGTTGCTGCAAGAGATAAGTGCAATGGGTGAATTAGGTGGTGAATGGAAAAATAAACAATTAGAGTTACTTGATGCGCATCTACGCTTATTAAGAGATTATTCACAAAGTAAGCAAAATTTGCAACATCACAATGGGCGCGGTGGGAAATTTTTCAAGCCCTCTGCGAAACGAAATGATGAGACTTTGGAATTTGCGCCAATTAATTTGCACCTACAACGGATGGTAGCACACAATGATACGTTGAAAAAATCTGGTTGTTTAGATGTTGTCACAGTTGGTGCATTTACAAGACATACGGGTAAACAAAAGACTGGCGGACTTATAAAGCTACTTCATCAAATAAAAGATACGCCAACAAAAACTGAACAAGTACAGCATAAAGTTCAGGCAGCTAATGATGTCGTGCAATCAATCAAACAATTGAGACGAGAAATTGTTGAAATTATGTCACAACTATTGCTTTTGGCAAAAACTAAATCAACTAAAAACATGCTTCCACTTTGCAATGAAATGATGATTAAGACACGTGCACTATTAAACATTTGGGAGCCTTCATTGGTAGAAGAAGCATTTCGATTTATCGAACAGCATCGAATAATTGATGAACCTGACAATACAATTATGCCATTATCTCCATTTAAAAAAATTACACAGCAGCTGTGTGCTTTAGACTTGAAAAGTCCAGAACTTGAAGATTTTGCAACACCCAATGGACCACAACCAGATCTATGGCCACAACAACAAAAAATTCCTAAATCTGATTCTAAAAATTTCATGAAAGCAAAATCTCCTTCTGCTACTGATCTAAACGTGATTGCTAATGTTCAGAATGCAGTTCAGTCGTATCAAAATTTTAATTCAAGCGAAAAAATGTCAATGTCACTCCCACCTGTTTTTACTACATCGGGACAAATTAAAGAAAATGTGCATGAATTAAGATTTAGTGAGACACATTTTGATGTAAATGGTGATGTATCGTCAGAAAATAGTCATGAAAATGGAAAAGAAGTTAAAGAGAAGGAAGAAGAAGAAAGTGAAATATCATCTCTTACATCAGATCAGTTACTAGAAAGTAAGAATGAATTGCTATCAAGTCTTTATGATGAGAATGGTTATCTAATTGAAAACACATCAATCGTTTTAAATCATAATGGTGCTTTTCTTGATACTAAATTGTGTCATAATTCGGACTTTTATCGACCTTCTGAAGAACCAGAGCCATTAGATTTGACACAATTAAATATTGAAGCGAGTGTTATGTGTTTAGTGAGCAAGGTCAAATTTTTATGTGGTAGATGTGGCTCACCTGCAATTCGTCTTCGTAATCCTAGAAATTCAATTTCATCACTCAAACGTGATTCTGAATC
The DNA here is from genome assembly GCA_018290095.1 of Polypedilum vanderplanki. NCBI lineage: Eukaryota > Metazoa > Arthropoda > Insecta > Diptera > Chironomidae > Polypedilum > Polypedilum vanderplanki. The sequence continues at coordinate 32,760,218 of CM031379.1, forward strand.
AGTCGTGACAAGTCAACCGACGGGTTCAAATGAAAATGGAAATAGAAATTCAACATCTTCGATTACGGCGCTAACAAATGGAAGCAATAAGACGCCGAATATGCCGAGTAAAGATCTAAATTTAGCATTAACAGAGGCAGTGGGAGAGGTTACGAGAAAGGTGAAAAAGGGCAATAAATTTACTGATGGATTAGATTTATCATTGACAACCGATTGGGCGAGTGAATTACGACCGTCAATGAAAAAATTGAGGCAAGCGATGGATGGTTTACTGAAAACTGTACGTCTTATACATTCAGTGCAGCGATTACATCAAGATACGAAGAAAATCACATCAAATTTGGCTATTATGTATCGTCGCGATGTTTGCTTTTCACAAGCTGTAAGTTTTATATATAAGAAAGATAGAAAATCATCAATTTAATTTATTTTATTTTTGTATAAAGCTCACAACACTTATTACAGCATTAATGGCAAAATTTTGGGGAACAAATATATCAGAGCATTATATCAATGTCATCTGTGCTCTCGGTCCATTGGTCTACTTTGAAGGATATTTATCGGTATGACTTGTGCTTTTTCTTCATTTTTACATATAACAATCATTTATGATGATTTTCAAAAATGCCAATATTTCTTACGAATTTATTTCTTTTCTTTCTTCATAGTTTTATGGAAGTGAATGGGATTTTTGGTCCGATATGAATATTGCAATCGAAGATTTATCGACAGTCAATTTCACACTTGTACGACACAATACAAAAGCAATGCCTATGCCAAAAGTTAGTGGTTCGCGTCAATCTATTGTGGTTTATTTGCCAGTACCAGATTACGTTTACGCTTTACTGCCACCATCGAATGGTCAATCGCCATTGAATCGTGATCAAATTACTTTTAAAGTGACACCTGTAAGAAATTGATGCAATTAATAATTCTAAAGCAAGCAATTTTTCATTTTCCCCTTTCTGTTTCTTTTTCTAATAGGTTTTCTTCAATATTGGAATAAATGAAATGGCAACATTAGCTGAATCACTAGGATATTGTAAAGAACAACATCGTTCGAATTTTGATAATTTTGATCGACTTAAACGTTATCATATCATGTATAAGAAAATACCTATTCCTGAACCTAAAAGTAATGATAATTCACCTGGGAAAAATTATTTCATTCAAACACAATCGACAGTAAAAGATAATGTTGTGTCGGAACAGATTGTGACAAATATGTTGGATAAAATGGAAGAATTATTGAGAGTGAATAGCTCTAAGAATGTAAAAGTACTCCATGTAGCAGAAGATATTACAAGAGCACTCAATGGATTAAGAGTCACTTCATGTAAGAGTGCTAAAGATCGTACTGGCATGGCAGTGACATTGGAGCAAGCGAGAATTTTGCAACAAGAATTTCATCTGCCAGCAGGAAATCTTCAAAATGTTCTTGATGTAATGCGATCAGAGGGTACTCGTCTTGATAATACTTTCAAGAACATTTGCAGACGCAAGTATGCATTTAATTTGCCTCAAGTTCTCGCACTTCCACCACTTTATCGTCCTCCGACAGCTTCATTTGGAAAAGCACAAACTTAAAAATATATAACCGTTTTCTCTTCCTGATATAATTACCTAAATATTCATTGTGAGAATTTATCTTCCGTACTTTCAAGAAGGAAAAATTTATTATCGAAAAAGATCGTTAGTGTGATATATAAAAAATTTAATGTATTGAGCAATCATTTAATGATTTATATTAACTACCTATACCTTACTTAGAATTCTTTTACGAGTGCACAAACATACCTACATATTTATGAAAAGGTTTTTATAAAAAAAATTATTAAGTCTCTGATTACCAAAGAATTAACACAATTAAACACATGCATCTTTTATCCCATTTTTGCAAGTAGCTAATTTTCTCTAGCAGCTAATTTTTTTTTAATTTTTCTGTCCGTGCCAAAATTGTTTTCTTTTTAATTCATTTGACTTTTATTAATTCAACGAAATGAAAATTGACTTTAATATGAGAATAAAAGAAATTATAGAAATTTTATCACAATAAATTTATTAAATCAGAAGTTGTACTAAATTATTTATGCAAAAGGCAGATATTTAATAAAAATGACATAAATGAGTCATAATATTTCAAATCATTAATGTTCATCAATTTTTTCAAAAGAATATTTTTTTTCAATAGCCCATAAATTTGATTATTGCCATTGTCAGGAAAAATAATTTCTGTAACGACTTTTTCATATTTGAAAATTTTTTATATAGCTGTGCAGCTTTAAAAATTGGTGAAAGTCTCTGCGTATATCAGAGGACTTTAGCGCATTTTTGTCGCCCAGATCAGTTATATTAACAAGTTAAATAAAAGAATAGTTTACGATTTGAATTCATTTTATTAATTCATAGTATTTTGAAATGAATAATTTTATAATTCATGTACTCGAATGACTAATGGTTTGTGATGAGATGAATATGATTCATAGATAAAAACTTCAATATTGTAGTCGTCAATTCGACCGAATACTCCATCGATAACTTGTCGAGCGTTTGTTGTCGATTCGCGTGTGAGAATAGCCTTGTGTGAAAAGATTGAAGCATGAACGACTCGAGTAGACTGCCCAATTTCAATTCGTGATTAAAATCGCCAAGAATCAAAATATTTTCGCTTTCATCGATATAGTCTTTTACTTCCAAAAGCGTTTCCTTCAGTAATTCGAGACTCGATGATGGATTATTGTAGACATTAATTATTGTTAATCGATTGTCCAATTTGAAGCCACTTATTTCGACATGATTATTCGAATTACCATTTTCAATTTCGATTCGATCTGTAATGCGAGGCTCAATATTTAATTTGCAAAAGTTGATCGTTCCAAATGCTCTTGGACGACCTATCAATCGATTTCGCGAAATTTCTTCAAACTCAGGAATATTGTAACTTTCGTTGTCGACTGCCCAGGACTCTTGTAGTGTGACGATATGACTATTCGTGAAAACTTGATCCGATACGATTGTAGTTATGTGTTTTGCGAATCGATTGTGTGTTGTGTATATGATTTGAATGACATTTTCGGGTATAATACGAAGAAATTGATACTTACACAAAAAATTTTCAATAAACTTTTGCAATTTAGATTTTGCTTCTTGTTTACATATAAACTTATGCGCAGTTGCGCGCACTAAAAATTTAAATTTTCCGTTACATTTCGATTTCGAATTGATAATAAAATAAATAATACAAACCAATACAAAAGATAATACGAGTCAAAAATTTAGAATTAGAAACACTTTTATTCAAATCTTTTGATATTTCGTTCACAACTTTCGATTCGAGACAAAATATTGTTTTCTGTATAACGATCAAGTCAAATTTAATTAGTTCCAATTTTGGCCGTTGGTGGCGCTGCAATCGTTTTCGCGCGAAAAAAATTTTGTTTACAAATTTCAATATGGAAATTTAATTTCGTAATTTATAGATTATCGTAATAAGTGACAGCTTTATAACTATGTTTCCCCGAACTGATTCGATAGCACAAATCGAATACAAAAAACCGGAAGTCTCTAACTATTGTAGTTTTCGAGTTTATTTTCAACCGAACAGCAGAACAGCAGAACAGCAGAACAGCAGAACAGCAAGCCGAACAAAGTGAAATTATAAGCTGCATTTTCTATACAAAAATGCGCTAAAAATCAGTGTTTGTTTTTGATTGATCTCTGAAAAAAAATCTTCTTTACTTGAAATAAAAGTATTAATCGTCATTCTTTGTTTGTGTATCAATTAAATCGTTTGAAAGTTAGCTTATTCTGCTTATTCGCACAATGGGTAAGTGTCTCATTAATCTTTTCACGGTTGAGATAAAATGATGCAACGACTCAAAGAAAAAAAATTATACTATATTCATTAACTTGCTTCTCTCACTTATCTCAAATGTCAACACTTACAGATAATGAGGAGAGAATCGATATTTCGAAACCGTTGTATAATCAGGAAACTTTTGTTGGCAGATTCAAACATTTTCTTTTTATAACTGACCCACGGTATATTTAATTTACTGATTAACAACTTTAATTAAGTAATTGATAAACACTGCATTTCAATTATAGCACAATATTTGCAAGTGATGAAGAGTTATACGCTGCCAAAGAGTTGGTACAAAAGTACAAATTAAAACAAGAACCGGCTGGAACAACAAAAGAACAAATTCTTTATGCAAAGAAATTATATGAAAGTGCTTTTCATCCCGATAGTGGCGATTTACAAAATGTTTTTGGTCGCATGAGCTTTCAAGTTCCCGGAGGTAAACTTGCCATCTTTAATTCTAATTATAATTAAAAAAATGTTTTTTAGGTATGATAATTACTGGTGCAATGTTGCAATGGTATAAGAGTGCTCCACAAGTTATTTTCTGGCAATGGGTCAATCAATCTTTCAACGCAATAGTTAATTATACAAATCGAAACGCAAACTCGCCAATTACAACCAACCAAATGGGATTCGCTTATATCTCAGCAACTTCAGCTGCACTGGTTGCTTCATTAGGTTCAAAAAGTTTTTTGCAAAAGCATGCTAGTCCATTTTTTCTTCGTTATGTGCCATTCATTGCTGTGGCTATTGCTAATGCAGTTAATATTCCTTTAATGCGTCAAAATGAGATTTTAAATGGAATTGATGTTGAAAGTGAAAAAGGCGATGTAGTTGGAAAGAGTCGAGTTGCATCTGTCACTGGAATTTCTCAAGTCATAATCTCACGAATTGTAATGGCAGCACCAGGAATGTTAATTCTTCCTGTTATTATGGAAAAGCTTGAAAAAGTGAAATCATTTAAGCGTATGAGTGTTTTACATGCACCATTCCAAACAATTATGGTTGGTTGTTTCTTGATTTTCATGGTTCCAACAGCATGCGGTCTTTTTCCACAACGAGCAACACTCAGTGCAAGCACAATTAATCGTTTGGAACCAGAATTTTATAGAGATATAGAAGAACGCACTAAAGGAAATGTTCCTGAAAAAGTCTACTTTAATAAGGGACTTTAAATTAAATAGCATTTAACTATGATTGCATTTTAGTATAGAAAGCCGAATGATTCCTTTTAATTTTTTATGAAAATCTTTTTTGTTATTTTTAAGAGTTTTAAAGTTATTCGAATACTTGATGATATTTTCTTGCAAATAGGTATATACGACAATAATAATTTATGTCAAAAAGCACATCAAATTTAAATGTAGTTTATTATCCAAAGACATCTATATATGGCTATATAGAATAATAAAATATATGAACAAAAATTCTATATTATTCAACAAAGCATTTTCTTTATTTCATCATCATATGCGACATCAATACATGAATTCTCTTCAGAATCTAAAATATCTTTCTTTGCTCCATAGTTTAAAAGTAATTTTATACAATTTGTATGACCACAAGAGGAAGCATAATGTAAAGCTGTGCTACCTTCATTATCTTGTAAATCAACATCGATTCCTTTTTGAGATAAAAATGTTTCAAGGATTTGATCCATTCCTCTATCACTTATCCAATGTATAAGAGCAAGACCGGAGTCTTCATCTATCTCATTTAAGTCTTCAATCGATGAAAGTAGCTCTTTGAACTTTTCAACATTTCCCTCTTTTATGAAATCTTCTATTGTCTTATCTGCATCATCTATTAACTCATCTTCATTTTTCATTCGAGAGACACTTACACCAAATGAATGTTTGCTTTTGTCACTGTTCTGTTCAGATATATCAATCCATTCAGGCATTATATCAGTTAAAAGCTTTACATATTCTTTCATTGCCTCCTCTTGGGTCATTTCTTTTAGTGAATTCCATGCTTCCCATTTTGCTCGATCATTAAGTTTGAAAAATGAAGGTTTTGGATTTTGTTCAGGATCTAATTTTCCAATTGTTGCTTGCTTATAAAAACTGTAAAATTTTAATAATTGATCTTTGTTGAATTTATGATGATTTGACTGGATGTAGTTAGCAGCTAAATTAAACTTATCTTCTTCTTTTTCGGACATCTCTACTCTATTCTATCTATCTATTAAATGCTTGTACGATTAATCAGCAGATTGGTAAAATATTTTGTTGCCTTCAAGTCGATTTTCTTTATTTTCCAAATTCGGTAGAGTGTTTCTATTAACTTCAACAAATCCGTATCTTTGTGATAATCCTGTCTTTTTGTCAAATACTACATTCGCTGTAAATATAAATATATTAAGCATAATGAATGTTATTATTGAGATATTTATTTACCTGATATAACACGACAGCCTAATTGTTGAAAATATTTTTTCAACTCTGTTGATCCAACTGTCCAAGGGAGATTAGAGACAAATAACTTGTGAATTGAACGTACCATCACCTTTAATTGTAAATTAAAATATTTATATCCAAAATTTTTTCGTAATTTACGAGATAAAATTAAAAATTAATTTTTCTAATTTTCAACCTCGTTTTGAAAGCGAGCCCTTGTAAAATTACGCAGTCGTTTATTTATAAATTCAAAAATTCCGTTATTTTAAGATAAAATCATAAGTTCTAAAATTTGAAAGCTTCAATATTATTGCCGGTATTTAAAAAATGGAATTAATTTTAATATTTATAACCATATTGTGTTAAAGAATTAAAAGAGATGAAAATTTCTAAAGAGAATAAACTCCATCCACATGGTTTTATTATTATGACAAAATGACTTCTCAATTATGCGCAGGACTATGCAAAAATTCGCTTTAAAGCAATCAGTTTTGTGAGAGGAAAAGAGAGAAAAAGATGCATTGTGTGAGAGAAAATAATTTTCCAAGAATTTTTCTCACTCGCAGTTATGTTTTGATTTTCATTTAAAGAGTGCTGCAAAATTTTTTCGTGTGCCGTCTCATGACTTTAAAATAAGAAGAAGAACAAACACAGGCAAGCGAAAGAAGGAAATAAATTCAAAAGCAAAGAGAATTGTTGTGTAATGTTTTCAAATCCTAAAAGCGAAGAGAAGATTTTAATGTGATGAGAAAAGATTAAGAAAAGCTTAAATCATAAGTCAAATGCGAATAAGACACAATTCTATACAAACACACATTCATTTTGTCGTTGCTTGGTGTAGTGGAAAAGAAAAAAGACAGCCTCTGAGTGAAGTTGTATATTTAGAAGAAAGAAAGGAAAGAAAAAAGAGAAAGAGCGTAAAACGAAACAAAAAGTGTGTGGTAAGAGGCATAGAAAAAATTGAATGCTGCTGCAGAATAGGATTTATTGTATTGTGGATGGTTGTAGACAATATTAGTAGAAAGCTTTCATCTCCTATTATTTCGGGTGAGCGTTCATGCATTTATATACAGTCAAATGTAATTTAGATTATATACCAGTCTTTCATTATATTTTGACTAACAAAAATAAATACGTATGCAAGTATGTTACAAATGGCATTTTATATTTTTAATACTTCTCTCTCTCATTTGTCCTTTTTCTCTTCTTTCTCTCTTTTCCTACTACTTACTGTTTTTAAACGCCATGTACTATGTATACATATTGCCAATGCTCTATGTGTCTCAATGTATGTCTGCGGAAAAGAAAAAAATCTCATTACAAGATTTCTTATTCTATTCTCTGCTCACATGAAAAGCGAGTCAGTCAGTGGGGGGAAGATAAGACAAGACATTCGACTAATGTAATATAATAGAAAAATAAGGAGTCCCAAACGACTAAAGGGCGAATGTACGAAGCATGAATGAATGAATGAGAATATGTACGTTATAAGAAAAAGGAAAGAGTATGAGAAAGAAGAAAGGACGAATACTAACAGCAGACTATCATCATCGTGACTCTTTACACACGAGAATCAAAAACAAAGAAATATTTACTTTTCAGAGCTTTTTCACCCAATAAATTTTCTCTTCTCATATCCTTTCTTACCCGTTCAATTCATTGCACATATGTTCGAGATATATATATATATATAATATTGAGAGAGCAAAACGAACTAAATGACATGGACAGTATAGTTATCATTTATAAGGAAGAAAAAGACTTTTCCTTCCATTTATATCGAAAAGTATTGATATATATAAGATGTAGTACAACACAATTTATATCTTCCATGGACATCCATTCCAAATGCTTTCTCTCTGTATCGCATAGCATATGCAAGAACATCAACAAAGAAAAAAATATAAAAATACAACAGAAGGCTACGATAGCAATGAAAGAAATTATATAGATATTGACATACATTTTTATAAAACATATTTCAATCGATTGTTGGACATTTTTAATTCTCTGTTATCCTTTGCCTATGCTAGCCCAGCAAGCCACCTACCTTTAGCAAAAAAGCTATGAATTACAGATTAATTTCACCTGAATGAGAAAGAATAATGAAAGGCACCACTCTGTGATTTTTTTGCTCTAAAAAAAGGAGCAACAGCAGCAGCAGTTTGAACATGGAGTAGAATGAAAAATTTAATAAATTTTCGATGAAATGGTTGAACCTTAAAAAAGCTGAGAAAAAAGTTTTCATGTTGGGCTAAAAATTAATTAATGAAAAATACCGCAAAGTCATAAAGAACTTGAAATGTTCCGTAAGCCATTAACTTTATGTGGTAAAGAATTTTCAATTGGTCATTCTTCCGACATAAGGCGATCAAACAAAATTCCAATTTTCTCTCTCTCTTTTTTTTCTTGATTTAATGTTATCAGCTTTGTTGAGGGAAAAAGTTTTTTTGAGGGCGGGCAGTTCCTAATAGCCACAAATTCCATTTATCATCAATGACTGGAAATTAAATCACGGTAGAAAGAGAACGAGCAAAAAAAAGTGTGAAATGAAGAATGAAAAGGAATAGGAAACTGAAAAGGAAGAAGAAACTTTCTTCCTCTCACCAACAACGTGCTGCTACTCTTTCATTTTATTTCTCTTTTCTGACTCATACTCGATATTTTGCAAGTAAAGTGCTATCACGGCGGCTGTGGTAGTGAAAAGTCTAAAAAGAAAAGAAAACCCATCAAAATCAGGTGTGTCGTGGGCACAGATTTTCACAGAAATCATTACTAATAGATTATTGTAGGTAATATAAATTTATGGGGTGCTTCTGCTGATTCGTAGCTAGGTAGGCAACTAGGCACAATGGAATCAAATCAATAATTTGTATCTATGTTTATATATAAATAAAAAATAACATCATCGCATGAGCAGCAGCAAAAATACGCCTCTGACGGAAGTATGTGAATCTGATGTAGGATGAAGCAAAGAAGAAGTAGAAAAAATGGAAAAATAAAAGAGAACTAAATTGTGTCTATCATTTTTTTGCCCTCTACGGTGCTGCATACTCTCTATTCATTCTTTTTGCTTGCTTGCTGGCTCGACCATTCAACAATGAATGAAATGATATATCCTATATCCCTTTCTCCAGCAGTCTGCTTCTTTCTCTCTCTTTTTACCACTACAATTTATTTAATACTTTCGCACAACATTATAGGTTTTTTTATGTGAAGATGATAAACGACTTTCTCTAACTTGTCTCTATTAAAACGGTTTTTACTGATTTGAAATGAATTTTTAAATGTTTTTGGACATAAAAATAAATTTGTTGATCAATTTCGCAACAGTTTACTAATTTTGAGGATCAATTTTGTCTCTTTTATGTGCCTATATAAAATAGAAAAGTTTTTATTTTATATTCTCAATTTTATATATCCTAAATGAAAGCAGAACAGAATTCTATAGAGAGAAAAACATAGACGCATACTGTCAGTCGTCAGTCAAGAAGAAAGAAGGAAAGATGTGTAGGAGAATAAAAATAAGAAACATCAAATAAATTTTAATAGCTTTTTCTTGCCTTCATTCACTCATTCGATTCGATTTTTCACAATACATTGAGGGAAGCAAGAAAGATGGGTTATTTGTTGTGTGTTTTTTTACGATTGCACATCAGCAAGCAAGCAGTAGCAGTAGGTATGTACAAATTGATGAAAAGTGATAGGAGGATGAATAAAGCTTAAATTCTCTTAAGACGAAAAAAGTGAGTGAGAGATGTTGAAAAGAAGATGAAAAAGGTAAGCTATAATAAACTTGAAGGAAAACGTACACAGGAAAATGATGGTGAAAGTTTTCGTTAAATCATATAAAATCGATAGCATTAAAATTTATGACGAGTGAAGAAAAAGAAAAACTGCCTAATCTTCTTAAAAATAAGCGAGAAAAACAACAACAGCATATCTGAAATGCTACGTCAAAAATCATTGCCAATGAAGTCAATCAAAATTCCTCTCATCTCAAGAAACCCGATTGAATGAAAAAAGGAGGCTTATTATATTAGGATGAGAGCATGAAGACTTCAATCATTGATTTTTCTGTTTTTCCCACATCATTTTCAAAAAAGAATATGTGCATACAGAAATAAAAATGAAATCATATATGAAATGCGGGAGTAGGATGAGAAAAGAAAAAAATTCTTTGGAATCATTTATTTTTACGACCTTTTTACCCGTCGAGCAATCTAATCTTCATGAACCTTTTTTTGATATTCTGTCTCTCCCAAATTTTTTTTTTTTTTTGAAAATGCCATTCGAGCTGATTATGTCATATCCGGAAAAGCTTACTTACTATCCCTTATACAATATTTCTCTTTCTGTGTGTAAATGTGTATTCAAGAGATCGGTTTCTTTTTTACCATGATACACCATACTCCTCTTCTTTCTTCCGGTGTTTTCTTCTTATCTTTTTCTTTTTTAGTAGATAAGAAGTTTTAGAAAATTATCATTATTAAAATTCAACTTTTATAGAAATTTGAAAAACAAAGAAAATTTATAAGTATTATCTCATTAAAAATAATTTATAATCTTTAATTTTACCTATATTATACTTTATTCTATTTAATTCTTCATTTGAAATAAAGATAAAGCTAATTTCATGGCTAATTTACAAATTTTGTTCAGGAATTTTAGCGGTATTTTCAATTTTTTTTTAAAAAATACGTTAAAGTTTTAATTTGAGTACATTTGTTAATTTTTAAAACAAAACAAAAATCAACTTTATGGCTGACAAACGCTATATCAACATGTCTTGGGGAAGAAAAACTTTGAGTAAATCTTCTTTGTTGCTCTTTCAATGCTTTCTGAACATGAATGAAAAGAAAAGAAAGGTAGAGAAAACATCAAAAACGTAAACATATCTGATTTATGTATTCTTTCCGCAAAAAATCTCAGCTCACTAAAATAGCTGTTTGTTATACATCCGCAGAATGTCATAATCTAAAAACCTACCTTTTCAAATAAGAATAATATAAAAGTCTACCCCTTTAACTCATCCTCACCCGCCCTTTAATTTTCATGTCTCACATCTCTTTCACTGTGTGTCTCATTCAAATCTAAATTAGACCTTTTTTGTCTTCAGTCCTATTTTTCTCCTCCTCTTTTTTTCTCCTTTCAAAACCAACTCAACTCACTCACATTTCTCGTAAAAATGCCTTAATTGAATTTCCCACAGAGCTTTTTATTTGGGTCCATACATACAAAAAAATATTTATTTATCCTGATGCTTTCTCTCTCTCCTCTCCTTGATGAAATTTTATTTTTCTCTCTCTTTCACTCTTTCCATTGCTCTTTTATTTATCTTTGTTTTTTTTTGTGTCACAGCTGGAAATAAAGGATATTTCATGTTTTTCAATGTTGTATTAAATAAATTTAATTTTTATTTTTTTTCCTTTCTCTCTCTCTCTGTCTATAAATAGATATATGTGTATGTATTTGTGAATGTTTGCTTTGAACAAACAAGTCTCATTCATTTTGAACCTTCAATTAAACAATTATGAAGCTTCATTTGGTGATCCTCTTCATTCTCTATGTATGCTGTTTCTATGCTATTCGGACAAAATAAATTAAATTTTTTCTCCTCTCCAATTTCAACTCTAATTGCTCTAGACAAGTATTTATATGTGTGTGGGAGTATTTTTATACAAAATCCAAGGAGTCTCAACTCAAAAAGTTGACGATTAAATTTGTAGAAATTTGAATTTGAATGAGTGCGTTTCACTACGAAAAAACTAAAATTTTCCTAGAGAAAAACGCACTAAAATTTTGAATTTTTTCCTTTTTATGATAATTGCCGCTTTAAACTCGATAGTTTTAATATATTTAAACATTATTAAGAGAATGCTATTTAATTTAGTAAGATATACACAAAATATGTCAGTTTTGAAAAATCTTAATTTTTGTAACGAACTTTTTTTAACGGAAATAACGGTCAGTTGACACCTCCTGGACAAAAAAATATTTTGCAGAGTGTTGATGCCATAACAGCATGAAATCTCACCGAAAAAAAAAATTATTTAATGCCTGAAGAAATGCATGCATTGTATGTATATATATGTGTGTGAAAATTTAGGTTATTAATTGTTCAAGCTCTGACAGCAGATGTTTATAATAGCTTTGATTACCTTTTCGTGGTGCTGCAAACATTTTTACTCATTATCATTATAGAATGTAGTTGGCTTTCTCAGAACTAAGTTTATTTATATATGTTAATAAAGTTTGAAAATAACTTTTTACTTGCTGTTAACAACTGTCTATGATTTACATTGAAAATAATTATGCTATAATTATGCTTGTTATAAATTTTAAAAGGAGCCACGTTTCAGTAAATTATTGCTAATGACAACATTTCTACCTACATCATTCTTGTAATTAAAATTTTTTTAAAAAGTTTTTCAAAAGTTCGTGATGAAAATGTTTGTCACTGTAAAAGAGAAAGAGAACAGTAGAATTAAAAACCAATTAGAACAACAACAGATGGCAAAGAAATCATTAAGCTGTTTTTAATTAAAAAAATCACCAATATTTCGTTCTCACTGTAAAAACCAAATGACAATAATATCCTCAGGTAGATGACCCTCTTTCCGCAGTAAAATATGATTAATTACCATCATCAATAATACTTTATTTTTCACCTTTCTACCTACACTCGACTCTACGCAACTTTAACAAACACATATATAAATATTGTACAATTTATTATTAAATGCTAAGCCACACTTTGCTTTCTCTCTTCGCATAATGATAGATGAATGAATGATTGCAAATAATGGAATTTCCATAAAAATAATAATAATAATGCCGACTGATCTAAATAATTCAACAGTGATTGCCCTATGCGTATAAATAGACTGTTCGCGCGATGCGGCAAAAAATGAATCAATGCGAGCGAGAGCAGATCATTAAAAATTCATCCAAATTGTTCATCTAAAGTGTCTAATGTGCCTAATTCAAATTCATTTTCGAAATTAAATATTTAAATTTTTCAAACTTAATTGACACTTTATGAGTGCATGCCTCCATCGACTTGCTTAAAATTGCATGAGTATTGTTTCAATGCAATGAACAATTCTTGGATGAAATTCAATGCCAATTTGAATTGCTTTCAAAAGAAAAGAGAGAAGTTTTCACTCGTGCGAAAACTTGTTTAGACATTAAGATCCATGTATCAGGATAACAATTATATTATTTGTTGATTCTATGGTTTTTGGCTTGTTTGTTGTATTTAATTTCTCTCCATCAACAGCAAACCGCCTTAAAAACTACTAAAAATGAAATCTACAAATAAATAAATATATGAATGTAGCTAGTACAGTATGTGTGTTATAACATCTAAATGAGGGTAGCACGCAACTTTAATGTCGGTGTGAATTATAGCTCACGATATTTCCGCTTCGGATTTTTCATGTTTTATTTCTTCTCTCATTCTCTCTTTGAATTTCAAATTGATATTAAATAAAAATGAAGGAGAGAAGCAAACAGTAAGCACTGAAATTGTGCGCGTCCATTCACATTGAATTGAATTCAATTTTTATATTTTATTATTCATTTAGCTTTCGTTAACTCGCTTATCGTTTGCAGTCGCATGCAATCTGCTAAATCAACAGAATAAACAATAGTAGCACAACAGGGCATACGAGAATGAAGTCAACAATTTCATCGAGTGAGCAAGAGATTAAGGACGATTATAAGTAAATGAACTTGTCTTAAAAGAATGACATATATGTAAATGACATTGCTCTTTCAAAATATTAAAATTTTCTTACTGTTCTTAAATATGAATCAACATAAATGTAATGTGATACTTATCGAAATGATTGTGACATAAATGAAATGAAAAACAAGCAGTTGAATGTTCATCAAATAACAGAAAATGCAATGAAATGTTCTCTGTTCCATTTCATTTCTTCTTCTTCTCTGTGGGACGATCTAAATGATGAATTTTTGCATGTTTTCTCTTTTCAAGTAATGGTATGTAAGTGTAGTCTGACGGCTACAATCCAACCCCAGTTTTTCACCAGAGCAGCGCGAGGGTGGCTAAAATTTCCAATAAGAAAGATTATTTGCCCGCAAGATGCTTCTGGCTTACGTTTATTTTCATTTCCTCATCGCTATAATGGACCATTTATGTCTTTCGTTTACTCACATAAGGAAAGAAAACAATTTTTCTGCTTCTGCTGTTCAGATAGCGTACATGTACGTAAAAATGCTATTGTAACATTAGAATTAAACAAATATAAAAAACCTTCTTTCATTTCCAAATTGCTCTCTGGCATATAATGTGATGAGATGTTCATAGTATTATTTTTATTTCTTTCTCTTTATCCTTATACATTTATTCTCATGACCATTGAGTTAAATGTAGTGAAATTGTTTTGTTGTTGTTGCTACAGTCGAAATCATTTTCATTATACCTTTCAAGACAACTCTATATTCAACCAGAGTTGTTATTTACTTAGTCTATCAAAAATATTTTAAATTCCTAATAATTTATTATTAGGGTAAAGAACCTAATTTTGGGACACTTTTGTTAGGTTTCAATAGAAAATGTCAAAAATCTCTTTTATTGCATGAATTAGCTCAATGAATATATTTTGTACATAAAGATAGAGCTTTACTTTATCATTTTAATAAATATTTGAGAGCTATAAGTCTTTAATTATTGAGTTATTAGCAAAATAAAATCAAACCTAATTTTGGGACAGAAAACCTATTTTGGGACACTTTTTAATTTCGACTTTTTACTCTTTTTTATACTTACTTTTGTTGATAAAACACTCAATTAACTTCTTTTATTGCTCTAAAATACATTTTAAGCACTCAAATCAGCAGAATTCATTGAAATTATCAATTCGAAAAATTTTGGTTTTGTTCCATATTTTATAATTTTCTATAGAAAAATTAAGTGTCCCAAAATTAGGTCGAAAATTGAAATCAATTTTTAAATTTAATAAAGTAATTCTAGCTCTTTAATTATTCATTAGTGAGTTTATAAAACGTTTTAGTGCTTGTGAAGATTCAAATTTGAGTGCAAAAGTACTATAAAAAAGTAATCAATAAAATAGAAAATGGAAAAAAGTGACGGAAAAATCAACAAAAAATTTTCATTTCCATGAATAAAAGAAATTTTTTTTATTATCAAAAAGTGTTAAGTGATCGTGAAATTAAACATATACAGTGTAATAAGTGAACAAAACGAGTGTAATAAGCACTCATTTAATATGATTCATATATAATAAGAGATTAAAATTAAATATTTATAATTGTAAACAAAAAGTGTCCCAAAAATAGGACTGTCCCAAAATTAGGTTCTTTACCCTACTAAACAAAAATCCTAAATGACATGGAAAGTGTCCGTGCGTAGTAGGGGGACACTTAAGCGCATTTTTGTGCCTAGATCAGTGTATGTTAACTAATTACAGAATTATTAATTTATTTAAGAACAAATTCACACTTTAAAATAATTTGATTAAAATAAATAAATAAAAATACAGGAAAATCATATTTATAAAATTTTGATATATGAAAGTACGGTAAGCGTTCTTAATTGATACCTAATTTACTGAATCTTCTGATGATACTATTGATATAAAAAAAACGGTTGAGTAATATTCAAAATATTTGAAGTTCCAATATTTACCGTTGGTGGCGCTGTAATCGTTTTCGCAGCCAACTTCGCGTTGTTTACATTTTTCAATTTGGAAATTTAAATTCGTAATTTCCTAATTAATTCAATCAATGGCAACATTCTAATAAAGATTGCCGCCAGTAACTCGATTGCACAAATCAAACATAGCAAACCGGAAGTCTCTAGCTATTGTAGTTTTCGAGATCTCATCCCTCACCCAGCCGTGAGCCAGCCGATCAAAGTGAAGATATAAGCTGCATTGTTGTTCCAAAAATGCGCTAAAAATATATTCATTAGTTTAATAAAAGACTCGAAAATAATGGAGATATTGTAAGTAATAAAGTAATTTTTAAGAAATTATAAATTTGTTTACATTTTTGACAACTCTGAATTCATTTTTGTGCTTACTTATATTATTGTGTTGTTTGTTTGATCTTTGTGTGGAAAAAGAAAGAAATTAAAAGAAACGATATGATACAAGATGAGAGCTTTAGTATAAGAATGTATGTGAGAAGAAAATGTATGAACTACTGCTGTGCCATGAATGGTCATTTTGGCTTTGAATTTTTTATACCTTTTCCATTTCTTGTATTAATTATAAACAGCTCATTTTTTGTGCTGTCGAAAACTTTTAGTCATTATCTATGAAAAAAGAACAGAAATAGAAACTTTTCATGAGGTTAAATTTCAAATTTGTTTCACAAACTTCAAACTTTTTCTAATACATACATATTCTTCTTTTAGTTGAGAAGAAAAACAAACTTTTTCAATTTTTATGAGGATCATGTTTGAGGAATCCCGACAAAAGCCAAAAGGATAAATCTCTCTCTTTCTTTCTATCTTCATCACTAAAATATGTACATAAAACGGTATAGTAGGAAGATGTTAAAGAAATGATTATGAGACTGGATGATGGTTTTATGGCAGTAGTAGTAAAAAGCAAACGAGTGAGAGAGGCGAAAAAAGAAAAAAGTTGGAATGGTCGGGACTAGGTTGTGGTAATAACTATGTCTGCCACAAAATGAATTTTTTATTTGCACATTTTCCAATATTCAGTTGTTGAGTTTGCCATTTATCCAAACGATGGCTGCTGATACTGTCTACACTTGCTTATGCTTTTCTTTAATTTCCTATCATCATTATCATTATCGTTCAAGTCTTTTTTCGCCTCGCCTTTCAACGCGTTTCAATACAAGCTCATTAAAGATTATTGCAAATTGTTATTCGATGATGTGTTTTTTTTACACAAATTTTGAAGAAAGCAATCTGTTTGCCACACGCAGGCATTCATTATTTTCTCACTCTAAAAAAAGAAAGAAGAATAAAAACAGTGTGTTATGACACACCAAAACGGTATCGATAAAAGAAGAGAAAAATTAATAGTTTTTCCATTCTTCTACATAAATAAAAATTTATGAAGTCAATGGTGATGATGACATTTATTATCATAAAGAAAAATGAAATGAAAAGAAAATCATAACTCTAAATATCATCATTATTATAATAATAATAATCGTTTACTGCCTTAATATCTGATGCATCATTCCTCTTATGAATTTTTATTATTATATGTGCGATTATTGCTTGTAATTTTTTCTTCTTTTTCACACTCTATTATTTTCTTTTCATCTCCCGAATGAATATTGTCGGTATGTTTGTGCTCACAGGCTAAAATACGTGATGACAAAAGCCAACACGAAAATATCGAAAAGTAATTTTTTATGATAATTTTTGTGTTCTCTCTTTTTCTCAGTGTTACCAACATACAAAATAAGAGTTCACGCGCAAGATAAAGAATTATACATGGCGAAATAAAATTTCGAGTTCGATAGGAATAGGCAAACATTATTTACTTTATATCAGACGATTTATTACACGACGCAATCGAGATAATTTTTTCCCTTTCTCAGTTTATTTCCCTTTCGCATTTGAACATGATGATGTAAACAACACGATGACGATGACGACGAAAGAGAAGAGTCAAATATAATGAAGAGATCGTGTATAACAAATTACGTTTTAAAAATAGCTCACTGATTGGAATCTTGACATTGAGAAGTGCATCTTTAATGATCATGTTCCGTAATCCATTTAAATAGAGATTTTTTCCCTTATTGAGTTAGTCTCTAAAAGCACAAAAGCTCTCTCTATTTTTCTCTCATTTTTTTTGACAATTTTTGTTTCCTCTGTCCTTTCAATGTTCAATTTTTTTTAGTTATCGTCGTCGTCGTCACATTGTGCGCATACAAACAAAAAATATAGAGAGACTCACAAATACAGTGTGAAAATGTATACTCTCTTCATTGAGCGCCATGTGATTCTCAGCACACAACAGAGAAGAAGAAAAAAAGTTGTTTTTTCTTTTCTCCGCTCACTCGCTCAGATAGCTCAGTTTCATATATACTGTCGACAGGAGAGCATCGAAAATAATCTTTTTCTCGGCTTCTCTGTGTGTTGTTTGACGAGAAACGAAAAATTGAGAAGAAAAATATTCACACATAAAATCGTATTTTATTGTAATTTTTGTGTCTAGTGTGCGAAATATATACTCAGACATCAGTTGCTAATTAAGAAGCAATTTTTGTGAATTTTTTTATAACATCTACATGTGAATTAATAAAATTCATTGAAGTCAAGAAATCAAGTGTCAAAAGAGCAGAAAATTATTTAAAATAAAAATAACAAAAATTCCATAATAATAGGAAATTTTTATTTACGCAACGTGAATGTAAGTGAAATATATTTTTTTTTTACTTTTTATTTTCTTGGCAAAATAAGAAGAGCATAAATATAAATAGATTTCAAACGTCTATGAAATCCTACGTCTTTGTTTTCTGATCTTGCTTACAAAGACAGAACATGACAAAGTCAAATACGTTTATACTTTGCTTTATCAATTTCAATCAGAATATTGTGCAAACTTAAGTGATTTCATACTGCCAATCGAAATTGCTACTGCTTTCATGTTTTAATTTGTGTGCAAGTTGTTGATTCCGCGTAGTTTGAAAACAAAAAGCGACAGCAACTATCCGACTTGACATTCATGACATCACATTAATTCGCTATGTAGTCACTCTCTTGCTTGCTGTGTGTATAACTTTTTTATCGATGTATTGAACAATGAATAAATGAATAAATATAAACAAATTGAGCAGCAAGAAACAAAGAAAGAGAGAGAGAGAGAGCAACGAGTATCGACCGGTTTATGAATGTACAGAAAATTCCATGTAAAAAAATAACGTAAACATTTTACTTAGCTGAGAGGTTATCACTTGTCCATCACTTTTCACCCTCACAAATTCCTCTTATCAGTTGTATTCCTATGTTTCGTGTATGAATGAACGAGAAGGAAAATAACAAGCAGAAAAATTATTCAGCGTTAAACTCGCTTAAACGTTTCGATGATTATGAAAAATGGACATCATGGTGAAAAAAGTGCTTGTTGTTGTCGTTGACTTGCCTGCTCCATTGTCTGTATACGATCCTTCATATATTCATTTTTCCGTGCTGTCATTGACAATGAACAAATAACTTTTCACCCAATTGTTGTGCCTAGTTCATGGTTTAATTTACCGTAGAATTATGGACACAATAGGTGTTCTTTCCGATGCCTTGTTTGTCATAATTAATGAACGTGATAATGGTTTAAATATATAGGGCAAATATAAAAAATATCTCACTAATATAATGATTTTCATAATTTTTTTCCTCACTCTATTGTATCCTCTCTCACTATGTTACCTATAAAAACTAAAACGTGTGTGCATGCATATATAAGTGTATGGTAATATAATATGACCAAGCCATTGAATATAATTTAGATAAATATAAATGTCCAATGCAAAATAAATTGCTTTGATAGTCACCAATGCTATTGCTCTTTTTCATACCTGTATGTATGTGTGTATTTATGTATTCGTGTGCAAAAATGTAAAAAGTCATGATATTCCGACGGATAGATATCAGCGCACACAAAAATCCCTTTTTTTATTGGATCCAATAAATAAATTTGAGTATAATGGTGAAAATATTAAAATCTCAGTTAGAAAGAGTAAAAATTGAATAATTTATAAGAATGTGAGAACGGGATATGGTTTAGAAAAAAGAGAAAGATGAAATTTGAATTTTCTATCCCTACGGAATTGCTTGTGGCATGTTTTCCATTTGCAGGTGGAAGCAATTTAAAGATGATTAAATGAATTTCTCGCTATGCTGTCTAACTCTAATTGAAACCGTATATATACTTGTCATGTGACTGTTTCACTAAATTACTTCTAATTACCATGTGCGACTTTTGTGTGATTAATAAAAGATTTTTTCATTCGAGAAATATTTCGTGAAGGGCATTTAAATACAAAATAATTGAGTTGTAAATCAATTTTATTCACTTTATTTTTATTTTATAAAAAAAGTTTTAATTTCTTTCAATTTGATTGACATTTATTTATTATGGATTTTTTTCTCCTAACATTGAATTTGAATATTAAAAGAATTTTCTTGGTCAAATTAAAATAAAAAAAGTCTGCAGAAATCTAATTTTTGCTTTGTAAGCATTTCATTTTTATGGTTTTTAATCCATTAATTTTTAATTTCTCTTTTATTTTTAAGTGACAAAATGAAAGCAATTTCAATTTTACTAAGAGAATTTTGCTCATTTTGCATGGCAAATGGAATAGAGATGAAATAAAAAATATTAAAAGGGATTAAATGTTAATGTGCTCAATGTTGGAAAAAATAATTTAATAAAAATTATATTTCGGCGTGTACAGAAGCAGCAGCAGCAATAGCAGTAGCAAAAAAATGTCGCATCCAATTCGAATTCATTCATATTTCACTAAATAAATACTCATTGAGTCGCTATACAATGTCGCTCGCTTACGCGCTTCTGTGAATAATTTTTTTACTGCGAGTTATTTCTCTGTATGTGACACTCTGTTGAAATAAAGTTTGAGTAACAAATTATGATTTCGTGATGTAAATTTTGTGTAGTGGTGTGTTGAATATACTTATTGCTATACAATTTCGAGAATTAAGTCTAAAGTTCTTTTTCATTCTTTTATTATTTTACTATGGTATGAAGGAAAGAAGGCAAGAATTCATGATATAGCAGAATGTTCCTTTTTAAAAAAATGTAAAAAAAGATGAAAATGTTGCAATGATTTTGCAAAAATCACCAGAGCAAAAGTAACGACTTTGAAATTTTTCACTCGACGCTCTCCTTTATTTGCCATCTTTTATCCATCTACTTACTTCATTCACTTACATACAATCTCATAAATAAGTATGAGAAAAAGCAGTAAAAACAACAACGAAAAACCCATTTATGAAAACAAATTGCCATTTAAATAATACAACAAAAGAAAGTAAAAATATTCAAATTCCTTCTTTCTCTCTTTTACCCTTCAGCCTGCCTGCTTGCTTTGTGAATAATTTTTCTTTATTCTCTGCTCAAGAGCGAGTTACTTACAGTCACTAATAACGCGACGGCAGCGGTGAAATATGTAATGGCTTTTAGAAGCATAATTCTTTTCGCACATAATCTCTAGCTACATGCAAGGATCTATTTTATATTTCTTTTCACACGGAGAGGGAAATGATTCATGTAGAAGCACCTAAAGAGTTCTTGAAAATGTTACGATGAAATGTGAGATTAATTGACTCCCATTTTATTAAATTAGATAGAGAGAACGTAAGCGTGATTTGTGCTGAACAATCAAAAAAGAGCAAAAATTTGTTTGATGACGCAGAATTATTTGTATCAATTTTCTCTCTCCATTACTAGTACCACAATAGCAAGCAATATTACATACATACATAAAGCATGGAGATTTATATAAATTGTCGATTCGAATACACATTATTTACACATCGAAAAGATGTTAACACGAAATTAAATTAAATGGCCTTCAATATTGAACTTGCTGCTCTCTCATTCGAAATCGAGAGCAAGTGGCTGACTGAGATGATGAGAATATAAAGACGATGTATGTTAAAATAGACAGCAGTAGCAGTATATGAGAGTGAGAGAGTATTGTGCGAAATATGATGAGTTAACCGAAGTCAAAGTCATTGAAATGTTACAGAGCGAGACTAATGCGATTTTCTCCATTTATGGTATCATTTTTACAAATAGAAGGCACAAGCAAATGTCTTGCAGGGTTGTCGTATAATTTCAAACTATGAATGTTTTACCAAGCTAGGAAAAATCACAATCAGACATATACATATTTAGAAGGGAAGAGAAGAATTTTCCGATCGATATTTTCGTCATTGAACTTTATTACCCTAATTCATACAACTTTTTCTCCCTTCTCTTTCTCTATTTTACGAGTATGTACACTTTTTTTTTGTATGTTTGTCCTTTTGTGCTTCACCGCCATCATATATGAAAGACTTTCGCCATATATTTCACTTCAATTTCTACTTTTTGCTCACTTTTATACGACTTACAAGTGTTGCTGATAACGATATTAACGAGTAATCCATTTTATATCGTTCCTCATACACATTGTATACCACACGCCCTAGATGAAATGAAATAAAATGAGTTTGAGGAAAAATGCTGAGGCGAAGAAACAATCGAATGTGAGAGAAAAGAAAAAAGGATTTAGAGACTTCTAATTTCATTTTATGATACTTTTTCTTAATATTGGCTTCGGACAATATAATGTCAGGGGAAGTGTTTTATTTTCTTATTTCTTCCTCTTTTAACCAACGGATACCACTTGAAAATAATTCATTCTTTTTTACATTCATTATATGTATTAAGTAGCATCTTTTTGCTCTTTTGTCTTTCTTTAATTGTATTTTCTTCTTTTTTTAAAAATTTCATTTGGCATCTTTTAAATTCTCAATCTCGCTCAATTGTTAAAAAGTTAATTGAATTTTTACTTAAATGAACAATAATAGAATTGGTTTCCATGGCAATTTTCTTCTCTTTTTCTCTCAATTTTTTGTTGGCTTTGATTCATGATTGATCGAGAGAAATCAATTTTGTGATTTAAAAAATTTATAAAGCTTTGGCTTGTGAATGCAAAAATGCTAACATGTCCATTTTGGTAGAAATAAATTTCTCATATTGGTTTTGCACGGTTTCATCATGATTGAATGTGAAAGAGACTTTTCCACATTTAAAGCAATGCTGAAACCTCAAAAAGTTTTCTCTCTTTCTCTTTTTGACTTTCTGCAATATCTATGTAACAAGAGGTAGAAAAAGCAAGCATTGAACTTATCTGTTGAAAACTTTTGCTGACTTTCAAAAATTTTATAGTCTCAAAAATATTTTATTTGCATACAAAATTTACAAGGTAGATGAATGTTAATATTTAAGATCAATTCTTAAATTTAAGAGTTTGCAATCAAAAATAAAATATAAAATAACTAAAATTAAGTACATAGACTTTTATCATTATTGAACTGTTGAATCGACTAATAATTTAAATTTTTGATAGTTACAAGTTATAACTTGCTATCAAGTAATATTAAATGGTTTCGTTTTTAGCGAATTTTTGGACAAAAATACGCTATTATATTCACTTTGGCTGGCTGTTCGGCTGGGCGCTGAGATTTCTTAAACTATAATAGCTAGAAACTTCGGGGTAGTTTTAAATGATCAATTTCATTGCCCTAATATGCAGGCACTTCTTTATATTGAGTTAAATTACTTTTGTGATTGACAATTTATGAAAATATTCTTCATAATAAAATTTTCTGAACATACGCAACTTTTCGAGAGTGCGTTCAGAAAAACAACATTTTGAAATCTTACTAACCGTTATATTAGAATGAAAATAAAGTAAATGCGATTTGCACACGAATTTGTTAATAGAAACTGATCTGTTGCGCCAAAAATTCGCTCTAATCGAGTATGATGGTACATATACTGATTAATTTCTGGTTTCTAATTTCATTAAATGAATGATATCATAGAAGTTTTCTAGATAACATTTAAAATATTCAAGAAATTTAAATTTCTTTAACAACAAACAACTCTGCCTTTTGAACTTTTACATTTAACAAAAAAAAGTGGTTTCAACTTCGTTATTTCGTTGATGAATATTGCATCACTCAAGGGTAAAAAAAGATAATTTATACAATTCCCTCAAGTTTGTTGACTAATTTCTAATTTGATGCTAAAGAGTCATTTTCAAGATGAGATGGAAAAAACCAGAATAAACACATGCCTATAGTTATAAATCACTGAGTAGAGATTAGAGCAAGAGAGCAAAAAAAATTTAAATCTTTCCGGCATTCACAAAAAAAAAAAAAAGATTTCCACAAACAGAGAATGAAAGATAGATAGAGCAACAAGAAGATGCGAGATCATTAAAGTGTGTGTCTAAACAAATTAAAACTACACTAACTAACTCACTCAAATGACCATGAAATTGTATACAAATCTGACTCGATTAATTAAATACCCAACCCACATATAAGCATAAACATAACAGAATGAATGAATAAGCTACGCAAAATATCTCTTAATCAAATAGAATGCGTTGATGTCTATCATCTTAGTGACTATTTCATGACCTATTCATATCACTTTCGCTCTCTCTCTCTCTCATTTTATTTTATTCTTCTATAGTTAGAAAAAAGCTTTCTTTTTCTGACTCAGTCCCTCCGGCACATTGTCACATTTCAATTGAACGTCGAATAGGGTTGTTAAGAGGCAATAATGATGACTGAAACAAGTTCTCACTCAAAGCACATTGAAATTTTTGCTCTTGCTTTTTGCCATTTGCCATTGTGTGTGTGCGCAAAAGTGTGTCAGAAAGGAATTGAAGGAAACAAATATACAAAAAGAAAAAGGAGAAAGAGAGAGAAGGAAAAAAGCCATTAGAAGAGGGGTTGTTCATAAAATACAGAAAAAAGAAATGCCGAATGAATAAATATAATACAACACACAGCAAAAGCGGCAACAAAGAAAGCGATTTTTGCTGTAATATTTTTTTCATGTTAGGAGAAAAAAGATGGTAAAAACAAGCATTGAAAAAACGCACATTCAATCGCGAAAATCATTTCTTCCATTAATATTTGCTGCTGATGCTTTTCTTTGTTGATTTTTGTAGATATTTGTTTTCTTTTTTCGTTGAAAGCAAACGGCATATTCACGGGATCAGTTAACAGTTCGCGAGAGATAAATGGAAAAATTATTTTACGCTTTGTCCTATTTTTTTTATTCTTCCTCCTTCTTCCATTACCGTTATCTCTTTTTTTTCTCTGTTATAAATATATTGGATATAGATAGCATGCTAACACAAATTTCTTCTTTTGCTACAACACTGGCGACAGCGTGGCAATCATTTCGATATCAATGTGTATTATTTTACATTTAACTAATTTTTGTTACCGTTTGCGACCGTTATCGCTTTTGCAAATGTCAGACCCTAAAGCCTTCTTAAATACTACTCACTCACTCTCTTTCTTGCTTGGATAAAGTTTTTTTTGTATGTGCTGCTGCTACTTCTGTATCTCTTATGAGAGTTTACCAAGTGGTGTTAAGTCATTCACACAGCAGAAAAATAACTGCGAAAAGAAAGCCACCCTTATATTACATGGGGAAGTCTGCACCATCTGCGCGTTTAACTTCAAATGTCGATTTTCATTATGATTTTGAAGACTAAAATATGGCTTATGCCTTCTTATCCTTAGCG
This sequence comes from Polypedilum vanderplanki, assembly GCA_018290095.1. NCBI lineage: Eukaryota > Metazoa > Arthropoda > Insecta > Diptera > Chironomidae > Polypedilum > Polypedilum vanderplanki. The sequence continues at coordinate 32,785,802 of CM031379.1, forward strand.
CGCGGTTTTTATTAAGAAAGTTTCCTTTCAAAAAATGAATTTCGTTTTCTTCATCCCTTCTTATAGTTCTTTCTCTTTTAAACATTGAAAAGAATTTTTCTACGCGCCAAGTTGTTCGCCTTCATCATCTTCCGCTCTCCAAACTATCGACACACATATAATAAGTAAGTAAAAGAAAAAAAAGTGTGTGTATTCGAGAGGAAGAAGGAAGAAAGAAACAAGTCATCTCATCCTGCTGTGTATGTGGCGCGATGTGGCTTACAAGCAGGAAAAATTCTCGTATATTTTAAAAGAAAGTCATTTTTTACAGCCGCCTTTTATAAAATTCTCTTTCATGAATTTCATCTCTCGCCGCTTATATGTTTTTATATACACAATATTGTTGTACAATATTTTTAAGCATTTCATAACATTTCAAAAAAATAAAAAAAGCAGCAGCCTTTTCTTTTTGATAAGTCGGGCGGATTTGTTTCTGCTGCTACTCGCTCTTTTCCTCTCAATCATGCTTTGCGCAAATAAAAAACGGCAAAGAAGAAAGGACCATTTGCAGTATATGCCTTTTTCTTATGCTTAAAAGCCATCACACGAGTTCACTTGAGTTGAATGGATTGGTATTAAAAAATGATGAATGTGATGTTGACCTAAAATTTTTATTGAGCTTCTCTTTTCACGATTTCATCTTTTGCATATACACAAAGTAACAAAAATGTAAAACAGAAAATTCGCATCAAGGTTAAGACACTTTTTGATTTATAGCTATTTGATAGAAAAATTTCTGATAAAAATATTTTAAAATAAAATTGATCGAAGTGTCTTTACCTTGAATCGTATGCATATGTGTACGATAAAAAAAATTTGTGCTAACGTATGCAGTGAAAAGTCAAGTCATTTCTTATTCTTCGAACGACATAATGTTGGGAAGTAAAACAACAATTTTAAAAGAGAGAAAAATACAAAGAGACAAACCATTAAATGCCATTGTTTCTCTCGTTTTTCCCTTAATGGAAATGTAAAAGTAAGACAACCGAAAAACAATTGCAAAATAAAAAGCTGAAAATTATGAAAGAATAATAAACAACAACAAACTATACTTTGTTTTGCTCACGATGTCTCCGTGATTTCTCTTTTCCTTTATTTTTTAAAAATCTTCCTTCTGGACGAAAAATTGTTTTAAACTCTCAAGAGTGAAAAAGAAACAAAAAACAACAGGAAAAATAAACTTTTCAATATAATGAAACTTATATTTTTTTATGCTACTAGCAAGAAAAATTCTTTCTAAGAATGAAAAATTCTTAAGAGAGCATTAGTATTATAATGTACAAGGCAAGGCGTCTTCAATATGAAATATCAACATTTGTAAAATGAGCTGAAACTGAAAGCTTTTTCCGACTCTCGACTCTTCATCTTATTCCTGTTTGCTTGCTTTTGGCTGACTGAAAAAGTTGAAAAATTAATACCATACATCTATTGTAGGAAAAAAAGATGCTTGGTGGTGTACATCAGAGCAGTTTTTTTACCACGGGAAAACTTGATATATTGCCTTAAAAAATTAATTTTTTAAGCTTCAAAAAATTGTAAAATAAAAAGATTTTTCAAAATCAAAAAAGTTTGTTGAAACGTAAAGAAAGACGTGACTAAATGATAAAATTGACTCTATCAATTCACATCATCACTGACATCATATTACACGTTTTCATCTCTCATTCTAAGTTGTATATATGACGATGAAGAGGAAGGAATAGAAGGAAAACGCGTAAAGCAAAGAAGCAAAAATAAAAAAATGATAAATGACGTGTAATATGAAATGTTTATAAAGGAAAAGCTAAAAATTTCTCAAAAAAGCGAGCGTTAGCTACAAAAAGAAAAGAAGATTCCATTGCTTTGTACATACTTATTATTCGATGGAAAATAATGCTCTTTGCCTTCATTGTTGGCTTTTTATCTTAAGGAAAAGAAGCGAAGGAGAGAGAAAAGTACTTTTTCTTTATCTGCTTTTTTGAAAAGGAAATTGTTCTTCTTGCAATTTATCTATGTTACTATCTTTCTTACTTTAGCTATATCATAGAAAGAGAAAGAAGAATAAAGTTTGTGGTAGAAATTTATATTCATTTATAAGGATTTATGCACTTGATATGAATGAATTTAAACATTTTGCTTGCTTCATTCATGACATATTAGCATCTCAAAGCTATCAAAATGAGCAAAATTCCATTCTGTCCAATTGTTCATTCGTTTCATTACATAATCAAGTAAAAGCAAATGTTTTTATCACTGAAAAGACATATAAGGGGAGGAGTGAATGAGAAATGAAAAGATGATGAGAATGATATATGTATGCAAGTGTGCTGCTATGCTAGAATGTCCTCAAAATGAGAGAATGACTTATGGAGTTGGAAGTATCTCAATTATCAGATGACTATGATTTATGTTTGATAAAATCTGTTTATTATGGCGAAAATCTTCCACTCTATGCCACTCGAGTTTCTTTCTTTTTTATGCGTCCCTAACCGAAATCACACATATATATATAATAATAAAAGCTCCTTATTCTCTTTTCATATGAACAATCTATCTAGGACTAGTGACATTCTTATAAAGATATTTTTTGAATAATGTCTTCCAAAAAAGACCTTTTTTATCATAAAAACATGGAACTATTCTCACACCTACAACTTTTTACATACTCTATTTAATGCCACAATAGTCAATTGTATTTGGTCATGAAAAACAGTAAATTATATGTTTGCAAGTTATTTCTAAAAGCCAGCCAGCCAGCCATCCGTGATTGTGCGATTTATCCATAATGATCTTATTCGACAGTGAGCAAAAGAATGAGGAAGAAAAAAAATTTATTCACATATTTTCCACTAAATTCACGCTGCTGTATGGAGGGTGAATCATTGGTTTTTATGCTTGAATTTATTATGTGTTGTGTGTGTACATACATATTGACTACATTGTATTTGTGAGTATATGAAGCAAGAGCAAGCAAGCAAGCAAAAGAGAAGTCTATGAATGTGGCAAATTGTATGCTATCAATAGTTCATATACGAATTCATCTGAATAAGGCTTTTGTATATCCTAAATCACACAGAAGGTTAAATAATTCAGAAAGAAATGGATTGCAGCTAAATAAAGAGGAGAAGCATGAAAAAGATGGTCCCAGTAAGGATTATATGATTTTGTGGTGTATGCGGTGATGAAAGCTTTTAGTGAACCATGTCAGAATTAATTAAAATTTCCATTACCGATAAGTTTTCCGATTACATGCTTAAATTCACTGATCTCTTTAACACATAAATGACAGCTATTGATTTCAACAAAATTCCCAAGTTTACTCCAATAAAACCGCAGCAAAATGAAGCACTCAATCAACGTTGCTTTACTCTGTCTACCACAATGATACACGATACTCAAATGGTTTTCTATTCTAAACACAAAACTGCTAAATGAACTTTCTATATCGAACTCGTTCAATTTCAAATGCAATACGATAAATGCTAGATCAACCTCCTGATTGGACAGCAAATAAATATTAAGCAAACTTTCATTTTTGGCTCAATATCGCTGTCACAGAATCATAACCTTGAACTAGCATCATCATGATTATCGAGGCTTTTTATTTCTCTCTCTCTTTCATTTTGTGACATTTGTTAGGGACAAACTTATCTGAGATCTATGTCGAATATCTTTGCCAAAGCTAGGAGAGAGGCTAAAAATATCATTGAATGAACCACAATTGAGTAGGTCAGAAATAGATGTATCAATCTAATGATCCTATTTTCATGTTCATACATTCTAGCACTACATGAGTATTTAGAACGAAGTAAAATCAGATTAAACATAGAAAATATTCACTGGTTTACCAAAAAAGAGAGAGCTTTTCATGAATGAACAGCATAAAAGCACATTAAATTTCAGTTATATAAATATAATACGCACTGATTCATTTAGTCAGTATGTTGTGAACAATTCCCTAACAGCATCAACAACAATTGTAAGTACATGTTGTAAAGTGGAGCGAGGAAAAGGAGGGAGATTCAAGTAGTAGTGGATGGACGAGAAAATGGCAAACAACTACAACTACACTTGACAATTGACTGATTTCGGTAAAAGCCTTTTTCTCCCTTAGTCACATGTATAGAGAGAAAAAAAATATAGAGAATTTCCTCGTTTCCGTTTCGTATAAGAGGATTATAGAAAATGGTATTGACATAGTCGGAAATAAAACTTGGGAGCAGAGCTGATGAAATATATACATCAAGGGATGGCAGTTGAAGGGGATTTTTTTTTCTTGCTATCGCACTTTCATAAAGCTTGTAAGGACACAAAGGCAATACCACTTACAAAATTCCATCGCAGAACGATTCTATTAAAAGCAGTAGCAGTGATGTAAAAAGAAAAGTAAAAGAGAATAAGCAATTTATTAATGTAATGGAAAGGATAGAGAAATTGAGGAAAAAGGTTCGCTTATTTCTGTCATGCTCGATATCATTTTCAAGTATTTCTTTACTTTCGTTTTTTTGTTGCTCGAACTTTTTTTATTCTGTTGTCAGATTTGAGCTTCTGTAATTATCGATAATTTCATTTCCACTTTCGCACTATGTGATTTAAGATGAGGCAAGGAAAGAAAAAAGGCAACAAAATGAATTGAATAAGGGAGAGCTTAAGAAAGTGGCATAAATCCTTGCTTACACATTTATTTAATTTAATACTGCTATTGGTATGTGTAGAGAATGTCTACATCTGCTGTTGTTATCCAACCAATACAACATGCTGTAAAACAATAATTTGGTGTAACAACTCATTCCAATAATCACACAATGCTCGATATTTGTGCTGTTGTTGTCATTTGTTATTTGTTGGATGAGAAAAAAAGTTTTTTTCCTTCTGCTGCATTTCTGTCTTTTGCAATCTATTTCTATTAGTTTTTCTAAATAAACACATACATTCAATGTAGGAAAGACAAAAAAGTTGTGATACATTATTATTGGAACTAATACGTACATGAAAATGATAAAAAACTTTCGTTTGCTTGTCTTTTCATATGTACGTATAAATATAATGTGTATAAGAAGGAAGAGAAATTGCAAAACTGCCATACTCATTGTCGACAATTTCCGTTAAAATATATCAGAATTTAATCGGCAATGATTTATGAAGTGGAAGTCTGCTTTTACATGCTTGTACATATACAGACACATAAATACATATATTTTGGATGGGATGCACAAATTTTATTGTCATCATTACTTATTGCATCATTTATGTATATTGCGTATGTGAATATGGATTTATTCTGTTTGATATCAGATGAAAAATTAATAATATAAAAAATTTCAATCTGATCGAATATGAAATAATAAAAAAAAGTTGTCGTTTCAGTAAATAATTAAAAAGTGCTTCAAGAGAAAATCGATCGATCATTATCAATGTTTCATGCATATCAATGAATTCATAAAATATATGACACATTGGCGTTCTTATGCTTGTTCGAGTGACTTCAGGGGTGGATTATTAAAGTGTTGCTTCATGCGAGTAAAACTTATTTTATATTTTTCTTTCTATAATTATTCACTTAAAAAAATTGAAACAAACTTGAAAATTCAGAAAATAAAAATAATTTGAATGTCTTATGCAAATGACATTCACTGTTAAAATTTCCCCATTTAAATTCTTTAAAAGCACACAACAACAGCCATGAAAATTCAAGCAATTTCTCAACAAACTCATACAGTGCTCGTTAAAAATGTCCCCAATTCAAAAAGAGAGACAGTGAACGAATACTAAATAAAAGACACAGAAAGAAAAATAACTTGCTTTCAGTAAATCAATACTGAATTTGTCCTCTTCATTGCAACAATTTCACCCTGTCTGAATAATATAAACCACATGGTAATTAAATTTCGCCAACTGTAATTTAACTCGCCCAATAATGAAAATGATAACTCACTTGAATAAAAAAGAGATTTTTCAATAATGAAACAACATTTTCCGGTTAAATCTCGCGTTATTTAAATTTTCCACTTAAAATCTCATAATTATTCGATAATTTTGTTATTGTCAGTCAATATTTTATTCATATAAACCTGCTCTACTCACAATTTGATAGTCAAGCAAAACGCAATAATTACCAAACCGTATAATTTAATTATTTTGAATAAAAAATTGATTTCCCTCTCTCAATTCATGTTTGTTATTTCCATATTTACCATTAAATTTTTTTTTCTTTCACTTTTTATCGTTCCTGGTCACAAATTGCATCAAAAAAGTGAGAGAGAAAGATTGAATGAATGAGTGGCAAAAATAATATTTATTCGATTTTCGATGTATTTTTTATGTGTATCGGCTGTATATATGTATACTGATGTCTGAATGAGAGAAAAAAAAGAACTAGGACGGATGGACTACCATATGAATAAATCGAATTTTTATGAACTTCAACATGAATGTTTTTTTACGAATCTGTGTATTTATTTAACATAAATATAGTGGCGAGTAAAAGTATGTAATTTATGCACTTCTGAAGGTTTGAACTAAATCGTAGATATTCTTATGACTACAATTTGTATATTTACCCTCTATATTCTAGTTTTGTCTCTTAAGCCATTTTAATTCCTCAGTTGACTTACTCTATATTTCTCTATCTGTCTATATTAGAAGTTTGTACGTTTTCTAAAGTTCCCTAACGAATGAAGAATATTTTTAGCATTTTTTTGTAGAAAAATGAGCTTCAATTTAATGACTAAATGTTCTTTCGTATTTTGGCTATACTATAACTTAAAATAATAAACCAAGTTTTTATGATTTTATAAAATGCGCTAAAAGTATCTAAATTTACTCATAAATTTCTTTAAAACTATTTTTGCCCTAAAACATACACATTTCTCATTGCCCAAATTCAGAGTGTGTCTTTCTTGCTCCCCGAAAAAAATTCTTTTTCTCCACATTTTTTTAGACAAGTCATCCTTCTTGTTCTTTTGAAAATAGATTAATTCCGTCCTGACATGCATTTGTGGTTTCGTTATCGATTTAAAAAAGGAACTTTTGTTAGTGTCTCTCTTGCTAGCTTTCTGTAAAGGCGATGGATAGCTGGCGGTAGAGAGATGGCAGGAAAATGGATGATTAAAAGAAATGCCTGAAAAGTTTGTGCTTTAAATAGAGCATTTTTCCCTCTGTCTTACTTTCAACCAGTACCCTCATGTTTGTTTGCTTCCGAAATAACAAAAAAAATTATTTCACTTTACATAATCGAGAGTGCCAAAACTTTTGTTTTTGGGCATTCCGCCTCTTTCCACGCCATTCGTATATTTTTTTCCCTTGGTTTCTACTGCTACCAAATGTAGCAATTTTTTACAAAGAATTTTAATTACGACCAACAAAAAGTTTAATGCTTTTCACTCTCTTTCTTTCTTTCTTCCCAAACAATTTTCCCTGCACACACATTAGAGTCTGAGCTATCGTAAGTAATTTTGCCACTAGCTAGAGGTGTGAGTGGGGATAATTTAACCACTTTGTAACTACAACAGCTTCCAAACATGCAATCTCCTCAAACCAGTCGTATAAATTTTTTTTACACTCGTCGCCATTCACTTTGTTTGCGTTTATAATTTGCCCATTAATTCTTTGTTACCTCCCCATACTGTTAGATTATTACTGTTATTATTGTTACTGCCGTTGATAAGCTCTAACATCCTACTCGCTCACGAAATGCCAACTTTTTTTATTTACGCTAGCAAAGCAGCCGCAAAATTAAATTTTGGTTCGATGGGCACGTTGACGCATTTCATAAAATTGAATAAAGTGAGAGCATAAATTTAAAATGCCTGTAACATGTAATGAAATTACCAAAAAATATCGATCGACAAATTAATGAAATTATGCTTCGTGAACACATATACATTCATATAACAGCGAGGTGTTGAAAATAGAATGGTTTTGGTAATTGATTGAGGTTGAAAGTGCAAACAAAAGTTTAAAGGTTATTACCTGCAATCTTGTTAGTATAAAAAGGAAAAGAAAAGTTTTTAAAAAGTTTTCATGCTTTACATGCAAAAGTTGTTGAAAGTTGGACAAAATGAGTCACTGCAGTTATTCTCATTGGCAATAAATCAGCTACATACATAAATATGTATCTGAAAGTGGCGAAAAAGGCAGTAAAGTGCATATAAAAACTTATTTCAAACCACTGTTCTGCATATCGTGAAAGTTTTGTATATTCCGCCCCATACTCGTTGCTGTTATTTATAAAACTTCATTTTAGCGGCACATATATAAATTATTGTATATGAAAGCGACACTTAAGAAGGATTCCTAACATAAATAAACATTTCTTCTTACTCTCATTCAACATTCGTCTCTTTCCTCTTTCCCGTTTCTCGGTGATGCTTAATATTATTTCTCTCTCGCTTACTAGCTAGCTGGCTTTTCTTTTTGTGATTTTTGGCTGTGCGCTGCGTGTGATTTATATGTTTTGCCACGACACGAGAGAAAATAAGCAAAGGAAAGAAAGATAGATGTAAATTTGTTCCATTCAGCCGTTGCTTGGTTGCTGTTAGTAAATTGAATTAGTTTCGATTCCTTTTTATTCACTTTTTTCTTCACTGTGTCGAAGTAGAGGAAAAGCAACAAAAAATTGAAAGAAAGAAAAGTTTCATTGGTTTGTTCTTGCAGATTGCTGTCAGCTTTTTTGTGGGCATAATAAATTTTTATCATGGGGTTTTTATCTTCACTCTCACTCTCTTTATTTCTCATTCCCGACACTTACTCACTCTTCTACTACCGTAATTTATTCTTTACGAATTTTACGATTCTCTCTCTATGAAGTTGCCAGTTAAAAACAGGAGAAGATAGGCCAAGACAATGCATAATTTGATTATTTCAGCATGTGTTCATTGCTGATGCTTTCGCTTTTTGTTTTGCTTGCTCTTCTCTTGTTATACTTTTTCTTCTTTTCCTATCTCAATTAAACAATGATTGCACTAAGAAATAATGGAATAATTTAAAACATAATTTATCATATTTTAACTTTTTGAAAACTAAATTTTTAAAAGTCACGTGCTTTTTATTAGTAAACAAATTAAAAATGTTAAAAAAATTGTCAAAGTTTAAGAAATAAAATAATTTTATTAGGTAGATAACTCACAATTACTTAATAATAGAAAATTGTATTGAAATAAAACTAATAAGAATGAAAACAGGTAAATATTACAAGATAAAATTAGTTATAAAAATGTTTTCATTAGTTTTTACATTAATTTAAAATAAGATAAAAATATTCTATTATTTCCTTTATTGCACAAATACATATGAGAATGGATAACAAGAACGAGTTAGTTCAATATGCGGATATGATATACGACATTGAATTGGAAAAGAAGAAGAGAAAAAAGGAAATTTTTATTTATCCTCTACTCGAAGTTAGTTTACTACTGATGTACTTCTCTGTCCATTCAGGAAATGAGAAAAATGATCATGGAGTGAGAAAGTGACATGTTATGTGAGCTTATAGAAGAAAAATTGTTTTTCATTTTTTCTGTTTGCTGTCTCTCGTTTAACGCAATTTTCCTTCTAGTAGTAACTGATGATGTTTATGAGCATCAGCTTGCTTTCATATCACTCACATTCAACTAAATATTGAAGAAAAGAAAAATCTCATTTTTGAAACTAGGCATAAGTCTGTGCCTACCCAGAGGGAATTCACTGTCTAACTTGACGACCTCAATTTTTTATGCTAAGACATTTTCCCAATTTATGAAATATTTTCTCTCATTATCTATACTTTTTTATGTCCGAAACATGTTTTTGCGATAGGAGAGAATTAGAGAGGCAGTGAATGAGTATATGTGAGCAAGCAAGGGAGTTCTGCGGGAGGCTTGACAGGAAAAAAGACACATTTGCCACTCAAATCACGATCGCGTCATACATACGAAGCTAAATCTTTTGTTGTTGCAAGCGATTCATAGAGAGAGGAACAATACTGATGATGATGTTTTTTTGTGCTTGCTATATATACATTGTGACATTTTTTCTCTATTTCTTTTCATTGTCAGTATTAGAAAATCACACTAAATCATCACCTCAAAGTGAGTCAATAAATTCATCTGGTATTTATATATATGTCATGTATATAAGTATAGTGAAAAATGTTTTATTCAACTCAATTTCTATTTTTCCTCGTTTTGTCAACATCATCACCGCGATGTATGCGAGACAATTTGAATGAATGAATATAAAAAAGGTTAAAATGTTATCAACTAGAGAAGAAAATGCGCTGTTTTTAAAAAGATTTTTATTGAATGAATAAAAAAAGGAATTATTGAGGTATATATGAAAGAGAGAAACAATAATAAATGGCAGCATAATAATAAAATTTGATAAGAGAAACATTCGGGGTCGTCCTATAATATTCAAAAGTTAATTGTTCATGCAAAATGAGCTGATTGATGGTAGGTCGTCGAGCGCTACCTTTCATATTGCCTTCTTGCCTTTTTACCGTTCTCATAAAACGCTGTAAAGAACGCTTATTATTGCTTTTTAAAGTTATCAAAAAGCAAAATGTACAAGAACATAAACAAATGTTTACTCGAAACGTGCGTGCTGCTTTTGCCTTCTTCTATGAACTCCTCTTCTTTTTTTATATATAAATTTTTACGAAACATTTCACCCATTTCCTTTTATTTGGCCTTAATATACATTATTTCTCTCTCTTGAATTCATACGCATTTACGATGAGAAGAAGGAGACAGAAGAGCATATTCAAAGTCACAATACGTAAATGTGAATACATACTTTTGCTATAAGAAACCTCTTAGCATTGCTACGACAAAAAATCAATTTCCCATTTCCTGAAATGCTTTTAGCGAAAATAATACTAACAATAATCCACTAGAGACCCATCCGTTCATTCCCATACTGCTACTACCTTCAAGAATCGTCATCGCGCGCCTTCCCCTCACATTTTATAGTTATTTTAGAAATCATTTCTATGGTAAACAGGTTTTTATTCCTCATTGAAATCGATATCCCTCACTTACCCGAAAATAGTATAGAGAAACTTTCATACAAGTACAGGATCTAGAGGGCGAATTGTGTGCTGCAATAGGAAAGAAAAAATAAAAACTTTTCTCTATTTTTATGTCCTCACTAATGTACATTCGAATAAAAAAAGAAAAGAAATGAAAAGGTGAACTTTGAAGTACAATGACACAGACACAGCAAGAACGTTCCTTCTTCATTTATTAAAGCAAATAGTTTGCTTTCTTTCATTCATTTGAATCTCACCCACAGCAATCAGCACAAAACTTCTTTTCTTTCTATTATTCCTTGCGCACCATAGTGAGGTAGTGAGATAGATATGTGCTGAGACACTAATGAGTTTCTCAATTTGTAGTTTTGCGCGTTGCTGCTTTTGTTGATGGAGTAAAAGTGATATAAATGTAGAATGTGTCGCGCTTTTGTAAAAAATAGCTTTTTCATTAATGCTAAGGTGGAGAGGCATATGCTCAAAGTCAGAGCTCGTGAATAAATACACATTCTTTATTATCGCATGACATGGAAAGCATTCTCAATCACGGAATGGAATTCTAATAACTCTTTTTATTCATTCTTTTTTCTCTTTTCTCTATGTCTGTGAACATGTTGTTATCAACGTTGTTTGACATATTTCAATCTATGCAAATTTGCATAAGAGAATATTGTCATTTAGAAATTTCTTTCCACTGTCATTTGTGAATTGAAAATTGTTATTTTTTTCTGTACATATATATTTATATATGTCTATTTTTGTGATCATCTGAGCATAAGAAGAAACAAAAAAAAAACGAAGCATAACGAATGGGAATCATTTTGAAAAATGAATTATGTGAAAAAATTTCTTCTACTTGCTTTAGAGATAGAGATATAGATAGATAGAAAGGGTAAAAAAACTTCCAGCATATGCACATACATGCCATTATTTCCGAAATGTTTTAAAAATCGCTTTTTATTTCCCTGTTTCTGTTTCTTTTAATCCTAAAAATGGCATTGAGAGCAAGCGAGTGAATGGGCGGGCGTATGTGTACAATATTTTTGGAAAGAAGGATATATATCGGAACAATATTTGGAAAATGAAGCTATATAAATACACAACAATGGGTTTAAAAATGTGGAAAATGTCACATACAGAATAAATTGCTTGAAATTGAAGCTCCATTTTTTGACTTATATATGCAATGCATTCTCTTTGCTATGTTATGCTTTGGGAAGGGAACAGAGAAAAAGAAGAAGTGGAAGGAAGTTGGTGAGACATGAGCAAGCAAGACGAGTTGAAACTTTTCTTCTCTTTCTCTTCTTATCATGACTGCATGAAACATGCATAAAAGTTAATACAAATTATAAATGCATGCGCTCTTGTTGTTATTGTTAGTATTACTTGCGGTTTGTTTAATGTTTAACTTGCATCATTTTTTTAAATTGAATTTTCTTCAAGTTTTTCTTCATCTGCAAGATACTATAAAATAATGAGGTTTCTATGTTCTTATACATCTTTTTTCTATCACCATTGAAACGATTAATTTTAAAATAAAACAAAGTTTTTCGATAAGAAAAACTTTCTCAATTTCTACAAGCTTTTCAATAAGCATACATATAGTAAAAAATTCAATTTATTGCCTCTTCATGAACTCTCATTTAAATTACTTACCAGAAAAGAAAAAGCTCATTGAAGGCAAAGCAAAGTGAAAGAATAAAAAATACAATTCAATTTATTAAACACAAACACACACGCCGCATAACAAAAAAAGACAACGGGAGGCAGATGAAAAAAATCAGTGAGCAATGAAAATAAAAGAAATAAATAAGGAAAACATGCTTAATGTTCCCTCTCTCTCTATATAACAATTCTTTTATAATTCGTATAAATGCATAAAAGTACACAAGCAAAAGATTTTTTTTTGCTTCTCTTCTCATCATTGATTGTCGTTGCTTCTATTGTTATAACGTCAAATATTCCTTGATAAAAAAATCTCTTGAAGCACATAAAAAACTATTTTATCAAATCCTTTGCACTTCAAATTTGTACACGTACAATAGAGCAGGGTTAAAGGAAAAAGGTAATGAAATATAAAATGCATTTTAATCAACAACAAAACCTGCAAACTTTATACTGTGAAGCGCATAAAAACTTCCCGAGCTGCATTCCATTTCATATTCATTCTCATGAGTACTTTGTGAACGAGAGTCACAGAATTCCATGTTGATAAAGATCTATTCATTCGGAAATGCTCTCCTTGCACTCATACATAAACAGAGCTTCAGTGTTGGTGGTGAACAGAGTTTTAATTAAATTGCATAAAGCAAAATTTTGGAGAGCTGCTGAAAACTGGTACCCGCAAATCGCTTTTTAAATGGATGACGAGAATATAAAATTTATACGCAAGCAGACGAGTAAAATTATGTGAAAATTTGCCTAATTGAAATTGATTAGACCATCGGAACATCGTTCATGTTTTCATATTGAAAATTTTGCCGCATTCGTATGTGCGTGACATGAAGCTCACATAAAACGTCAATATGCATTCAATATTCATTTGCTTGAAAAAAAAATCAATTAAATTAACCACATAGCAGTTGCATTCTATGAAAGAGATTATATCCATTTATGATGTGTTTTCATTCAAGGCTTGTGAAATTTTCAGTTTTCAATCCTTGATTTTTGAAATATTTTTGTGTTGAATCTAAATGACGTAAAGGGTATGTTGTCAGAACTAGGGATTTTATTAAATACATTTATATAGATATGATAGAACATCACGCAATTAATTCATTAAATGATATTTCAAAACAACCGGAAAACAGTTTTGTGCAAGTAATCATGCTCATTAAATCTTCTTCCTGAAATGTGGGCTAATCAATATTCAATAAGCAAAAAATAGAATAATTGCATTAAATGAGAGACATTGAGAAGTATTTTGTAGTAGATAGATATATTTCCGCATACATATACTGAGAAATTGATGATTAAACGTTTTCTCATTAGAGACCTCATACATATATTATAAGCCATTGTGTTTGCTCTCTTTTGTGCGTGCGTACAAAAATTAATTTTCTTGTTATGTTTTGAGAGCAAAGAAATTTTCATATTTTTTACTCAATAAACTTTTTCTCTGTTTGATATTCGATGAGGCATGTCATGTTAGAGCAAATCATCAAGAAAGAAAAGAAAGAAAGTTTGTTCTCTTGTTTTAATGATCATATCTCTCTATAAAAGAATGCTGGTCGAGAACTGAACAAAAATAATGTCGTAAAAATGTGTGTCTTGGGATGGATAAATTGAGTTAATAAAAAACTTTTTTATGCTGAGAGTCAATTTTCACATTCGACTTGTAAAAGACAAGAGATAAATTGACCGAGAAAAAATCTTATCAAATCGAATTATAGTCACCATCCATTGAAATTTCTCTAATTTCATTTCATTGTGCTATTTATCAAGTTTCAAAAATGCCATCACACACTTCACTTCCTTCATCTTCGCTTCTATAATTTAATCTGCGTAGACTACAGCATAGTATGCATCAAATTTCAGAGAAAAGAAAATCAATAAATCTTAAAAATTTGTTTACATTGTGTCGAGTAGAGAGATTTTGAAAATGTCATAACATAACATTCTTGAGAATTCTTATTCACTCTCTCTTGACTTCACTTCACTTCACTTCTGTATGCAGAAAAGAAAATTTTCTCAGACATTCATCTTTAAATATAGCCACTTTAAAACATTTGTGTGCAACATAAAAGAGGAAGGAAAGCAAGTGAATGTGAGAGGAAAAGAAGAAGAATTTTTTTTTCTATGTCATGATTCCACGATGTGAAGAAGCATATTTTAATGTCGTTTATACGATGAATGGAGTAAGCAGAGGCATATTTAACTGCATCTGATATTAATTATGAATTATGTAAAGCAGTAGCATGAATGACAACGATGTTGATGATGTTAAATGTTGAAGAGAGATTTTCTCTCTTTTATCCCCTAATTAAATCATTTTTCTGCCTTCATCTTGACTCTTTTTTACTTAATTCTGGTGCTGTTATATAGCTTAAAAGGAAACGAATTGACATTACAAGATAGATGAGGGTACTTGTGTGTATGTATATGTTTGTATATGAAAATTCAAGTGTTTCTATCTCGCTTGCTTATATTTATGTGGTAAAATTTTTTCTTCAATGCTTAGGAATGATAATATTTTGAAAATGATGGCATGAAAGTTTGCTCTTAATGGCATTGTCATTAAATAAAATTCCTAAGAGAGTAAGAAAAACTAGACATTAATAGGCAATAGTCGTCTTATTTTGTGGAAAGGGTGAAATAAAAGAAAATGGAATGGGAAAGTTATGGCACATGATCTATTGATTTATTACTACGACAATAAATGCGTGAATGAACATAATCGTTGTGCCCATGTCTTTTAATATAAATTCTCTTCCTCCTTCTACATTCTCTCTTTCTATCCACTGTCATAGCATAACTTATCGTTTAATTTCATAAAACAACACAACAACCGAGAGAAAGAGAGAAATTATTATTATTGTTATTATTAAATTTCCTTCATATTCTCCAAATGTTGCTCACTGTTGGCTGCTATTGCTGCTGTTGTTGGCTTGATGCTAAAACAATCATTCATAATATGGAAACTAAATTTAATTAACTTTTATTTGTTTACTCTTTTCTTCATTTTGACTTTGACATGCTTTCGGTACAATAGCAAAAGCTACAGCAGCCTGCTATTTAGTCTGCGTAAAATATGTATTTATGCTAGTCAGTTTGTGTTGACACAAATCAAGTGGAAACCGTTCATCTATCCATGGTTGATTTATTTTCCAATGTTTTTCCTTTTAGCATTTTTCAGAAAATAAATTGCAAGCGGGACATTCAGTAGCGACAACAGTATTATACTGCCTTATGGCATGAAGGATCAAGAAATTAAATTATCTGCGACATAAAATCGATGTCACTTTCTTCTTTAAGTTTAAGAAAGACTAAACATTTTGCTGTGTGAATTTGTGAAAAGCTTTCGCTGTCAATTGCTTTCAGATACGCCCATAGCAAAAAATTAATCAAGCGAAACAGGCGAAAACGGCAGCATTTTTATCATTTTTGTTTTTCCCTCTCTACTATGCTTTATATGTGTTTATTTTCGTACCAATACCACTGCCATCATCATCTTCATCAGCTCATTGCCTCATTGTTCTTTTGTGCTTTGTGAACACACAAACATTTTTCGCTTTCTTTAACATAGCAGAGATGAAGTCAGAAAGCAAATCAAAAGGAAACAAAAAGAAAAGTAAATCCAACAAAATATTATTTTTGAATTGAAATGTGAAGGGAAAAAATTCAATCTGAATAGCAATTTTCATGTTCATTTTCTATTTGAAATGACGCGTCTTAAAAGAAGAGAAATAAATTAGATTCTCAATAGCAAAGAACGAATTGAACATACATTTAAATGGATGAGATGCTTTTAACGATGTCGGGCTCTATAAATACATAAAAATTATTCTTTTCTTTTACTTTTGTTAACACACTTTGCTTCTGCATTTCATAGTCAATTCGGTAGCATATTGAATTTTTATGCTCGCTCGCTTCTCCATCTCCCTCGTTTATGTATTCTTTGCCGCCTTTTTGAGTTTTTAATTAATTCCGCGCGCATTTAATATTTTTCATCTTTTCCTTTCATGCCCACCAATTTATATACACACAAATATAATTTTTCTTTTTTGGAAGAGCAATAAATTTTTCTTCTTTTCTTTTGCCCCATTGAAAAAAAAAGAGATAATTTTCATCATTTTCATAAAGCGGTCGTAGATGAAAAAGACTTTAGCGCATTTATGGAAATGTGTAGGAAGAGTTAAAAGACAGTCAGTCGAGATTAAAAAAATGCATAAAAATATCTCTTTTCTGTACATCATCATAACGAAACGATAAAATAAAAATGAATTAATTTTAGCTTGAATAAAGCCAGTTTCAGAATTTTTTTTCTCAATTTAATGAGATTCCACAGAAAATGAAAATAATATAAAAATAAATGAAAATGTAGAGACAAGTAGCAGCATATATGCATATAAATTCATTTTTCTGAATGTTCACTTAAACGAAATTAAAATTGTCGACGAAAGAGATTTGTAACGAAGATTAGCCAGCCATTGAATGTCTAGAGGATCTACACACCCACTCATTTTTCAAAAGTTGGGAATAGAAGTGAAAATTCCCTTTTGTCTATGCATATTGCTGCATACACATGATGAAGTCTAGATGAGAATAAATTTTTTAATTAAAAATTTCAACAAGCATAAAAATGGGCGAAAGAGCGAGTAAAAGTTATGCAGGAAGCTTTGTATGCTTCCGCAAAAGCACTTCAAACACGTTTCAGTGTTAAAAATTTTTGCTCATTTTTCATGCAATCGAAAAAGGGAAGAAATGAAAACGTTTTTGAATGAGTTAAAGAAATTATAACCGCATAGATGTATGTATGTGAATAGAATATAATGTATGCCTTACTGGCCTAATCGGAAGTGACTTCTCCTTCCTTCCTTGACCTTAAAGAGCAAGCGGTATGTAAAAGCCGGTATGAATATAAAGCATAATATCATATATATTTCATACGTTTGAATACGTGGTGCTAAAGAAAGAGAGAGTAATAGCAGCAGCAGTTGTAAATGAGAAAAATTTATGAAATTTCATAATATTATTTTTAGTATCCATTATAATATGTGTGTGTATAAGAAGCACATACAATATATATAACCAAGTGAGTGAAAGAGAAAAAAATGCTCATATGCGATTCTTATGCCAAAGCACACAAATAAACATAAATTTCCATGCCATCGTAATGTTTTCTTATGGTTTTCGCTTTGCATCGCGAAAAACTTTTATTAGAATTTATGATTCTAGTTCAAGCAATATTTTTTGTTTTATATAACTGGCATTGTTCTTTCGTCCCTTCAAATTTGCTACTCTTTCATAATTTATAAATTTGTTGTAATAAAAAGGATTGAACCTTAATCTTTTCGACTGCTGTCTTGAGGAACATTGAAAGTGTTGTTTGCAAAGAAACCTTCATTTTATAACAAAGAAGAAGGTGAAGGAGAAAATTATTTATTTTTAAAAGTTTTTCTTTCTAAAAGACTTTGGCACATTGTGAATGCATGTGAGAATAACATAAACTTTTTTGAACATGAAAATGAAGAGTCTTGAAGGAAAAATTATAATGCAATTTAACAAAAATGAGAGAAAACCACTCCGAAAATGAATAAGGGAAAAAAGAAATTATTCATGTGCCCACTTTAAAATAAATTTTCTATCTCTCTTTATCTTTTTCGTTCGCTTCTTTTATCATTTTTTGCTGTATTTTAAATGTAATTTTAAGAGCTGCATGAGTTCTTCACATGCATTGCTTTTGCTGCTGCTGCTACTGGACACTTTAGCGTATTTCATTTCAAATGATTATCTGTCTGTCTATGTATATGTATATGTGCGTCTTCACTCTAGAGAGAAAAAGACTGGCTGCTTCTGCTACTGCTGGTTGGTTTCTAGTTATAGTGAAAAGAAATGTTAGCGGGATATGTATACATATAAAATGGAAATAAAACTTTTTCATAAAAAATGGATTTTCACTATCTGAACACTCACGAGGGTATAAAGTGAATGCGGGAGCATTAAGAGCTTTTTTATTACATCATCCGTTATCTACCTTTTAATATCGATATTATGCTTGCTTTAATTTTTATGCCCTGCTTTGTGCAGAGTGTTTGTTTGCCTGCCTGCATTATATGGCTGCACAATGACATACATTCATATATCTTTCTCTCTCATTCATTTATCCCCAATTCTGCTCACAAAATTTATATGTCCTCAACCGTTCAAACAAATATGTTTTGTTTGCTCTCACATCTTTCCACACGAACTCACAAAAATTGATTTTGGAGAAAAATTATATTTTTTTCTTCCTAGAGAGAGACTAGTGTATACAGATAGAGACAGAGAGTTTAAAAATTTATATCAGCCGAAATTTCTATGCCGAAAATCTGAATAATTTTTCCAAACTAAGGGGAGTTTTATAGTTTTTCATTGTGATCTGAATAATTTCTAATTTAATTTGAATCGAACGAATTTTAACAATGCGATTTTCGATGAGTTTATTTTTAGTTGAATTGATCTCAAATTTTTGATTGAAATAATAACGAAAGAAAGAAGATTCTTAGTTACAGGTCCCTGAACTGACATACATAAAAAATAAATCCAAATGAAGCGCATTTGTATGACATAGATTTGTTGGCATTGGATATTGGTCTATCTGTCATATTGACACTCAAGTAAAAAATAAAAGAAAACTTTATATCGCGTATGTTGCACACTTGCTGATTAATCGCAATCATTTGATTGAGCATTATCTACTAAATAAATAAAAAATATTTATCGTTTTTAAATGAGTTTAATTTTTCACTTATTCTCTGACTGTCTTTTCATCAGAGTTTGGAAATTACATTTTCTCAATTACAACTCTTTTTGATTGTCATTTTTATGTTAATTCATACTAATTTTCTTTAGTTCAGTATAAATTTAAAAAAATTTATTCCTAATAAATATCAATGTCGAGTCTGGAGAAAATTTTCAAAAAATTAGTTCAATAGAGCTTGTAAAATTAGAATTTGTCATAATAATGATGAAAGCAAATGTAGTAAAAATTTAAATTTCCAAACTCTGTTTTGTATTTTTTACGAGAGAATGCATCAAGAGGGCAATAATGCAGTAGTATAATGTCAGTTGGAGTGAGGAGAAAAAAAAGAAATGTCGTCGCAAAAGATGAAATAAATGAACAAATAGATGCACTGTTTCGTGACGAAAATTATTCATCAGTTTGCTTGCTTACTTGCTATTGCTTATGCTTGCATCTAGATCTATCTAGATACGGAACATTTCGTTTTTCATGTTGTGTTCGCTCTAGGAAAAGTTCGACTTTGCAAAAGACATTTATTATCGAGCCAAGAGCCATTTAATTTGTCATTTGAGAAGTGGCTATGTTGAGAATAGAGCGTTGCATATAATGTACATAAATTTGGTGTTCTAAAAGTTGTTGAAAAATTCGTTTTCAATTGCACACGATGAAGAAAATTTTAATTGGATTTCATTGAGAAATAAAAAGACCATGGTAATCCAATTATGGGATAACACTCTTCTTCTTCTATCCGCAATGACATCTCAAATAATAGTGAAAGTTTCTTGCTTTTCTTATGAATGAAAAGTTGTTATTAATCAAGAATAAGCGAGAGCTTGAAAATATATTTAATTATTCAACTTTCTTCTATTTTTCTTTTCTTACATTATGATGATAATGATTCTATTTTAATGCACATCTTAAAGTGATTTTTTTTGCTGCTTTCGTTCTCTCGATTGACTTCCAGTTGCACTGTATTAATTAAAAAAACTTCTCACTTTTTTACTCGTTATCTTTTTCTTTCTTGCAATGTTGATTTATCTATCTTAACTTTTTTTATTCTCCTTGCAGAAATAGCAGACATTTTCAAGTGGGAAAAAATTGTGAACGTAAAAAGCAACGAGGAGCAGTAGCAGCAGTAGTAGCAGTAAAGATTAAAGTCGAAGAATGGGAAAACTTTTAAAAAGTCTGCAGCTGCAGACATTTTTAATATTGTGGATAATCTACACTGTGAATGGAGCACCGTATTCGAGTGAGTATACGGAAAAAATCACTTGCACATAAAAGCAATTGAACGCGTTGTCAACCTCGAATGAATGAGTGAATGGTGTGACAGAGTTCAAGTGTCTGATTGGCGAAACATCAATTTTATTCACATACTTAACCCGATATATATTCATCCATTCATTCAGCCTCTCTCGTGTGACAGACGATGTAACGATTCTCGAAACACAATAAATCAATCATTATACGATCGGTGTGCTTATGTTTGTCGTATGATGAACCTTTTTCCATTGCTTCTCTTTATGATGATGGTATTTCACATTTTTCTAATTTTTCTTTTCTTATTTTTTACCTTCCGCAAAAATACAAACAACATCATCGACCGCATACACGTTTATGTACACGTCTGACAGAATATGGTAGAACGTGCAAGGATATTGGTTGTCTGCCACGTGAACAATGTGTTATGGCATATGATACCTGCTCATTTAATCAACAAGAAAACACAAATTGTGGACGCTATCCCACATGTCAGAAACGAGTAGATGCACCACCGCCACCACAGAATTCAGGTAAAAAGAACGAAAGACATTGATTAATTATATTGAATTTTAATTTATATTCCACACATATATAAAAATCACGACGTTGTCTATGCATATAAACGTTTAGTTAGAAATTTTTCCTCCAATATAAAAGTGCGTGTGTCTATCACGCTTGCTTATAACAAGAAAAATAAAGGAAGGAGAAAGGGGATTTAGGAATTAATTAGTTAATCAATATTAAAATGGTTCTAACAGGGAGAATCCTTTTGTCTTCTACTTACTATGTTGTTATATAGACAATGGAAATGGGAAAAAGTTTATGTGAGGTAGATTGGGTTAACTTTAGCGCATTTTTATTAACAAATCATTTCTTGTCATTATCATAATTAATGTTATTCCGAATTATAAGCGTTTTAATTATTATTATCAGAAATAATGTTGTTTTAAAAAATTATTATTCCGAAAAATGTCTCTGTTTTTGAGCTCTTAAATTGATTTAAAAAGTATAATAAATGAAATTGAAAGAATAAATTTTAAGCTAGCCGAATAGAGTAAATAATAAAAGTTCATATTTCCATAAAACTGCGCTAAAATTTAATCCATTAGTTAGAGTAGTATTTGACCACACACATACATACATACATGATGACGAAATGAGTTTTTCTCTATGTCCCTTTGCATTTATTCTCTACAGAATATATTTCTTTCTCTTATACTTACTATCCTATTCTGTTGATTGGATTAACTTACATCAGCAGAAAATTAAAACAATTCTTTTTGCATTTCTGAGTATGCTGCTGCTCTTTCTATATGTACATAGGAAAATTGCATTTATATGTTGAAAATTTTGAAAATGTGTGTAAAAGATATGTACACATTCATAAAATGATGATTCTTAAATATTTAATCTGCAAAATGATAGAAAAAAGTGTTGAAACATGCATATGCATTTTTATGCTTTGTATTTACATAAATCTTTATTTAGTTCTTCTTGCAATCTTTCATACAAGTACATTTAGCTTTAATAGAAAATCATTTCATGATCCTCGGTGGGATTATCAAGATTATTCACCATGACTTGTCCTCATTATGTAATTTCATGCTAGATAGAAAATTTTCGTCCCCTGTTTCATTCACTTCCCTGTTTTACTTGCTTATACAAGCATAAGTACATCTCATTCTCGCAATAGTAGCAGACAGAATTCCCTCGGCAGCAAAAAGTCTATCATCTACGTTTCCTCTCGCTCACTCAATTTTCTCTCAGAGCTTTTTTTTGCATCAACTAGCAATATAACAAAAAAGCGTATTTAAATATTTAATTTTGTAAATGTTGTTGCTCATGAATAATGAACATGAGTTGACTCGTAAATTTTACTTCTTTTTTGCTGTGTTTTACTCTTTCTCACATCATAACCACTAAATCTCTTTCATTCTTTAGCCTCAATGCACTTTTTTTCTACATATTCTCAAATCCTTGATATGTGTGTGAGCCTTTTTACATATTCGCACAGCAATTTCGTAGAGAAAGTGTTGACATTTACTTTATTCTTCATTTTTTCCCATTTCATCATCTACGTAAAAATCTACCTTTTGGCAAACGACAACAACAAATACAGAATGTAAAATAGAGAAGAGATGAAAAATTTTCTGCTTTTTAGTTAAAATGAAAAAAGTTTTTTTATGATGCAATTTTCACATTGTTATGAAAGAGTTTCGAGTCATTTTTCACACCAGAAAAATAATAATGGCGGTAATAATGACAACAGACAACGAGAGTCATTGCGAAGGGTTCAACAATGTACGATAATAATTATAATGCAACCTGAGGATTTTTCCGCATTTTTTTATCTCGTTTAATTTTCATTAAAATTTTCGAATGTTGAAACTTTTTATAATTATTTAGCCCAATATGTCACTGTACACGGAGAGAAAAACTTTTTAGGGCTCACAACGAATTTGATCCTATAACGTTACTTTTTTCCTGGCATAAGACCTGAACATTATGCCAGAAAAAAAGTTTTCGTTATTAGACTTAAAACGGGAAAATTGTTTTCTGGCATAACGTCATTATTAGACTTATAATGATTTTATTTTTTCCTGGCAACACAACTTTATGAGACTCATAAAGTAAAATTATATGTGACAAAAATTTTATCTTGCGAATTATATACTTCGCAAGTAGAATTTCTGAGATTTTGTATTGGTCTTGGCTGAGAATTGAATTTACGCTGATGAATTTGTAATTGATATTTCTTGGTTCTTACTAATGTGTCTGTAAATGAAAATTTTATAATATTGAATTTGGCAAAATGTTCATCATATTGAACGAGAAAATGTTTTACTTTTAAAATTTTTTTTCAATTAAATTTTTAAATTAAAGTAAAATAAAATTTTCAAAAAATAAACTTGAAAATTGAAAGTAAAATTTTTTAATTTTTTTTTTCTAAGCGATTTTTTGATAGTTTTATGATTTTTTAAATATTACTACAATACATCAATAAAATCATTATATTGACCAAGTTTTGTAAAAAGAAAAAGTTTTTGAAGACTTTTTGAGTCCTAACAAGTTAAGTTTTTAGTCTTATAGCGTATATTATTACCCTCATAAAGTATCATTTAAAACTTATAAAAAACTTTATAAGACTTAAAAATTCGTTATTAGACATAAAAAAAATTGGAAATTTGTATGATTTATAACGTTCTTTATGAGTGTCATAAAGAATCGTTATAAGACTTATAACATTTCACTTCTAATAATGAATTTTTATGAGACTCATAAAGATATTATGAGACATAATACAACTTTATTACTTTTATAATGACTTTGTAAGTCTCATAATGAATGTTATGCCAAAAAATACATTTTTCTCTCCGTGTAGAGAAAGAAAAAGTTCGAAATTATTATTTTCAAGATAATCAAAATCATTCAACGGCTGTCACCTTCAATTTTACCCTCTCACTCAAAAACCAAAACATCGAAAACCCCGTTCTTCCTGAATAAATAAAAACTTTCATCTGTTATTCATGCAACCATATTGATTTCGTTTTCTTTGCCTCTTACCGATAAATATCTTTAACACAAAATTTAATTCAATTTTCGAGAGCATGAAAAGATTGAATACATATTATTTACATAATTTACCATAAATTTTAATTAATAATCCTAACGTACATTGTCGATCACTGCTGACTCAATATTTTTTGTATGTAGTTTTTTCATTTATTCATTCACTCAGTTGTGAAAACATTTTTTTCCTCATTTACATTTTCATTTAATTTGCTCTTTGAGGCTTAATGAGAATTTCATAATAATAGCAAATTAATGAAAAAATTTCAGTCTCATTTAGTGTGGCGACTCTCGCTCTGATAATTTGCATTTTTGATTGCCAATATAATGATGAAAACTTTTAATAAGAATTTAAACTGCAGAAAGAAATTCAAAAGGAATAAAAATCATTATTAAATAGAAAAATTATGTAGATTATTGTAGTTCATTGTAAAAAGACAAGGAGTGGTGAATAACTATAACATACACGTGTGCTTGAATAGAAATATGATAGAGAAGAAAAAACGAATGATAAAAAATTCATGAAGCATTCGTTTCAATTCCTTTTGGACGGACTTTCAAAGTAGAAGTTTGTCTTGTATAAAGAAAGGATTCATAATGCATATAGATATTAAGCAACATTCTTCTGTATGTGTGTGTGTTTCTGTCTGTCTTGTATAGAATATTTAGAAGGTAGAAATGAATTATTGGATAATATTTGTATAAGACGAAGAAAGAGATCTGTTGAATATTGCATAGAATATTGAATTTTAAATTGCACACAATCTCATTGCATTAAATATAAATGTGCATATAAAATAAATCAATATCATGTCCGTATTAACATCACTTTAAAACTAATGCATGAATTTTTCTTTCTTTTTCGTCTTTTACAAAACATTTTGTCTTTCTTTCTTCACTTTTTTTTCAACTGAAATGCAATTTTAATTGCTGCATGTAGGACCGATTTTGAATCCAGCACCGGAAAATACACGTGTTTCAAGCAATGATGGTCCACCACGTGATTCAATCAATCCAAATAATGTATTTGGTTTTCCAAGCAGCAACAATTACAACCCTTATCCACAGATGCCACCCCAGCAAATACCTCTCGATATTCCTCGACTTCCTGACAATAAACAACCATTCCCTGCATCACCTAATCAAGGAAACAACAATATGTATCAATATCCTTATTTTCCTCAACTTACTCCACCACCAAATGTTTTCTTCTTCCCAACACCGCCACCGGCCAATTACTATAAACCCATGCAACCAAGCGGCAGCTCATCAATTATCAATAATGCGAGTCTCAATCTAATGCTATTAGGATTATTATTTTTGCTAATTTATCGTATTAGCAATAATTCGGCTTGAATAGTGTGTTGATTTCATTTCTAATTTTTTCTGACTCTTGAACCCCATGTTTTTTCTTTTTTCAACTCGTTTCTAAAACGAGAAATTATTTTTGATACTTTTTAGTGGAAGAAAAAATATCAGAGTGTGGTTGTTTCATATTTTAGGAAAAAGGAAAAAAAACTACTAACTGCCTAATTTTTATCTTAAAATATTCAATGGAATTGTACTTAACAAAATAAAAAGAATATTACAAAAAATTTAACGAAACAGCCATACTCTGTCAAAATATATAAATATATGGTATATATTTGTACGAAAAAAAAATAAAAACTATAAGTGAGAAGCAACAACAGCAGTGTGAAAGAAAAGGATAAAAAGGCGAAGCGTAATAACAATAATAATCGCTCGCTCGCGCTTGGAGGGTAGATTATCGAGACTTTTATAAAAAAAAGTTCATTCCACCTCCCGGCTATCAAACAAATTTTCCCTCGATTTTGTTTTTATTAATAAAATTATATTGTTATAAAATAATCAGTTTGTTCTGTCTGTTATGTTCTCATATAGCTAAAAAAAAGGATAAAAAATCTATCGATTAGGTATATCTGTTATTGTATATATACATTTTTCAAGAACCGCAAAGTTTTTATTTGTTTTAAAGAAAGTTGTAAAATGTAAATTTTATTTATGTTTGCTTGAGGAAGTTGAAGGATTTTTTATTTTACTAAAATTCAAGAATTTGTAAAAATACCGACATTTTTATATTTTTACCGTTAATAATAAAATAAAAAATTCTTCAACTTCTTATGGTTTCGCTTTATAAAAGCAGCAGAAGAAGAATAAGGTAGTGAAGCAAAAAAAAAAGAAATCTAATTATTTTTTATTATCCTCGAATTATCGATTAGCATTTTGTCGAGAGGGGAGAAGTTTTGTGCTTCTCCTCGAAGCTCGAAATAAAAAGTTGTATCTAATCACATGATAACAACATTGAAATTTAACCCCAAAAAAGGGAAAGAAGAGAACAGCAGCAGATAAAAAAATGTGTGTGCTTGAATGTGGAAGGAAAATTGTTTTTTGATTGATTTTTCAATTAACTGTGTGCAGCAATGGAGAGAAAAGCAAGCTACACTCAACGCACTGAGCATAACAATCTCTAATTCATGCTACTCTAATCGCATTTGCTAGTACACAGCAATGGCATAAAAAAAGTAAACCCTCAGCTGTTGAGGATGAGAAAAAAATGTTTCGGATATTCAGAGTTCCGGTCAATGACAAAAACAAAAAATAAAAATTTGTATGTAGCAAAATGAAGAAGAATTTTTACGAGCAAAACCGCATTTTTAGTTTTATGTTGGTCATGAAAAGGAAAAATAGAATTCATTAACAGCAATCTTCTATTTCTTCTGTAATACTCTCAAAGCTCTCTAGAGATAAAAACACTGTGCGATGATTTATCACAAAATTTTTATATGAAATTGCACAAGCGATTTCATTTTTACGATTTTTACTCATGGCATTTTCTTTTCCATTGGTTTATTCAACTATATAAATACATATGGACATATATATAGCCTCCTCCTACATTATTGCCTTTCACAGAATCATTCGCTCATGGATAATTTAATTAATCACTCGTGCTTTATCCATAAGTTAAATTAATCATGTTTTTTTCCCTCCACTTGCTTTGTGATGAAAAAAATGATTGCACGTTTCCGTCCTCGGTGCGATAGCGATTTATTTATTTTGTTTCCTCGCTGCTGCTTCTGTTCTGACTTTTCTTGCTCCAATCTCGATCGAAATTTTCTATAATATTTATAAATGCCTCACACAGAGAGCAAATTGCGACCTCCTCTTTCTCCCTTGTGTGATTAAAATGTAAGAAGGGAAAGTGTCGAAATACAAACAAACAGCAGTTTTCCTTCCTAAAAATTCATATTTCACACACAATCACAATCAGAAATATTAAAAATACACGCTGTGGCTTCCAACTGAAAATAATGAAAAGGAAAAAAAAAGTAAAAATAAAAAAATTATAAATAAATATATTAGAATGAAAGAAAGCTGTACAGAAATAAAAAGAAAGAGAAAAAAGCGATAATTAAATTAGATGATAAGAAATAAGTATGATTGAGTACTCTTGTGAAATAAATAAAAACACTCTTACTTGATCGATATAAAAAGTAAAAAAAAGTAATGTAAATAATCTAAATTGGTGCTTAGGATTTTGACTATTAAAAAAACTCACATACATACATAAATACATAAATGAAAATTACATTAAATTGTCGCTTGATGAAAAGTGAAAATTATAAAAATGACATAATTAAAATCTCTTAAGACGGTTGTTATTTTATTGATTTATTCACACTCATTCGTTTTCATTGTTCTATATAAATATATTATGATTATTCAGTAGCAATATGATAGTGCTAAAACTAAAAAACATTGACATGGGAATTTTGTAACATAACATAGCTCTAAGTGTATAAAGAAATGACATCATGAGATGAACGTTCGCTCTTGCACGTTTCGCTCTCTCGCAAAAATAAATAAGGAGAAAATGAGATGAAGAGCAAATACTTACTAATCCTTCCTCACATACATATATATATACACACTCATTCAAATATCAGCATGTAGATGAAGAAATATTGTGTTTGGGTTTTAAATTAACGGGTATTTATATATTTATATGCTTGCCTTTCATTTCACATTCTCTTTTCTCTTTAATTAATTACTTTAATTAACTCACTCGCACTGTCTCCCCTTGACATAATTATATCTATTTTTCATTTCTTTTTGTCTCGTAACAATGTCGTGTTTCATTTTATCAAATTGAATTTAATTTCATGCACAACAAAAAGATACAAAAATCAATGAGACTTTAATACATCGATGTAATTAATTTATTTTCAAATATCTAATGAAAAAGCTCAATTTCAGGGTGGAATAATAAATGCTTTAGAATCTTTGTTATGCTAATATTCGTATTTATTAATGCTAAAGATGACTAAAGATATTTAAAGTTTCTACCAAAAAAATTTCTTTAAAGTTTTCCAAGTAACTTTAACAGTTATGTCATTCTAGTCTAAACTGCCATTTATCTAAAACGACTCATAAATGATTTTTATTTTTATTACTTCTTTTTGTGGCTTTTTATCTTTTTTTCTTGCTTCAATACTTTTTGTTTTATTATGATTTTATTATTATTTATTGCCAAGGTCCACCTTCTACGCAACCAACTTTATCAATTTGGAATATACCAACGACCACAACAACTATTTATACAACGACTACAACTCGTCCTACTACTACAACAACACGCCGTCAATGGACAACAAAACCGATGTTCTACAATCCATCCAATCCAACTTATGGCGGAGGTGGAAGCTTCTTTGGCAGTCGCTTTGATGACGATGATCCGTTTAATTCCTTCAGAACACGAACAACAACTTCAACAAGACGTCCATTCCCGTCATCATCAGGCTCTTCTGACTCGCTTGGTGGTTTCTTCTCAGGCTTGTCAAGTTTGCTTTCAGGCGATGTCGGAAAATTAATTTCAGGTGCATTAAGTAATCGTGGCGGTTCAAGTTCATCAGGTGGTGGATTTTTTGATACACGTCCAGTAATAGAAAACAAAGGTTATCGTGGTGGATTGTTTAGTGAAAATACTGGCAGTCACAGTTTACAAAAGCCTTCAGAAACTTATGGCGGTTATCCTGTTACACGTGATAATACTCAACTTGTTCCACAACAGCCAGCAGCATCAAATCCATCAACTTCAAATCAACAAGCATCGCATGGAAAATTTGGCTGGAAATTAAATTAAAAAAATGAAAGATTATTAAGATAGAGAGATCTCTCTCACTGATTTTATTTGTCTGTCTCTCTACTAACATATACATCCCTTATGCTTTTTATTTAATTTTAATTTTTTTCTTCTCGCTTTGTTGTTTTCCTGCTTTATACATGATAATAAAAAGAAGTCTTAAGTACCTACGAATTAACAAAAATGAAAGCATAATAATTTGTTCTTTTCTACCTACCTACATGTAAGAAGAATAAGAATGAAAGAAGTTTTTAATTAGGGGGTTTTATATATTTCGAAAAGGGAAAAAGTCGATATTAAGTGAAGAGCGAAACAAGCAAGAGCAGAAAATACTACAAATGAGAAAAATGTAAAAAATATATATATATATACATACATACATACACACACACCTTATACATATACATAATATGAGTTTATAACAATGAAAATGTCTTCATTTTGAATAAATTAACAAAGTTTTCCTTTAAAAAAAATAAAAGAAAAAATCTTTTTTCTTACATTTCTCTTTCTATCCAATTGTGTATATAAAAGAGAACCCAAAAACATGAAACAGGCTTTTGTAACGTTTAATTTTGTAACATTTAATTATGTAAAAGTTTTAACTGTGGCATATTGAAACAATAATCAGATCATGTTTATCAAATGAAAATGTGTTTTGGATTGTTCTATTTTATAGTATAAAATTTTTCAGACCCAGTAAGGTAAGTCTACATATGTCACATGTCTTCTCCTTTTCACATTTCAGAGAGAGAGAAAACGTTTATTTTCTACTAAATATTTTATTAGTACATTAAAAATTAGTGCCTTTATTTGTTGCTTCTCATTCATATATACATAAGTATAAAATACTCTTAATTTACTACAGACAAGAAGTGGAAAATTAAATTCGACACGTACAAATTAGAAACTTATCAGACATACCAAATTAGTTTTGCAAGTTGGATAAGTAATTGTGCAATTATCTGACAGAATGTTTACTGGTTAGCCATGCATATTGTATTTGCTGCTTTCTCATTGTTTAGTTCTTATTCAAACTTTGGATTGTATTTAACTATGAAAAATTTCAACTGCTACTGCTGTTCAGCCTTTGTTTGAAAAGGGTTTGTCGTGAATTGCTTTGCTCTCTCTTTTATGAGTATATGAATGGATAAAAAAGAAGAATGAGGTTCAAGGCACGATCCTACAATAATTAAGTTTTGTTATTTCTGACAATATGTTTTTTTATTTATTCACAGGAAAAAAGAGAAGGAAAAGCTTTGTTGAAAACTTTCAAATTAAGTGGAGAAATTTTATTTTTTTATTTTTGTTTTCTACCGTAAATTTTTTTTATTTTCGAGAAAACTCAGTTGAAATATATTAAACTCTCTAGACGAGGCAAGTAGCAAAAGTTTAATATGTATATATGTGTGTTTTCGACAAACCTAATAACACACACACAAGAAGAAAGAGAGAAAAGTTTACATTTATCACACACCATCCTTCTCTACTCCCGCATAAATTCCTTCTACTTTTTTATATTTTATTCTCTTGTTTTTCAGCCGCTCCTCTCTATATTCCTAGACGATTTCACTTATTATGGTTACAGCTCTTTTTTTGCTGCATGAGGCCTTAGTAACGTATAATGCCGCCGAGCCCAAGGAAACATAACAACAACAAAATGAAAGGAATGAAGAGAACGAGGAAAAAAGTGAATGATTTATGTTTCATCGTTTATTTAATTTCAGCTGCTCTTGTTCTAATATTTGTTTTACGATTTTTTCCAAAAAAAGAAAGAAAGAAAAAAATACTGAACAAGTTTTGTGAGAAAAATGTCCTTTAATGTGTGTATATGCGAGGCAAAACTTTCTCTACTTACTTTTCGACAAACACACAGAGAGCAGTAGACGAATGATGAAAACAGAAAAGTAATATGAAAGCTCCCTACCACGACATAAAGATTTTTCATTTTTTATACATTATATTATGTTATATTCTCGCGAGAGATAGCAGTAATAGTAGCATCAAATTGTTATAGAAAGCAAAAGAAGGAGGAGGAAAAATTATATTGTTGTTGATGTTGGTAAAGAAAGAAGCATAAAACTTTGTTTCATTTCATATCTTTCGCTCGCTTGTGAAGTAATGATAATCATATTCAAATGAACCATTGACATATTGTGGAATGAAATGTGGATGGCATATTATATGACAATATAACATATAATGTGTATACATATATGAAAATTGTGACGACAATGAACACACACAGTGAGATAAATAAATATCTTCACGAGAGAGAAAAAAAGAAATGTTCTTTTGTGTATAATTAAGCGGCAGCATAAAATGTTAATTTGTTTTTCATAATGAATGAAATTTCATGGTTGAGTATATAATATGCAAAAAGAGAGCAAGAAGGAAAGAGGAAAAAAATTCATTTTATAACATCCGGAATGAAGCTTGACTACCGTTAACTGTGAAGAAGCATGATGGATAAAAAATAATATTATTATGCTTTTTTGCTGGATGAGTGAATAATTTTTGACGTGAAAGATAGACGAGAGATAGCGAAAGAGAAAGGCTTATCTATGCTTGACTGCTGACTTTTATATTTTTGTACAGAGGAATGAAGTTTGATACCAAAATATAATAGATTTTTACAAAGAGAAATTAATTTTTTGGAAATTCCTTTGAGATTTATGTGAATCATTTTTGTTTCTATTTAAATATATTTTGATTAATTTGACAATACCATCATCGAGCATCAATATAAATGATGATTTATACGTGAATTTAAAAGCAAAGTATTTAGTTCTTTTGCATAAAATATAACGTTGAACAATTTTCAAATTTGAGAAAATTTTGGAATAAAGATAAAAAACAAATGTGTGAAAATGGAAATTAAGTTAGTTTTTCATAATAATTTTTATACGCTCTTTGAAGAATAAATTAAAATTTTTATACAAACCCTGGAAGATCGATAGATTTTTTTGACCGTTTATGGTCCCTATTTTAAAAAAACCGTTACGAAAATTTTTATTTAAATCTTATGAATTCTCAATAAATTTACTTTCGCTTGTTAGATTCGCTTTTATGAAGCTTTAATACATCATTCTTATTCAACCTTAAGAAAATTTTAATGAATTTGCCAAAATTTTGTTTTGAAATGCGTTCAAAATTTTAAATTTTTCAAGTTTTTATTTTTACTAATTTTGTCTAAACACAAAGCAACGGTCATTTTTTCTTATTAACCCTCAAGCATTCAAATATTCAATATTAAAAATCTAAAAATTTGAATTTTAATGAGAAAATAAAATTTTCTATAACTTCCTAATGAAAAAATTATGAGAAACTTTAAAGTCACTTTATAAAGAGAACTTTCAAAAAACTAGCGTTGATGACAGTAAAAACAGTGAAAATAATTTAAATTTGAGTTTTCATCTAATTTTACACACATCTACATAAAGACACCATTAAAGCAACGATTGCATTATCATTTGTTCTTACTCAACATCACATAATCCCAACGTAATATTCAACTCTTTATCACGACTCGTTTTTTTCACTGTGTCTCTGGCGTGCATCAAGTGTTTAATGGAGTGGTAGTAGAAGTACGTATCTCACTTAAAATAATGAAAATATTATGTTCCATGTTATTATTCAAGAGCTTTCATTAAAAATGTAAGTAAGCACGGTGTAAAGAAAAAAAGAGTTTCACTAATTTTTTTATGACGATTTCCTTGGCATTTTCCCCCTTTTTCCTATGATTTTATTTTCAATTTTTCATGGCCTCTTGTCGACATAAAACATCGCACAAAATGAAAGAAAAGTCATGTTGTAAAAATGAGAGAAATATTAATAAAAACGTAATAAATTATACAATCAATCACAAAAGAGAAGGCAAAAAATTGTAATTTTTTATTTATTCATATTTCATTCTGCTGCGAGAGTTTATTTGAATATTTTTGAGCGCATTATTATTCAATGAGATATAAGAATAAGAATTATATTGTTCATGGATATTATTGCAGTAAAAATTGAAAGCTATTTTCAACATTGTAATGACTTTTTGAGTTCATATAAAAAATATTTCAATGATAGGATTGAAAATCTTTTATCTGCAGTTATTTACAAAAAACTCATATGATAGTAAAAAGCTCTCTCTTTTTTTCTTTTAATAACAGGGTGACATTAATGAATAATGACAATAATCCTTACTCTCTTTCTCTCTTGTTTTTAGTAGTAATTTCCTCTCATTCTCAATCATAAAAACCACATGTTTCCAGACGATAAAAGCTCTCGCAGTCAGGGCTGATGACTAACGCAATGCAGCACTTCCAGTCACTTATACATTTACATCATACAGTTTATTAACACGAGACTGGAATGATAAGGATATAAAAATTTATAAAGAATTTTTTAAAAGCTTTCAACTTCCACATTTTGTTTGTATGTTTTTTTGCCGCATATGCGAGTCAGCCGTTATACTTCCATATGGAAAGTTAAATGTGTACTTTTATTTATATTTTTTGCTTCTTCTCATATCGAAAGGAAAGTGTGTATATACAAAAAAATTTTTATACATTTCTCTGCACTTCGCTCAGGCGAAGAAAAGGAAAGGAAAACATCATCATCATTTTGTCTAGTGAAACTGAGCGGATAGGACGTGTAAATGGAGAGTAAGAGCGAGTAAAATAAACTGTTGAAAATTGTTGAGTGTATTGAGTGACTGACTGAGTTAGAGGGCACTCTTCGGTACCTATTATATTATTAATGGCATCACAAATTGAATAAGTTTTGCTCTTTTGCCCTTATAATAAAAATGACTGCTGTTCTGTATAAACTTTGATGAGAAGCAATTTGGCCCATTTGTTTTTGTTATTTTTGATGATGACGACGTCGACTGGTGCTGGCGAATGGCGAGTGATGTTTAATTAGGCAAAAATAAGTGACAATTTTGTA
Organism: Polypedilum vanderplanki; assembly: GCA_018290095.1. Classification (NCBI taxonomy): domain Eukaryota; kingdom Metazoa; phylum Arthropoda; class Insecta; order Diptera; family Chironomidae; genus Polypedilum; species Polypedilum vanderplanki. The sequence continues at coordinate 32,820,206 of CM031379.1, forward strand.
ATGAAAATAAACAGTGTGTTATTACTGTTGTTGTTTCTGTTATTAGTGAGTTATTTAAGTAGTGAAAAGAAGAAATAAGAAATGGAGAAAACAAAATAATAAAGAAGAAATCAAATTAAATCAACAATCAACACACCGTCAAACTTTTCCCATTACTTCATCGTGCACAAATATAATAATAATAATAATAATAACATTGAGTGAAAAGCAAAAGTGTATGAAGCGAAAGATTTAATGAAAAAAAACAAGAAAGGAATTTTCTCTCTTTGCTATCACGGAAGCGATGAAATGATGATGTAGATAAAGTTTTTTGCTCTTTTGCTTTTGCCTTCTCTCTCCTACTCATTCACTCGCTCGTCTTTTGTTGTTGATGGTTGTATTTTGAAATTCTTAGCGCGTTCATGAAAAGTGAAAACGAAATGGAATCTCAGAGTGAAATAATAAATGAAAATCCCGAAATGAAAAATTTCATTGGAAAATAATAGAAATTCATTTGTTCTTTAGTGTGTTATTTTAAAAAAAAGAACATAAAAAAGAGATAGGCCAAAAAGGAATTTATGAAAATCATCGAGATAAAGTGAAAACTCACGCAAAGGGCGATCAAGTGAACACAAGAAGAAGAATGGAATGAATGAGAGACAAAAAAAATGGAAAAATCATCATTGAATATTAAATCATTTAGAAATCTTCTTTCGAATCAAGGAAAAAGTTATAAAATTCCGCCTGATACTTATCAACCAACTGAAGTTAAATTAATTAATGGCACAATTATTGACAATGCGACAAGTTGCAGTATTGAAGATATTTATTCGTTAAAACGTCATAAAACGAATGCAGTTAGTGACAATCGTAAACGTATACGGAATGTATTTTGTGGAAATTTCGCTAGATTTATTAATTATTACAACAACAGCAACTTTTGCCTGCCAATTTTTACACCCATCTTTTCGAGGTAAATTTTATATCTTTTATTATGATTGAAGGAAGTTCAATTAAAATTTTGAATAATTGATAACTAAAACTTTCTTAATTCTTCTTCTCATACTCTTGCTAATTAATTAATGAGAAAATTATTTTTGAAATCAGCTAAACTTTAAAGCTTTGTTAAAAAAAAACAAAATTTTCATGCAACAAATGCCTAAAATCTTTTTTCTATAAGCTAATTACGATAATTAAATTGGATTTTTAAAGCTAACGATTATCTTCTATAGCAGCAGCACCATCTGTTTTGCCTTGCTTTCTACGTCATTATCTCTTTTGCTCCTTCAAGTTTATCTTAATATTCAAAAGCACATTCTATTTCAATCACAGCAAAAATATTTTGAGTCTCAATTTCAATTTTAAATCATTTTATATATAGAATAAAAAGAAATGACAGAGAGATATTCAAGATTTTTCAACTTCACAATAGATGATATTTACAGTAACATGAGTCGACAACTGAAAGAAGTGCGTGAAACGACATTGAATCAATCTTTATCTTTTTTTTTCCTTTTTTTATGGACTCTTTCTATCTTCTCGCATAGCATAGCAGACAAATGAAGTACTTTCCATATCAAGTCAAGTGTATAAAAATTCGTTTACAGGCTGTTGCTTAATGTCTCCCATCACTTCATTTTAAAAGCAAAAATCTCTTCTTTTCTGCTCATTCATTTAGTGCTGTAAACAATTTACCATTAATGAGTGAATTAGGAAAGAATTTTACGGCATAATATTCTCATTTTGTAACCAACCAGATCGTGAGAAAAATTGGACAAATTAATTTAATATTTTCTTTTTATTATTTCATGTTACTTGCACGCCATCCATAAAGTGTTTGTGTGATAATAGTAATAGCTGCCCTCTTTGGCACTTCATGGATTACTACCGAGGAAAAAATTCCATGGCATCAGGTCAATTCATCATTATATCGTTATAATAATAATTTCACTCTGTCCTATATAATAAAATCATCAAATGCGAGCTTGTGGATTATTTGCACGAGATTCGGTAAGGACGATTTATGAGATTGTTGTGGTCGTTTCCTTTTCCCTTTTTTATTCTTTCTTTAACTCGCTCAAAAGGTCAACACCGCCATATGACATCAACAATAACGATAACGATTTATTGAAAGGACACTGAGTTAGAATTCGTAGAAAAATAATGATACTGTGGCTACAATAATGACGATGGTATGAGAAAATCTCTCCATTCGAATGATATAAAATTGAATTTGTACAATTTATAGAGTGGAAACTTTTGTCGTTTCCGTATTTGAGAACGAAAGTTACAAATTGAATTTTATCGAGTGACACTTTAAATCAATCGACTGTATTTACCCAATTCTTTTTCTTCTTTTGACAAACTTTCAACTTCCTTTTTCAATTTTGAAACTTCTTCATCTTCAATTTATTCAGTGAAGATTTTCAGGATAAAGAAAAACATTTTCAGCGAAATTTTCAAAACGGGAAATGGACAAAACGATTATTTCCTCTTGTGTTCACCTGCCGCTACTATGCTGCTTATTGCCAATTTAATTTAGTCTGCTCTCAATTGCCCAAATTGAATTTTATTATTGCTAAGTCTCTTGAATTGCCTCAGGGGTGAACAGCAGCAAAAAAATTATTTTCTGTTTTTTGTTTTTCTTTTCAAGATTTTTTCCTCGCAATTCAAACTTTTTTGCTCACGTTGTTTCTTGCAATGAGTTGTATCTATTTAATCAAGCTAATAACAGCAATTTTACGGGTTGAACCTTTTTGCACCCTCTTTCTATTTTTTTCGGGTAAATTTTTTGTCGACATCTTAAGAAGGTGACACTCTGTCAATGATGATGTTAACACTTTTAGCATGACGAAAATTTGAAAATGTTTAATTATTCATTGAAGAAAGATGTCACGCTCCCAATTCATGTCACAAAATAAAGAGCAAAAGCTTCTTAACTGAGCACTGGTATTAATATTCATTGAAAATATTTCATGTTTTTAAAAAAAAATTAATGTACATAAGAACATGACATGAAATTTAACAAGCTCTAATTACTAAGAAGGAAGTTACATAGACCAAAATGCATTATCAACATTCATAACGTTTCACTTATGCATGCTTTTAAAATACAACTTCTGAGTTTTAAAATATTTGCCAGCTTTCGAATTTTCAAAAAAAGGTAATCGGATTTCATATGAAAAAGTCTACATTCCATGAGCTGTCGAATCAGCGCTACATCAATTTCTTAGAAATTTAAACGTAAAGAATTTCATCCAGAGCCATTTTAAAGCTGTTTTTACTGCTATACTTTAATAATCCAACAATCCATTGCTATTTCAGTTTCGTAGAAGTGTAAGCTTTTTTATCTTTAGCCTACAATACCACCACCCATTTTTGAGTCCCAATCAAATCCTCACTTTTTTTGTATATTCGTCACTCTCATCACCATCATATCACGAAAAATGATACAAATTGAAAGCGAGTGAGAGAGAAAAAATGAAAATCACCCAAAATCCTATAAGAATGGCAAGGACTTTTTTTGTAAGGGACTCTCATCAAATGATTACAATCCTTTTTTGCCGCTACTCGTAAAAAAGTTTTTGATGGTTCTTTTCATATAACTCACTCATTGAGAAATAATTCTTAGATTCATGTATGAAGAGAAAGTTTAGAGTTATAGACTATGAGAGTAATTTAAGTATAAAAGTTTTGCCACATTAGAAATGCAAATGACTCAAACTCAATGTTCTTTTTCTCCTTGAATAATTCACATACGATGAACACATCTCATTAAATTTTAAATTACATTATGAGCACAAGGAAGAAAAAGCGAAAAGGAACAAAGACAGATAATTTTGGCAACATTTTATAATTTTCCTTTCTATTCTTTAGCAATAGATGATAATCATACAAAATTTGATTATATGTCCAAAAACTGCACACGAATAGACTACTTTGATACAGAAAAGTATCAGCCTGATTTGCGCGATTCACCGAATGAGTCAAACAATGTGATTCCATGTAAGTACATTTTTTCATTCCATGCTTCATTTCAATTTATGTCTTGTTATACACTCATAAATATACATTAAGGTGAAATTCCGGTCGTAAGCATCACAACCAAAATTTATATATATATGTGATGATGCCATACCTGAAAGTAACAACCAAACCAAAAAAAGCTTTTCTTTTAACACACAAAGTGCGAGAAAGGAACGCGAAAAAAACTTTTTTTTATTTTTCTTTTGCCCTCTCAAAAACACGATCTTATGGAAGAAAAAAAAATAAGGAAAAATTTCTGCAAACGTCAGAAAAAAATGTAACATCGTCGCATTCTCACGAGACCCGCAGTCATAAAAATAGAAGCACACAAATTAAATTTACCTCAAATTGCCTTCAAATACCATCACATACACACACACAGAACCACAAAGTGAAGTGGAAACCACTCGCCTCGCTAAAATTTTTTTCTCTCTTTTCATTCATCGCCTCTGCCATCGACAAAAACAATATTGTTTGAATATGTTGAGTGGCGGTCGTAGGAACTTTTTTATGCTCAAACATACATACCGTAAAGTACACTGATAGAAATTTTTTAAAAAAATTCCTGAAATTTCTTTTAAATAAAATTTTGGTAATTATCATATTTTGGTAGTAATATATTATAAATTTCAATGATTAAGCAATAATTACTAAAATTGTTGCATAATTCTGAAGAATAAACACTTTTATTTAGTAGTACAACAAAACCACATGTCACACATGAAACAAAAAATGTTACATGACATTAAATTTTTATCAAATTTTGTTTGATATGCATTTTATTTAATTAAAACAGGGGGTTGGAAACTCTGGCAAACGGCAAAAAAAGTTGGCAAAAATGGCAAATTTGGCAAATTTTTTTTTTTTGTTACATGAAATGTAAACAAAAATTGTTTTGAACAAAAATTTTACTTAAGTTCTTATTAAAACTGCATTGAAAGTAATAGAATCAATAATAAACATCTCTTAGAATGTTCTTTTGATCATTTTAAATGTGAATTATTGTGTATTTTCTATTTAATTAGAAATTTAAAAATTGATACAACGCAACATTTGTCACAAAACACATTTTGTTGTGTTGAAAATGGCAAATTTGGCAAAAGTTTTAAATTTCATTTGCCAGAGTGTCCAGCCCCCTTAATTACAATTTAATAAAGAATTTAATTGAAACCATTATATATAAAGATGAATGAATTTGGTCAAGTATTTATTCCAAAATGTAATTTTTTTCTGATTATTCAAATGTTTTGTTTACAAATGATATAAATAATGACAAAAGTGTAAACAATAAGCAATGAATAATTTCCTTTGTCCAAATGATCTTTCGTTAATAACGAGAGTTTTAAAAACTTTGCCTTTTGTTTAAAAATAAAAGTTGAAAAAAGAATTTTTATGAGTGCAGAATTAAAGAGAGTGTTGGTGCTTTTCAACACCACTTGTTTTAGAATGTGGAACAAATTTTCCAGTTAATTGAGCAAAATAAATGTTTTGAATATAAAGAAGAGGCAGGAGGTGGTTAAGCAACAAAAAAAGTCGACCACAATATGTGCGTGTGAGTTGAGATGTGGATCATATGATGAAGTGGAAATAACACATGGTGAAATGGCTTAATATTCATTAATAATAATGTATACATGAATTGTTGTTGCTGCTTTTGTATGTAAATGCCATTAAAGCTGTGAATCGAATTTTCTTTTTTAATGTGTTATGAAGCAGCTCATTGTTTCTATTTTTCTAGAGACGTTTCTAGGAAAAATGTCTTTGACAGAGACATAAAGGACAAAGTTTCATAACGCAAAAGGGAAAGAGGAATAATAAAGGAGGAGTGCACAAGCATGACAAATCTATGAAAAGTGTTGAATATAAAAAAGAAAGAGAGAAAGAAACAAAGAGACGCCCTAAGCTTGAAACATAGGCGAAAGTCATAAATAAAATTTTCATAATATTTTTCTTTTTTTCACTCTTCTCTTCTTTTCCACTTTGCACAACATCTTGATTCAATGTCATTCAAAATAAAGGCTTTTTATCTTATTTTTTGTTCTCAATGCTTCTCATCTTTATGCTTAAGCCAGCACATTCACATTATTCATAATACATATACACATGTAATCGTTCAACTCACAGCAAATCAATGAAACGCATTCGAATTGAACTGAGCAACGTCCTTTTGAACATTACAAAGCTTCAAAATGATGATATCGCTTCAGTCAATTTATTTTGAATAAGGGAATTTTATATTCAACAAGGGTTGGCAATTTATCTATCAAATGACTATATAGATTAGAGCTTCATAGCTCTTCCATGCCCTTAAGCATTGTTCTTTTTTTTCAATCTAGAAAGCCATTTTCATAACCGTTACATTGAGGGGTTTATAATGCAGAAAAGCCTCACAACATTTTCAATATTTTCTTTTTTCTTTTTTTATTTCACGGTATGCATCCATGAAGGCGAGAAAAAGCTGAAATTGTTCGATGCTCAATTAAATTATTCACGTCAGTGATTTTTTACGAAAGTTTACTCACTTCACACTCTTTTTTTCTCCATCTCCTATGAATACGAGAGAGAGCTATGCTATGAAGATGAAGGTGTTGAACGAGTATTTTGCTTTCCATGAAATGATTATATCAGTAGCAAAAGTTTCTCTACTAGGTACATATATTGAATGTACGAACATGCTTTTTTACATGACTGCTGGTATTAATGGAAGCAGAGTGCGAAAGAAAAGTTTTTTATTCTGCTTCGATAACTTATTAATGGTATTATTCACTTAATATCCCCTTCTCTCTATTGAATTGCACTATTGATACGATAATTTAATTTGCATGTGCTCACTGCTCCATAAAGAGTATCTTCAATCAGAAAAAGAATGAGAAAAAAGTTTATGTAATCTAATCCATTCATTCATCCATCAATATTTATTATCCATTATTCTCTTTCATGACACAATGATCATACAACAATAAATAATAATTAATAACAACATTAACAAAGTTTAATGGCTAATTTATCGTTTGGGTCTATTTACAGATACAATCACCGTTTCATCACCAATTTTGATCATCTCTTTCATCATTCTACTGATTAGTTATCTTCTATTTTTATTGGCAATTTGTTCACAAAAGTATAAAATTTTCTATTTTATCGCTGGTATTGGTTTCATTATTTCGGGTGAGTAACAACAAACAAATAATAAAAAAAATTCTCTCTTTTTATTTTGGACATGAGACTTTGTAAATAACTAGAGTAAGCACATAAATACTTTGTAAAATGAATGAATGAGTAAACGAGTGAGTGAATGAGTGAATTTGAAGATCTCTTACTCTAATAATATTTCATGTTCTCTCATTATGTATGGGCTAAGTATTTAATGGGCTGTATTTGCTTATATTAATCATGTCTATTGTTTTTATTTTATCCTCCTATTTCTCTTTACCTTGTTAATCCTGATTATTGAACGTGGTCTACTTGTCTATGGCACGCTTGTTGTTTGTAACGACACACAGAGTGTACATTTTGCGTGAATTGAATAATGGGTGCCAATGGGATTTTCTTTTCTTCTCTCACATTTACATTCTTTGCTTTTCTTTTTTTTGCTTCTGCTTTGCTTTTACTTTTCATGCTTTGACATAACTCAAGATGATTTCTCATTTCTCTGGGCTTTTGAGCGATGAAATTTATTCTTGTTTTACTTCTTTCTTATTGATGTTTACCCAGTAAAGCTTATTTCATTATAAAAGTGTTTTTCCAGGAATTTTTAAAATAATATTTTGTAATAAAAGCAAACTAATTACATTTCAAATTGAATCATCTTTGACCATTGCAATAGAAAATGAATTTAAAATTCTTATATCTTACATTGAAATAATCTATTCCTTATAAATTTGAAACCATGTCAAAAGTCGTTTTCAGAAAAAAAATTTCCTTTGAAAAAACTGCATCAAGAACAATTTAATACAAATGAATTTTAATATCATAGTTGATGAGAAACTTTTGATACTCATGTTAAATGAACTTTGAAAAATTCATTTCTAACTTCAATAAAAACTTTCTATCATGAAATCAAGCTTGATGATTCAATTGGTAAAGTTAAAATGATAACTTAATAAACAACAAAGTTTTCTCAACAAATTAAAAGTGTACTTTATATTGCAATTGGAGCTTTTAATTGAATGAGATTATTTTTGTAAGCTTCAATTTAATTGAAACAGAAAGGTTGTCTAATCCCATACAAGATTTGCCAAACTTAATTTTATTAGCAAGTGTTTCTCTGAGAATTCAAAATATATATTTTAGTTAAACTCACTAGGTTTTCACTCAAATACGACAGAGAATTGTGAAAATTGAAAAAAAATGCATGAAAAAAAGTTAGGTGATGATAAAAATTATGATTGCAGACAAAGTTGAGGAAAGAAAACATAAAAATGATAATTTTACCTTAGGGAGTGAAAGAGAGAAGGAAACAAGAAAATGTGTTGTGTATATGGATTTTCTACAATTTTTCACCATACATTCTCATGATTATTTCTCTTTTATATACAAATTCACACATTACAATCAACGGCAACAGCAGTTAGCTTAATCCAGAGCAAGTGAATGAATGAATGAAAATGACATCAATTCTGCTTCCACTATGAAGCCCTTTCTTTTGAATTGCTGCTGTTGTTGGCTGAAAAATTGGCTTTATGTATTTTGCTTAAGTAGCTTTACCAATAAAATTAATTATTACTGCTAGAGTCAGTCGTTTGCAGAAATGAGCTGATGAAAGGAGAGAGGAAAATTTTCTTACAAGTTCTCATTTTAGGTATAAACTTTTTCTTGTTTAGAATTTTTCACCAACTTTTACTTATCCGCATAATGCTCATAGCCCATTGATAAGCGAGATGGAGTAAATGGGCCGTGCTGTGTTTCTGTTGCTTTTAGAAGTACGCCCATGATACACATTTAATTAAGATTTTCTCATTCAATATTTACTCAGTGTGCTCTGAATTATAATTATGATTATTGATTTATGACAATTTCCTCATCCTTTTTCATTTTCTTTTAACTGTCTGCTTGGCTGTCTATATATAACTGATAATAGACTCATATCATTATTTATTTATCAAGGTCCTCACATAAAATTTTTATTTTTCTTTATTTATATCAAAAATATTGCGACATGCATTCTTAATACAAATCGTATCCTCATCATCTCAATTATTTGTCATGACATGACGAAAGAACCATCATCCTATACTCTCGAACCCCATCAATAAATATCATATATCGAATGAAATGATATCGATAAATAGCGAATGATGATTTTTACATGGATCATTACACTTTTATAGCATACGTCATCATAAAAAGAGCAAATTTGTCTGATTTATTTCTTCTTTTCACGTTCTCAAATCACGTTTAGGACTCTTGATGCTTTCGGGCTTGATAATGTTCATATCAATTTTCAAGTCTGAAGTTTTTCACAAATTACAAACAACAACATCAAATCATCAGGAGCCTTTGTTCACATTCAATTATGGACATAGCTTCATATTATACTTGATAGGATTTGTTATAGTAGAATTGGCGGGCATTCTTAACGTGTGCTTTTTCAACAAGCTTCAAAATACCGAGGAACATAATCAAGTAAGTATAAATCTCAAGAGATTAAAGATGATACTTTACGAGTAAAAAAAGGTAAATCTCAGTCAAGCATACAACTTAATTTAATTTTCTTTCTTTTTGACTGAGCCATTCATTGTAAAGTTTCAATTTCCTTTTTTCTTCTTAGAGTCATTTGCTTAATAATTACGTGAAACCGGTGACAGCAGCAAGCAATCATCACACCCACATAGCCTTCACTAATATGGATAATGGGTGAGTATTTTACCACTTCATATATAAATTTTGACATTCGTATCACGTCGACTATGTGGACCTCTACCCTTCATATCTTATATCGATCTTTAATTTGGTCACGATTTGTACCATTGCTGACATATTGAAGTATTTTAGTGTAGACTCGACTATACTAATAGATATTCTATGTCTTACCACTCGTTTCGCCTTCTCTTAAAAAGTCTTTGAACATTTTCATTGTCAAATGCGAATAGGTAGTGGTTGCTGTTGATCACAGGTGTTTTACTAAACACAAAACTTTTTTTTCTAGTTTGGAATTTTTTTAAATTCTATTTGTTTTGCATAAAATTTTATGTCTCATACGTGGTGTATATTTTTCTAAACCGAAACATGAATTTTTTTATCATCATATTGAGAGAGCACTTTGTTACCAACTAGCAAACATAAAACTTGTTTATCATTTATGTATACTATACTCTGCTCACCACAATACACGTTTCCATAAAAGGATAAGAAACTTAAATAAAATGAAATTCAATTTTTATGGATATTTTCAAAATAAACAAAAATATTTCCTTATTTCAATTAAAATCACTTAATATTGATGTTAATTTGAATTTCTTTGTAAAAAATAGATTAATTTAATAAAGATAAATAAACTTTTTCTTTTACTTTTAATTTAAAAAATTTGTGAGTTTTTTTAAATAACATTAATAAGAATGAGATATATTTAACTCTTACACTCATGTCATGCCGAAAGGCTTTATTCTCACTGCAATCACTGATTTAAAGCCGTTAGGCTAATATCATCATAAATTATGTTGAATTAATATGTTATAAAATCAACTTGTTATTAATAAACTTATTATTATTATTATTGTTCAAATGTCGAGAAATAATGATGTGACATAATTTAAAAACTCCTAATAAATTTTTTTTCGAGTATTCAATCCTAATGCTGTACTAAAAATAAAAATTTGCTATTGTATTGACCACATCTTATTTAATTTTTATGTCATACAATTTTCATTTACAGATATATTCTTCCACAAAAGAGTGGGATTCAATGTTCTCTGCATACAGCAGCAGCATCAGCAAATGTCAAATTCACAAATGACTGTTACAGTAACAACAATAATATGCCTTTTAGATCAAAACATCAATTTCAGCAACGTCCAATTTTGCCGAATAGATTTGACGGTTTTAATCATGTGCCATTCACACGCAATGCTTCTACATCAACACTTGATCTCGATAATGAGCTAGACGAAGGCGACTCAATGTCTCTAAAAAGCAATCACCGAATGATGAAAGATAAATCTGGCAGTAATAAATTGGATTTTAATAACATTTGTGGTATGATGCGGTCGGCAAAGTCTAAGGAATGCAATGGAAGCGTTTATCATCGTGCGATGAAGCCAGCAAGAAATATTTATTACATCAAAGATCAAGCAGACGAGGAAGAGCCAAATATTTTTATAGTCGATCCAAGATTCTATAAGAATCGAAAGTGCGCGCTGCAAAAATCGCTCGAGGATATTAGAATGCAAAAGATGAATAATAATTCATATGGAAGGCATTATCATCACGACACAATCTCTTGTGGTGGCAATGGATGGAATAATACAATAGATCGAAATTATTATGGTAGTAAAACATTGCCGCGTGATTTTTCACGACCAAAACCATTGAGACCTAGTCTCGATGATTTCTTGAATAATTTTCATCAAAATGAAAATAGGTAAGACAAACATTATGTTCTCTTTTATTCTCCTGATTAATGACTATAACATCTGGGACCATAGCTCGTACTCTCCTCCTTAGTACCAATGTCATTTTCAATAAAATGCTACACTTTTGTTACTAAATACTAAATGCTTATGACGTATCATTTTTCAGTCTCTCTATGCCTCACCGAGATTGCTCTTGACAATCAAAAAGTTTTCCTTTTTCTGCCTTTTTCCTTTACTGTAAGACGATACACCAAAGTACATACCAAAAAGATGAAAAATAATTTTACGTTTGCAAATATTTAGTCTCGATATATGTGCGTTTATGTACTTAAGAGAGAGTTTTCCCTTTTTTCGTGAAACGTGTATAATTATGATAAAGTGAATTCGTATATAAACACGAACGAAGAGAAAAAGAAACAGGCATTAGTCCCAGATTTTTTCTGCTTTGTTTGCTTCTTATTTATATCATATGCAGAGACACAAATTAATTTCCTTATCTTCCTTCCATTTCACCTTCATAATAATAATAATAACGTGGATAAACATAAACACCTTGGCGTATGTCTCTGCTGTTACGCATTCCTTCTTTAGATTAAATCCTTTAAGACATAATCATTCGCATTTACACAGTCATTATCATCATCAACCAACCGGATATATTTTTCATCATCATAACTCGTGCGACGAACTTTTAGCATCAAAGCTTTATCGGAACTCAACAGTCTATCCAAATTTCACGGATAGTCAAACAACAAGACAACAGCAACAACAAGAATACCAATGGCCAAAAGTTATTCCTAAATCACCTTCGTCTTATTCAATGAATTCTTTTCGTATAAATCGTCAATCAGCGTATGATAAAAGCTCAACATATAATCCAATTGAGGAATTTGATTTAGATAAGATAGAACATGAGAGAAGAAAATCACACACAAATTTATTTAAAGAGGGTCGTCAGCAGCAGCAGGATGAATTGAAAAAAGAATTCGGCACGGCAGTATAACGGAGATCGTCATGTATACTTTGTATGTTAGAGAAAAGGGCAAAGATGGGTAATATGTATATGGTGTAATTTCTATGTAAACGAGATTCCTTGAGTAGCTACCTTCTTTCTTTAAAATGGCACGCTGTTGTTGATATAAGTAAACACATTTTTTTGCTGCCACAAAATGTAAATAAATTATAAAATTTTAAGTAAGTAAAAATATACAATGCCATGATCTGAAAAATAAAGATTTATGAGCACATAACAAATTATAGAATAAAAAAAATGAATGTTTTTATGTGATCCTTCTAAGAAAGCAAATTATGAAAATATGTGATTTTATTAAAATAAACATTATAAAGAAGAAGTAAAGAAGCAAGATAAACTTTTTTATAAAAACTTTCTTTTTATTATTTTTAATGGAATGAACAAGTAGATAGAAAAATCAAATATTTAATTCGCTAATATCATCTTCGAAAGCTGAAGAGTTGTATGAATGCGAGCTTTTATTGACAGAATGAGATGATTCTGCTATAGAAGATGACGACAATGACGAGTCGGATTCAGAGTGAATTTTTCTGCACTCGTTAAGATCTAATTTTAATTTCATAGATAAATCATTCTCCGCTTCCTTTTTCTTAACTTTATTCTTTTTTTCATCTTTTTGCGCTTCAATGACAATGATATTGTCGGGTTGAAGTTTAAGCTTCTCTATCTCTCGCATTTTTCGCTTATTCATAATATCAATTTCAACCGATTTCTCAAAGATTTCATTCTCTTGTTCAATATTTTTCATTGTTTGCAATGCATTCCGATAAATCTCATCAATATCTTTTGTTATTTGTGATTCAAGTATTGGTGCTGGCGGTTGCTTTATGCTTTCAATTTTCTTATCTATCCTTTTGCCTCGAATCTGTGTTGATTGGGAAAACTTTGATAACTTCCTTTTTTCTCGTTCCAATCTCGTCTTATAATCTTTTTGAATTTTATTCTTTTCTTCACTCAGAATACGATCGAAAGATTTTGAAAACTTTTTAAGAAACTTTCTCCCATTATTAGAGTTTTTCAATTCATCCATCCATTCATCATAGTCCCGATTCTGTTTCTCAGTCACCGCCTTAATGTCATTGCACAACTTTTCAAAGTTGTTTACACAGCCATTCAGCTGTTGCATTATTCCGCCTATTGACGATATAATAATCGTATTCGAGTCATCGTGACGAGATGAACCAAATCTTTGGAAATCTTCCAATTTTTCTGTTATCACGCTTATGTTGTGTGACATTTTATCTAAATTTTGGGCAATTAGTGTCACGCCTTTCTGCGAAGACGATATTGTCGACCTTTTCCTCCTCTTTTCTTTCTCATGATGATGGTGTGGGTTTATCAGACTGTGATTTTTACCTTTCAATATTTTTGTTGATTTTGAGATATATAATTGTGATGGATCGATGACCTCATACGCCTTCTCTTCTGTTTGAGTGCTAGCTGATTTACTTTCTCGACATTTATGATTTGAGATCAATTTACTCAATAATATCGTCAACAGGGATTCGTTTGATGTTTTATACATACTTGTGATTTGCTTTACAATTACATCGTTCTTCGTTAGGCCAAGAATTTCCATGTAGTCTTGTATCTCTTTTGCAGCGAATCTAAAATTTTCATTCCTTTCAAAATTTGGGCAAGATTGAATCTCTGTTGAAAATACTGATAATGTAAAGAAATTTTTTTCACAGTAAAGATGCTCGCTCTCAATTGCATTAAGAACATACTTTTTAGGATGAAAAGATTTTTTCTGTTCTTCTATTTTTATTGCATTTCCTAAAGCTGTTTTATGAAAATCGTTAAACAATTGTTTGCGTAATTTCTTCTGAAAGTCTTTAGTAATTTCTTTTTGATCCATCCACCTTTTGAGAATTTCTTTCAATTCATCTTTTGATAATTTGTTTATTTCTTCAAGATCTACCTTACTATTGCACATTTTTAAAAATGTTTTGATATCTGTTTCTATTTTCAAACTATATGAATTTTTTGTGAATAGCCTTGCAGTTATAGTTGCAGTAGTTGCAGCGCATTTATATTTTTTACTGTTTTATCTTACACAACAACAACAATGATATCTTTTAATATTTACTTAATATTTTCAATTAAAAAATTATATTTCAAAGTTTCAGACTAATAGAGTTATCATTATCGTCTTATCGTTTATTTTTTAAAAGACGCTTGACAAAGTGTATGTGAAGCGATTTATTTTACAAAATCCGTTAAATACAAAATATTTCAAAATCTACAACAAGAATTCTTTCAAATTTTTTAGCACCGTTAAAAAAATTTCAACTGTAAAATTAAATAATTTACACTGTGCAATATTGTTGATCAATTAATGAATGATAACATCTTTATATTTTAAAGTACTTAAAAGATTATGAATTACGACATTTCCAGTGAATTTCACTATTTATTAGTTTATTTATTTACAAAGTAAAAATTTAAGTGCGACATTCTGTGATATTCATTCATTCATAAATACCTGTGCACGTGCATCACGAGATAATTGCTACTTAGAAATTTAAAGGATTTTAATAATACAATATAATTTTATTGATGACCAACCCGAGTAACCAAAAAACCGTTACGCTTTCCGTTTATATGCTTATTGCATGTCACGGAAAATAAACGGAAAGTTGTAACGTATTTTTGGTTACTCGGGCAATAGGTTGACTCACTTTTAAAATGGTGAAAATTCTTTTTTTTTTTTTTAATTACACAGATGAGATAAAATTTTGGATTATCCAAAGCTTTAATGCATAGCTTAACGCTACTTCTTTACTAATTATCTTCTCTGCGGATCAAATAAAAACAAACTTATTCTCTTCAATCATCATTCACTCATGAGTGTATCATTTTTTTTTTGCTTTGTTTCTTATTCGCTCAACCCTTTGGATGTTTTGAAAAATTCTAAAGAAGTCTTTCAAGGTCAAATGAGTGAACAATAAACCCACAAAATTCTAAAAACATATGAGATTACTCATCGAAATGTGAGAAATCGCTTTAAATAATAAGATTGGAATCCTATTTATTGTCTCATTTTATTCATGAGAACAAATTTAAAATCTTCAAACAGGTTTTGATCTTTTGAAGTAAATTTTATTATAGCTTATTTTTAAATTAATCTATGCAACGGGAATTCCATGACGAAGTTATTCTGAATATTTTAAACAATAGATTTGGAGAAGAATCCAAAAAAGACCTTTAAAGATTTCCTTCGATCATTTGACCAACCACAACAATAGTTTGTTACAAAATTTCAAGTGCTACCCGTTTACCTCGACATTCCAATTACAATCAAAACTGCGTAACTATGTATCTGTCTTTTTACAGGTACATATTGTTTTGTCTAATTATTACATCACATTGTCGCAATTAATCGAATGAAAGAAATTTTAAGGGCCAAATGTGCTATGCTAGCGGAAACC
Organism: Polypedilum vanderplanki; assembly: GCA_018290095.1. Lineage (NCBI taxonomy): Eukaryota > Metazoa > Arthropoda > Insecta > Diptera > Chironomidae > Polypedilum > Polypedilum vanderplanki. Next base: position 32,836,246 of record CM031379.1, read on the forward strand.
AGTTTTGTTTTCACTTTCTCATGCTTTCAAACGAAAATTTGTAACACACACAAAATTATTTTTTTTAATAAAGACATCCATCGTGCTTTATGCTGTGAACTCAAAAAGGGCTTTCAATGAAATGAAATTTTACGCATATTGCGTCGCAATTATGAAGCGATTTACTTTTTACATACTTTTTTTTTGATGTATTACATAAATTTTCATATTTCATCATTATTTATAATAATTGTTTTAATAATTTTCTCAAGAGGTGTAAATTTGATTTATATTTAAAGAAGAGTAAGTAGATCATTATCGTGAAAAATACGGTTATATAAAATTATAAAGAAATTAACTTTTATTGTATTTCTGATGACAGTGTGGAATTGTATACTTATCTTCATTCTTATCATTTTTTTATTAACATTTTATCTCAAATTTAGATCTTCTTAGTCTTTATAGATATTAAATATCAATTTAAATTTAAATGATGAAATTTCCATTAAATAAATTCAAAGAATTTATGAGTCATTAAAAAAATATTTTAAAGATTGATGAGAGCATAGGGAATGAGCTTATAAATAAAAATAACTTTGAAATAAATAACACTTATTGTGGAAGTTATAAACTTATTGAGAAATTAACTTTTATTACATTCTGACAGTTAGCTTTTATGGGAAAATAAAATTTCCTTATCACTCTTATCAGATTTCTTTCTCCCTCTTCCATGTGCGTTTTACGTTGCTGTTTTAAGATGATATTTTACTGCATTAATTCATTCTCTTACTCTCTTAAACGAAATGTGTTTTAAATTTAGGAAAAAAAATTGAGTCAGACGAAGTAAGCAGACAACGAGCGGTAGTATTGTTGTTTCAAATGTTATTTGTTATAATAAAGCTCCTCTCTCGCAAGCCTCAGTTGTTTTCCGGCATTCGAAGCGTGAACACATAGAACAGAAACACTCGCTTTCTGCCTGTTGAATTTTTTTTGTGTCTTATTAAAATAATAATATTTTTTTCGTGTGTATAATTCGGTGATTGCTAATAGAATACTAAAAAAGTAAGAGGTGCACACACACCGGATATTCAAGGTGTTTTTTAAGTCATAAAGAAATAGTCAATTACGACAGCTAATTTTCAAATTATCTCAAATTCTATTTCTTGTGGCACATTTTTTTAACATTGATTTGAGCATATATTTAGTGAAGGTGAACAACGATCAAATTTTTCTTGTTTCAATTCATGGAGAAAAAAAAAATTAAAAGTCCCAAAACTGTATCAACTTTTTTCTTCTGCACTGTTCAGTCAACCGCATCAAATGAATTTTTTATTTTTTATTTTATTCTTTTCACTTTTATCAAATTGACAAAAAGAGTAAAAATTAAATCGAGAGTTTTTCTGAATGAGTTAAAAAAATTGCAATATATTGCAACATAAGTTCAATCATGTGGAAAAATATCTCTCAACAACAGTGTATGAATTTAAATAAGAATAATTAATTCAAAGAATTGATGACGAGGTGACAGCAAAAATTATCTATAGATAGAAAATCGTGATATAAAGTGATGTGCTTTTTAAATGAGAATGGAAATTTTTCCAGATTTTTTTATGATAACGACTTTTAATAACCAAAGTAATTTATCACTTAAGACATATGTACGATATACATACAAAACATACACTTGTTGTGACAACTTTAATAGACGTTTTATTAAATAATTAATTTTTATGTTAATATTTGAAATCAAATAGTGTCATTATAAGTGATAATATAATTAATGACAGTCTCAAATTATCAGTATCATTAAAGGATATTTTTCTCTTTCTTTTATCACAGAGTTTAATTTAATACGTAAAATAAGATTCGTTCAAAACAAAAATGAAATTAAAAATGAATAATAAGTTTTTGAAAGAGCATTTGCTCACAATTTTAACTGTGAGTTCTGTTGTGCTTGGAGTAATTGTTGGTATCATAGTGAGAGCTTCAGTATTAGATGGAGATGATGACAAATTTAAAGCTCGTACAATTATGTACGTCAATTTCCTTGGAGATTTATTTCTGAGAATGCTAAAATCCTTAATTCTACCACTCATCATTTCATCACTAATAGCAGCAGTTGGAAGTCTCGATATCTCACTTTCAAAAACAATTGGACTTCGTGCAATTGCATATTATTTATTAACAACAGTATTTGCTGTCATTTTGGGCATTATTTTAGTAATGACAATTCGTCCAGGAGTAGATAGATCAGAAAATTCAAATGAAAACACTACGACGCCAGCAGCAGTTCAACGAGCAATTACAACACCTGATACTATGTTAGATTTAGTTCGGTAAGTATAAAGTTCAAAATTCTCATCACGAAATGTGACTCTTTCCAGAAAACAAATTTCTTGTGTAGGTAGATGTTTTTCAAAAATATTTTAAGACAATCCGTTATTAAAGTCGATAAGTTTCTAAGCGCGCTGTAAATAAAGCTTTTAAAGGAAATAAATTAAAACCTGTTTTGCATGATGATGATGACATGATTTGATCATTACCTTTTCGATGACTCATTCAATTGCTTTTCATCTAATACATTATATATCCCTATCAAAAATAAACGAAAGTAAACTTGACCGTAGCAGTATTGAAAACTTATTTGAATAGGAAACTGACTCATGCATACACAATTTGAATAAATTATTTTATTTCTCATTTCTCACAGAAACATCTTTCCACCAAATTTAGTACAAGCATGTATGCAACAGTATCAGACAGTTCTTACTCCAAACAAAATACAAAATATGAGTGATCCAACAAATAGTTCAAATTATGTTCTTGGAACTGACTTGGATGAATTTATTATATCTGGAAAGTATGTGGATTCTATGAATGTTATGGGCATTGTCGTAGCTTCGATTGTGTTTGGGATTGCAATTGCTTCAACACGTGAACACTCGAGAAATCTTTTGTCAGTTTGTAATGAATTAAGTCATGTTATGATGAAAGTGACACGTTGGGTAATTTGGTTATCTCCAATTGGTGTATTCTTCTTAGTTCTCTCAAAGCTAATGGAAATGGAAAATATTTTGGATGTTTTTGCTAAATTAGGACTTTACTTTGTAACAGTCGCTGGTGGCATCATTTTCCATGGTTTTGTCATTTTACCAGCAATTTATTTCTTCCTTACTAAAAAAAATCCTGTTAAATTTGTTGGCAATATGGCACAAGCGATTGCTACTGCTTTCGGAACATCAAGTTCTTCAGCTACTCTTCCTGTTACAATGGAGTGCCTTGAACATAACAATAAAGTTGATGGAAGAGTAACACGATTTGTTTTGCCTATTGGTGCTACGATCAATATGTAAGTTTAATTTGTATTAACATTTGCATCTTTTACAAATATATTTATGTTTAATCCATTCCGTTAAATTAGGGATGGTACTGCCTTATATGAAGCTGTTGCTGCCCTTTTTATCGCACAATTAAGAAAAGTTCCTTTGAGCTTCACACAAATTGTTGCTGTAAGCATCACATCGACAGCAGCGTCAATTGGCGCGGCGGGAATTCCTCAAGCTGGCTTGGTGACACTTGTAATGGTGCTTGATACAGTCGGTTTGCCTGCTGAAGATGTTACATATATTATTGCTATTGATTGGATAATGTAGGTTTCTTAAATTATTGAATTTTGCCAAAAGTTCTAAATATTTTCCTATCTTCTATAGTGATAGAATAAGAACTGTAGTAAATGTTCTTGGTGACTCATTTGGTGCAGCAATTGTTGAACATTATAGCAAGAAAGATCTTGAAAGATCAATGGAAACTCCTCCTCGAGTAAATGGAAACATGATAGTGCCAATTGATGCCTATAAAGGAAATGATAACTCGACTTTTGTCGATGAACGCATGTAAAGTAAAAAAAGGAAATGAAAAAGTGAAAACAAAAATATGACAGTGACTCCGAATGTGATTTCAATCAAAATTTTATATAGTTTTTATCGATAATGTACAAAATATTTTCAATTATCGTGTATTTAACAAAATTTTACTTATTTAAATAATAAAGTTTTTAGTTTACTCAAAGTTTTTCAATAACTGAGAAAATTGATTATTCATATCTATAAATTCTTCATTTTCAGTTGATTCATTTGCACAATCATTAGCTATAATTGGTTTGGGATTTTTAGGTTTCTTTACTTTAGGTTTTTTCGGTACTCTTTGAAGATTTTCATTGTTGTTTATTGTTTCTTTACTGAGGTATGGCAATGCTTTCAAACAGATGTCAAAAATTTTATTAAAAATTACAAACAATGCCGTTGAATGTTTAAACAGATGAAATTTTATATACTCTAACGAATTATTTCTTGATTTTAGACTAGAGTAAATGTTATAGAGAAAGAGCCCATTAAAAAAGTTTTCAATTTTAATATTTTCAAAAGGATAATTGAGAACAACATTGACTGTTGATAAATTATAAATAACTGCTTGAAGTTCAGCATATGTATGAACAATTCGTCTATTAAAATCAGCATGTTTACGAATAAATTTTGCACTGATTTCAAAATTATTCACGAGACTTTCCATGCATAATAAAGCTTCTTGCTTAGTCATATTCTTGATGATTGATTTAATTGATGTATCTTTCAAACTTTCCTCTGATGCAATCGTCGCTTTCTCTTTTAATTCTCTTAGATGTTTTTCATATTTTTTCTGAAACATTCCAGCATCTCGGTGCATTTTCTCACATTTCTTATCAATGATGTTCATCACAATTAATGAAATAATAACACTTTTAAGGAAATTTGAGTCTGTTGATGATGATCTTTTGATCCAATATATAACAGCTAAAATATAAAGTTGATATTGTTCGGGAATCTCCGTCATGATGATTTTAAAAATTTCATCATAATTCGCAAAACTTCTCTCAAATATTCTATGAATGAATCGCACACTTTTCTTTTCATTTGGATCAAAGTCTGTAATTTCTGGGAAAATTCCATCAAGTTTTTTGATTTCATATCTAACTTGCTTGACTATTCTCGTATAATAGAATAATGAAGGAATATTTGGAGTATGTAAAAGTGAATAAAGCATATTAAGTATTGGATATGCAATTAAATTACTATCATTTGCAGAAAAATCTTCAACTTGTGGATAATTAATATAACGATGATTTCTAATCAGATCAACTGGAAAGCGAGGTGTACAGCCAGAATGATAGAGATTTAAAAACCATTCAGGAAATTCAAAATTTTTACGCTGATAAACTTCAACTGCCACAACTTCTTCCTCTTCTGACTCAACTTTTTCAACAAAATCTTCTTCTTCACTTTTTTTTGTTTCAAAACCATCTTCTTGATCACTATTTTCAAGCTTTTCCTCTTCAGCTTCTGATGCTTCATTCTCACTCTCATCATCTTCACATTCTTCTTCTTCCTCTTGCTCAGATTCATTTTCACATTCTAAAGCCATTATTTCATCTACAGTCAAATCACAAATATTGTGAATATCTTCTTGTTCAATTACTTCTTCTTTAAATCCAAAATACTCAAAACTTTTTGATTTCTCTAATCGATATCCATTCATTGCAGTTCTTATTTGATACCATAATCTTGGTCTTTGATATTGTTTCACGCATTCAAGAATTTTTTTAATAGCCGAAATCAGACTTTCATGTTGCAACCAATTTAATAAAGTATGAATCCTTTTTTGTTGTGGTGATAAATTTTTTTTCTTGTTCACTTTTCGCTTCCTCACATTTCGATAAAATTTACTAAACCACTTTCGGCTAATGAAGTCATTTCCCAACATGATTGCAAATAGTGGCAACATATCATTTTCAAGAACACCATCAGTTAAATTTTGTATGGTGTAAATGCTGCAATCAAGATAATTATATGTTGGTGCACCAGTCTTTTGTGAGCACGACTCATCATTGTCTTCAACTTCAATAGTCACTTTTTTGCCCTTTCTACGAACATTCTTTTGACCTTTTTGTTTTTTCGGTATGATTTCAACTTCATATGAACTTTTGCTTGTAATTGTCTTCTTGTAAATTTTCGGTGTTATTGTAACAAATGGAATATATTGTCCGTCAAAAATGTAAAAATCAGAATCATATGATAGAACTGGACAATTGAGCTTTCGTGCAAGAATCGCTGTGAAAGAAAGTAAATTATAAATATGAAATAAATTCATAAAATTAATTAAATTACATACCTATTTCATTATCAGCTTCAAAAAGACATCGATAAAGCTTAACATGACAATTTTTTAATGCATTGACAAAGACTTCTCTCATCATGAGAGGTAGCACAAAATAACTCTCTAATGGAACAATATATTTTATAACTCCAATTCTTGATCTTAATCTTTCACGTGTTGTTTTCATTTTCCTCATTTCGTAACCTCCATCAAGAAGCACATAAGGAACAACATTGCACTGTTTTAAAAGATTGAAAAATTCCACAACATGACGATAAAATTCATCGTAATTTCCTCCGAATGCCGATTTACCATGATCAATTTGTTTATAAAGTTGTGAACAGAGACTATCTCCATCAATTACCAAATTGCAATCATGAAGCTCATGTGGATCGAGATATTTACTTGCGTTTTTCGCAATAAAAGTTGTTAAACCGCGCACTCCCATAATTTATTTTTTAATAAAAGAGAAATGTTTGTTTACGGTTTTTTACAACAACATGTGTTCCTCAAAAATAAGAATTTCTAAACACACAAAAAATTAATTTGAATTTGACGGTTAAAATAATTTTGAAGTTTAACACTTATTTAAGTTCAAATTTCACCTTTTAAATATAAATATTATGAATATTTCAAGTTTTTAAACAATCTAATCTATATTTCAATACAATTTTAAATTTAAAACTGCCATAGAAAAGATTTTGATGAAATTTTGCAAGAATTTTTGAAAATTTTTAAAATTTTCACCCCACATAAAAATTGAGAGTAAATAATTTTTCGGGCGTGATGTTTATATTAAAAAAATTAGATTTTGCAATATTTTACCTAATAATTCGAGCAATACAACTGCATGCTATTGAATTAAAGTCACATCTTAAAATGGAAATACTGAATTCTGGTTTTCATCGGTAAGTTTTCATTTAAATTTATTTCAAAATAATTTGTGTAATGAAATGAAAAGTTGCAAAAGATCCTATTGAGACGGTTCAGAAAATTCAACTTTTATAAACTGTTAATTACTGTATAGCGTTGGTTATTCAGAATTATATATATCATAAAACTCAATTTAATCAAAATTTTATTTATTTTTATAGAGAATTAAAATACAGTCTAAAATTTGCACCCGTTATAAGTTGTGAAGTGCTGCTCGTACAAGAAATTCCAAGTTCTGTGTATGTGGATGTGGATCAGTTATTCAACCTCAACAAATTAAATAAAATCAAAACCTTTGTTCCTTATTACATCGATGTAGAATTACCGACATCAAAATCGAGTCCATTTAAAGTATACATGTTTGAGAATGTTAGAAAATCAGTAAACATCACATTACCACTTCATTTTCGATATCATGAACCGAGTGACAAAAAGTTCAATCGAGTAGAAATTGAGTCACCAAAAATATATTTATCGAATTGTCCTGTCAGCAGAGGTCAAGGAGTTCTTCTTCCATGCAGAAATTCATCCGAGATAACAGACTTTTTAGAACTCGCATCTGCATCATTTTGTGAATGGACTGAAACGCAATATAGCACACCCATAACATTAAGTTTTTTGATTCCAGTCGGAAATATAAAATCTTATGGTGAGTTTGAATACATTTTACATAGCATGTCATTGATATTTTGATTTACTCATTATAGCATTCGTTCTACCTATAACAATTTTCATAAGTTGGATTGCGTGTCTGTTTCTCACGTATGTCATTATTAAGAAATCAAGAGAGATTAGTAAGAAAGTGCTATGAAAAAGAAAGTAAAACTTGTAAAAAACTTTTTTGTATATGAATTAATTGTAAGTACCTTTAAATTTAAGATAATAAACATTTTAATAACAATCAAAATATTTTTTAAATACAAATTTTCATAATTTAAAATCTACAATATAAGTTACAGTCTTAATCTTTACACTACGACTTTGTTAAAATGTCTTTTTATGTAAAATCTATTTTTTTTACGATCAATATTCCACAGCTGGATTTTCAGCTCCCTCCAAATTGTCATCTGCAAATTCATAAAGGTTAAACTTAAATCAAAAATCTGTAATAATAAGTATCAACTTACTTCTTTTTCTATGAGCTTCAGTATCATTCCAAGGTTGTGTGTTAGCTTTACCAAATATGATAAATTGTAAGTTGCCAAAAAAGTAAACTGCAGCCGCAATATAAAAGATTATTCGCCATTGAACAGGATCATCCTATAAAAAACGTTATTCGTATTACTAAACATTCTGCTCAAAATTAAATTTATCAACTTACAGGATTTGAAACAATTTCTCCAACTAAAAGAGGAGCAATAATGCTCATAATGTTTGCAGACATGTTTGTGATGCCCATCAATGTTCCGGAATGATTAGGACTAAGATCAATGTGATTAATTTGAAAACCTAAATATGTAGCTGCATTGATACCGACAGCTAATGTGACTAAAGTTACAGCCAATGAACTTTGTTCTTCTGATGTGACATATGAGAGACCAATTAATGCTGCAGCAGGTAACCATAAGCCAATAGTGTTGAACAATTTTCTTGAAAATTCAACTTTTAAAATCCTTCGATTGGTGAGCCAATCAGCAAATGGGCTGAGTAAGAAACTTATACACATCATAACAAAGTATGGAAGTGCTGATAATAAAGCATTCTGTTTGATATTGAAATGTAAAATGCTCTTCATATATGATGGAATTTCAGTTAATAAAGTCCAAAATCCCCAATTGTGTGCTGAATGAGCTATCACTAAACTTATAACAGCAGGAGATGTGAAAATTTGTTTCCATGGTGTTTCAACAACCTAACATTAGAAAAATTTTATATTAGCATATGTTTATTTATTATACGATTTATTCAACTTACTCTTGCATCGCCAGTAGTATGTTCACTTAAAGATGATTCAATAAAATGTCTTTCTTCTACAGAAATCTTATCACGTGAATCTGCTGGTGAACTTGATCCATAAAACATCCAAATTATTGACCAAACTATACCAGCGACCCCAGAAATGTAAAAAATAGAAGGCCAACCCATTGCAGAACTAGCAAGGACACCAGAAATTGCAAGCATAACAACTGTTCCGAATTGTGCACCACTATAACAATAAGTTCCTATAGTGCCTCTTTCACTTGGTGGTGCCCACTTAGCTAGAAGTGTATGAGTGCTTGGAAAAATGCAGCCTTGACATAATCCTTGTACAACTCTTAGTCCGACAATTGCTTGAAAACCAAATGATGCAAAGAGCGGTGTCAATAGATTCAATAAGGAACAAAGTGATATTGCAAAAAGTAACATAATTTTTCCTCCGACTCTTTTTGCTAATTGCCCACCAGGTATTTGTGTAACTACATATCCCCAGAAGAACGAGGATAAAATCATAGCTTTTTGACCTTCATCCCAAATGTATTCAGGAAAATCTGGATTTGTGTTATTCCTATCAGTAATTGCAACAATTGCTACAGACATATTGACTCTTTGTGCATACGCAATAGTTAAGCAGAGAAAAATCAAAAGCACTTGAACATGTCGGAAGCCAAGGCCATCTGTAAATGGAAACGATTTATTGATTTTGCATTATCAGTTATAATCACATTTTGCAACACGAGTGATTGTGAAAATATTTAAAAACACTTTTAATAATATAAATAAATACTTGACGTGGTAAAAATAGAATTCAAAAATATTATTGACCTGATCCCTCATATCTGCGATTTCTTATTCGTATTGTTCCATAATCCATAGTTTAATTTTAATAACTTATCTACTTAATAAAAGCATAAATATGCAGAAATATATTTGAAAAACTACCAAATTCGATAAAAAAGAGATCTGCGTTTTGAGAGTACACAAAGTAAACTACAATATTGAGCTATTCACAGCTGACGACTACATATTTTGTTTAATTCTCTCTCATTTTGTATTTCTCTCTCTCGTGATTAAATTATCAACTCTCACTACTCTCTGTTATTGTTTGCATTTTTTCTTAAAATAAGGGAGAGAGAAAGAGAGCAATGGAAAAAAGCAGCAATTGCTGATAATGAACCATTGCATGCATGTTTTAATAAGTGAAAAATACTTTTAAGCTTTTTGATGAAGTCATAGTGTGGGAAAATGTTAAATAAAATTTTGTATATTAAAAAAAATTAAATTGTTACAACATTGAACTTGATCAATTGATTGATGTTTGAAGTTTTTATGCTTGATGATTTCCGAAATTTTTTTTGCTAAACAGCTGATTTGGAAAATAATTTAAAGAATTTTTAGATTTAAATGGGAAAATGATATTGAATTGATTTAAAATGATGATTCATAATTTTTTTTATTTTAAAATGACAAAAATTTTCATTATTTTTTATACTTTTTAATGTTTTTATTCAATTTTTATTACCCATATTTTTTGTTTTTATGATAAGCGGAAAAAATTGAAGCTAAGAAATGAAATAAATAATAAACATTCGTGCCATCAGTTTTAAAACAAATCTTTCATTTGAATGTTTTTGTGTGTGCTCAGCAAATAAAAACTTTTTATTTCTGCTATCGCTTTATTCAATTAGTAAAATTCCTTTCGAAAGGCCATTTAAAAATTCATTATTTGTTTTCACAAAATTTGACCATTGACAATATTGTCTTTAAACAAAAATGACAGATTAACAATAGGAAAGGCAATAATTTGTTTATTTTTAACTGAAGCATGAAGACAGTTTTTTTTTCAAACAGTTCATTAGTGTCATCGTTTTGTCATTGTCATTTTCTCCAAATAATGAACGGAAATGCACAGAAAAATTCAAAGTATTTTATGCACATTTTAAATCAATTGAGATGTAAAAAATTCATTTTAGTGGTTGTTTGTTCTTTTTTTTCAATTTGAGATAGGTCACTTACAGGTCTCACACTTCTCCTTATCCTCGCACTTCTTTGACTTTTCATTTTCCGATTGATCGGTATTTGACTTTAGTTCTAATGAAACGCCCATGATTAATAAATTAATTTCTTAGTTAGAACCGACAGATAATTGATTTCTTTTATATAATTTAACACTGTAATAATTTTTTCAATTCTATATTTTTCCTTCTTTCGTTCTTGGTTATTCACTTTTATCAAGTGTGAATTATATTAAATTATTTCTCAACAATATTATTTTTCGCACAACAACATTACGATGTAAATTTTAAACAAAAACTAGCAATTAGTTGTGAGCGAGCACTTGCTTTTATATAGATGTTCACATTGAAGTTTGCTACTACCGAATTGGCTCGCTCAATTGCCATATTCTCTCTTTCTTTCTCTTTCTCTCGTTCGATTCTAAATTCTCACATTTTAATTGCTTACAAACTTCCATAACTACTTAAGTTTACTTTCAAGTAGATTGATAATAATCAATTTATTTATGATAAGAAATGAAAATTGTAATTGAAAGATCTTGAACTGAATTTTTTACAAATCACATGTAGCAATCAAATGATAAGAATGTGATAGCAAGTGTAAGAATTTTAAAATTATTTATAGAAGAAGAAATTAATCATATTTCACATATACAAAAAATCTAGTTGACCTACAAATAATTTACTCACGCGTAAAAAAAAGTTATTAAATTTATTTGGGTGCATCGCATAAGTCGCACATATAGCGTAACGGTACTATATTGAGAAATTATAATTAATTTGATGACACCGTTAAAAGAGGTTATCAAGTGAGAGAAAAGACAAAGTCCTGAGATTTGTTTTTCATTGAATTCATGTTTATACAAATTATGACAAACAAACAATGACAAACTACATGATGCATTTTAATTGATAAAATTCCACTCAATCAAGCAAAAATGTGAGATGCAATTCATGATCGGATTTAACCGAATCATATTGGTTTACTGAAAATTAATAGTTACTTTCCGCGACATGCGAATGTGCATTTTTTCTCGCTTGAGAATTTTTTTCTGATGTAATTTTTTCTACACAAGTTCAATGCATTGCGACTGAATAAAATTGAAAAAAGTGATCATAATCACTTAATCAATGTGAGTGCAAAAACATTCCATAAATGGTTCTAGTCAATGAATTTAGATTCATAGAGTAAATGCTACAATCATGATGCATTGATTGAAGATGCGCATTGCTGCAAAAACAAATTAATACAAATAAATTCCGCTTGACCTTATGTTAGTGCTATTCTATTCTAACAAAGAGTACATTTGTCAACAAATATTTATAAATAAACATGAGATGAAAAGTTGTAAACATTTAAAAATAAATTTTATAATTGAAATTTTACTCGTTAATTGATGTTTTCGGCAATGAAAAAATGTCTACTTCATGCATATGTGAAAGATCCGTTATCCAATAATTTTTAATCGCAATAAAATTAATAAATAAGTTTCATTATGAAGTAATTTGGGGGTCAATACGTGATGTTATTAATAAATTAAGATTTCATTTAATGAGCTGGAGATAAAAAAAGAAATTTTTATTGGCGTCATTTACAGTATGTTGCCAACCGATTACAATATTTTTTGTTTTATTGATTTCTCAGCATAGAAAATACTAGATCAAACGGTTTACTGCATTTTGTAGCTTGTTTTATTGTTGATTTAACAAGTTAAAACTTCTTAACTCAAATGATTTCTATTTTATAAAAAATTTCATTTTTCCAAATTTGGAGGCTTTTTTAAAACGAAATTTTTTAAATAATTATTCGTAAATTTTAAACTAAACATCCTACAGATCTCAAACTTTGCCATAATCATCCTATATTCAATGGCAATAAATGCTTAAACATTCAAAAGTCAGCAAAATTTCTTTATTTATTTATGAAACAAAATGTCCAAGAGTGAAAGAAATGACAATAACTTTGAATTAATGAATCAATTCTGATGACTCACTAACTCAAAGACTTGTAATCAAATTATCTTTCAATAAATATATTGATATTTGACATTTGCTCTTAGGTTTTTGAGAATATTTGTTTCGAAGTTCAAAAATGGCTAATTTTTGAACAAACATTTTAGATTTTTCGCATTTTTCTCATAAAAACTCTATTGGCCATATAGATTTTTATTACTGAATCTTGTGAATAAAGTATATACGAGTTTTTAGCAGCAAACCGGAAGTCTCTGCGTTGTCTAGAAGCAAAACTAGAAACGCTCAAAGCTGACAATAACAAAGATTTCTCTTATTTACAAAAGTCAATTTCCAAAAACCACTTAAATCAATTTTATACTCTCTAATACTTATTGATTTGTTTGATTGTTCTATTTAATGATTTTATTGATCATTTACAACAAGTATTAGAGAGTATAAAATTGATTTTAAGTGGTTTTTGGAAATTGACTTTTGTAATAAAGAGAAATCTTTGTTATTGTCAGCTTTGAGCGTTTCTAGTTTTGCTTCTAGACAACGCAGAGACTTCCGGTTTGCTGCTAAAAACTCGTAATTACTCTATTCACAAGATTCAGTAATAAAAATCTATATGGCCAATAGAGTTTTTATGAGAAAAATGCGAAAAATCTAAAATGTTTGTTCAAAAATTAGCCATTTTTGAACTTCGAAACAAATATTTCAAAAACCTAAGAGCAAATGTCAAATATCAATATATTATTGAAAGATAATTTGATTACAAGTCTTTGAGTTAGTGAGTCATCAGAATTGATTCATTAATTCAAAAGTTATTGTCATTTCTTTCACTCTTGGACATTTTGTTTCATAAATAAATAAAGAAATTTTGCTGACTTTTGAATGTTTAAGCATTTATTGCCATTGAATATAGGATGATTATGGCAAAGTTTGAGATCTGTAGGATGTTTAGTTAAAAATTTACGAATAATTATTTAAAAAATTTCGTTTTAAAAAAGCCTCCAAATTTGGAAAAATGAAATTTTTTATAAAATAGAAATCATTTGAGTTAAGAAGTTTTAACTTGTTAATCAACAATAAAACAAGCTACAAAATGCAGTAAACCGTTTGACTCTAGTTATTCAATAAAACAAAAAATATTGTAATCGGTTGGCAACATACTGTAAAAATAGAATTATTATAGAAATTCTTGAATAATTTTGTTCATGAGTAAGCTCAAAGACACTCATTAACATTTTCTAGGAATTCTCACATAAAATTCTTAAAGTGTACGCTCGATTTCATTGACTTTTGCTTTCTTCCTGATGACTGCAACCGAATGCTAATGAGACAAAAAACAATTGCAACACACGTGGTAAAATTTTCGTTTTATGGTCACAAGTAGCTTGAAATAGAGTTTTTCATTGAACATTTTTTTTATCAAAGCAATTTGCGGTTTTTTCGATCACCAACTGAAACGTGCACTGAAAATTTAATTTATATGCAATAAAGATACATTTGTTTTGTTTTAGTGGATTTTTATTAATAAATTTTCTCTATGTACACAAAATGACGTCAACAAATTAACACTCATTTGAGATAATATATTAATGCAATGAAATTTTATAAATTTATTGCTGTCAAAACTAATTGATCTCAATTTAAATTAAACACGTGGTAAACATTTGAATTTAAATTAATGTCTATTAAAATCACAATCTCTAACGGATATAGAATATTTTATTTTCTTTTTATAATAAGTAAGTAATTCCTTTCTATGACGTATCCGATATTTATAAACAATATCTAATTTACCCATACTCAGTATTTATTTATTCATCAATTATCATTATCCATTCTCTTCTAAATACAAGTTTGTTTTTTTTTCTATGTCTTTTAACGGTGTCACAATCTTTGCGTTTAAAATCAAATTATCATCATTGATTGATTTTCGACTATAAATTAGCACTACAATAATTGAATAAGTGATTGAAAACATTATATTTGATAATCATTTTAAAACATTCACGTGATTTTTAATTCAATATTGTTTGATCCCAGTTTTTACTTGATTTTTTTCCACTCTCTTTTTCATTTGCTTTCTTTTTATTGCTCAGCACTGTCGCCTCTAATAAAATAATTTGTGTGAGAAAAAATTAAAAAATTTTAATTATATTAATTTACAATCGTTCCTCTTCTTGCAAGCGTGCTATATCGCCTTTGTTGATATAATAAAAGCTTGCAGTTCGTCCCTTGAGGTCCTTCAACACTCGCTTAGCACCATTTTTAATAAGAATTCGACTGATAGCTTCGACATTGTTGATTCCCATTGAATAATGAAGTGCTGTTCTTTCCAACTATAATTTATCATTACATTCAAGATCTATTTTAATAGTAATGCGCATCACAATTAACTTACATTATCTCCAACTCTAAGTGTCTGACGAAAATTGTCAGCAATGAACTCGACAATATCCTCATTTTCAACAAGCACAGCAACATGTAAACTACATCGACCTAAGAGAAAAATGAGAACAAATTAATCAAAATTTATTAATTTATTACTCAAAAGTTCAACCAACCATAATAATTTTTCGCACGAGCCAATTTTGCTGCATCATTGCGAGATAGAATTTCCTTGACTGTCTCGAGATCATCGTGACGTATAGCAAAAAGTAATTTCTCGCGATTTTCCTATAAGGAGAACAACATAATTAAAAATATAATCATCAATTTGTATTGTCACTTTATACTTCAAAGTCACGAAGTTGATCGAGAAAAGCAGCAAGTTCATGATGTCCACGTGCTTTCGCTACTTGAGCGATAGAAACACCATCGTTATCATTGACGTCAATTATATGATCATATCCATCAAGTAACATTGTCACGAATGTCTCATAGTCACCTAATCAAATAAATTAATTATAATTTTATAAGGATTGCAATAAAATGTTAAAAAATTACCTCTAGCAGCAAGGCTCAACACATAACGATCGATTTCCTTACAATTGTCAGGTTGACTTGCTTGCAATGAAACATCTCTTGCTGTTCTGTATATTTCATCACGATAAGTCAAGCTCACACCAGATTCTTCAATTAATTGAAACAATGCATTTTTTCCATGCTGTCTTGCAGCTGCAAAATGTAACATTGATTGTCCATGTTCATCTAAAAAACAAAATTTTATTCAATCGAGTTAAAGGAAAATATTATTTAATAATACCTCTTTCATCCATTCCGGGTGTAGTATCAAAGTCTTCATGATCATCAATAAAATTTTCAACACTCCTTTCTTTAGCCATTTGTAACTTTTTTGCCGATGGCACGTGATTTGTGCTTACAATATGATTTTGAACAGGTGGTCTTGATTGAGTTTTTGGTTTCTGCTCTTCTTTAATTGGTGTTTCTCTTTTCTGTCTTATCGTTGATGTCTTTGGTTTTGTATCGTTAGAAAAATTTTGGAGATAATTTGCAAGAAATTGAACGGGATCGCTAGGTCGAAGATTAGCAACTTCAGTCAAACCTTTTATGAGGGGATCTCCGAGAGCTAAGAAATATAAATTATTATGTTAAATTTGTGCTATCAAGGCAAGTGGAAAAAAGTATTTCAAAAATGACACAATTCTTACATGTAGCGAGGTATCTTCCTTCTTCAGTTCTAAATAGAGGCACTTCTACTGGCGGATTATTTCTAAATTCTATTTTTACAAGCACAATGTCAACAGATGAATAAAGAGAAAGAAAGAAAAGAAGAAGTTTTTCTACATTATTACATTCTAATCAATACTTAACTCATGCGTTAATCAAAATTTTTCTTAAACAACTTTAATTTATTTTGTTTTGTTTTAGAGTTTCAATGAGTTTGTTATATGAAAACTTTCTTTGTTGGCACAGTTTGGCTTTTGCATCATACATAATAAACACAAACACACACACATAATTTTTTAAAACTCGAATTCAAAAAACAAAAAAAAAAACTTTTATGTGCCAATCATTTATGCATGCATTAAAAAAACATTTCACCCTTGTTTGTAAAAAACTTGAATTAAGTACAATTGTGCAAGTATAATTTCTTGTAGCCAGCTGTGCATGATTGTTTTATTTTGTTGGAAAGATTCTATTTTTAGTTTTTTAAGTTTTATTGGGTAAAAAGTGGTTTAAGAAAAACTTTATACAATAATACTAGGTAAGTAGACAAATGATAGATGAAAAAGGAAAAAGCAAAGCAATGTATAGCAAATTCTTTTTCTATTCTCTCTTTTAAAGAAAATAAAAAATAAGTTTCAGAGAATAGAAAAAGTTAAAATAATGATAAATGGAACAGATAAATGTAGAAATTTATTGCAAAACATTAACTTACTAACCCGAAATTTTTATGTCCATTTTTCATATAAAAAGCTTTCTAGATAAAAATCTTTCCAACATAAATGGTTAATAGGATATTATTTTCATATGACTCTGAAATGTTCTTGAGAGGGTGAAGCGAATATAAAAATAAAACATCTTATGTACACATAACGATAAAGCGAATGATATTGCATAACTAGATATAGAGAGAGCTACTCGTTGATATTAGCCAAGCTATTCTTTTTCTTGCGAAATATTTTTAACAGCATGTCAGCTATGTGCATAGAATTTGACATAGACAGATCTTTCTCTAATTGCAAAATATTTGTGACAGCACTGCAAAATTCTTGAAGTAGTTTCCATTCAGTTATGCTCATGCATTGTGTATTTGATACAAGTATTGAGTCAAAATTTGTTCGTGTTTTCATGTGTAGACCTCTAATGAGGCAGAGTTGTCTAAGATTGTCGAGATCTTTACTAAGTTGTGGAACATCTAATGTTACAGTAAGACGTAATGATGTACCAAGAAATGAAGGTCGTGAAGCAAGATAACCAAGATAATAACTATGACGAAAATTGAGACAATTTTCAAGAAACATCATTGCACGACCAACTTTACTGTAAGCCATTCCAATATCAGCAACTTGATTTAATGGAGTACAAGCTAATATTCTTAAATGTTCTTGCACATTTATCCATGCAACTAGTGTTCGACTTGCACTAATATAGACACCTCTTCCATATGGATAATAAGGTCCATTTATTGCTTGTGATTCAGGCTGCTGTTGAGAGTCTGCATGATTTAATAAAGGAACTAGCAGACCATTTGTAGCAAGTACAGTTCGAATTTCTGAGGGATTCTCAAGAACTTCATTCATTGTATAATATTGTCCTAAACCTTCTTCATTAATAGCTGCAGAAAATTCTTTACTCAACAGCTTTCCAGTCATTATTCTCTCTGATTGCTCAATTTTTCCAATAGTCAAATTAAGTGGCAATTCAAAGTCTTCTAAATTTCTACAGCATTCAACAACACCACCTAACACCCATTTGGCATAAGTGTCAAGATTCCAATGAATATCTTGAACTTTACCCCCACTACTTTCAATTGGATTATGTATAGGGCTTTGATACAGATCATCATCAGTCTCAATTATATAAGGTGGAAAAAAATCCATTCGTGGATGCTCTTTTAAGCTTTCTTTTTGACCTATTCCATGAAGATCTTTAATCAATGGCACAAAGAATTCTTGAAATACAACGTAAACATCAAAATCAGGAGCAACAACACCAGCATTCAAATCTTCATCGATTCTTCTCTCATTTGAAGTCTTTTTCATTGCTGGCCAAATGACGTCAAACAAATTGTGATCCAGTCGCGTTTGTCGATGTTTAATTTTTTCGAATATAGGTCTTTTAAGGAATTTTGCGAGATATGAAGTAACCGAGAGTCGCAGTGATGAAGCACTACCAGTTAATGAACCATTTCTACTTACGGGTCGATCAAACACAGAAGCACGCTTATCTTGAATTAATCTATAACATCTTTCAAGGGTTGTTAAAACATCCGGATCGTCCAGTCTTCGTCTCGCACTATGATAATCGTCGGGAACTAGACAAAGTTTAAGTTCTCATGTGTTAAGAAATATTTTGCTATTTTGTTTTGTTTGCCACATATAGTTACTTAATTTTGAAATTTTTTTGAATCATATTAGTGAGTAATAAATATATTTAATGATTAATATTCAACAACATGCTAGAAATGACTGCAAGCAGGATTTGTCTGCGCGTTTTTCGTCGCGTCATCATCCATTTCTATATCTGAAAATTGTCATTAATTATGATAAAAATAGAGAACTTTATAAAGTTTTGAAAGCTTAATTTAACCTCATCTATCTATTTTTCAGTCAACAAGTCAGTTTACCCAAATGAATATTGAATAAACTAAAACTGTCTATAGAATGAGAAATTTATATTTATATCCTACCTAACTATTTGAGATTGATGTACGTAATTATACGAAAAACGCGCATAGAAAAGCTCATCATATAACAAATTTTCATTGAATTAAAGTTTTATAAAAAAATGAAATCATAAAATATTGTTATTCGTGCAATGGTGAGTTTTAAGAAACATTAAAAGTACCTTGATCATTTAACATTTCATCTGCCAATTCTTCAGCAGCACCAAAACTACGCAATAAGTCTTTATGTGACAAAATCTTGTCTGACTCATCATGATTTAAATAAAATTCAGCTGTTTTTCCAAACTGAAAATGCGATAGGAAAAATTTTAAAATGGTCAATCGATATATGATTGATTAAAAATTTACATTATCGAGTGCTTTCGGATTTGCGCCGAGTGTAACTAATAAATTATAAAAATGTCCGTTGTCCTTGATTGTTGCTGCGTAGTGTAATGCTGTACGATTATCTTCGTCGACAGCCTGAAGTGTCTCAGGAAAACGTGAGCCCAAATATCGTATGATAGCTGTTTGATGTGAGAAAAAAAATTATCGAGTCACATTAAAAACAAACAATTAAAGTCAAATTATTCACTTTCATTCTCTTGTTCAATGTCAGAATCACTATTAAAATTATCTGTGGACATTGTCAAAGCTTCTAAACACTCAAACGACCAAATTGAAACTAAACACTGAAAACGAGTCAGCGCAATATTCATATCAAGAAGAATTTAACTTTAAAATAGGATATCGATTGCGATAACCAATATATGTTTGTTTTAAGCGGTTCAAGGTCTTAAATTTTTAAAAATTTAAAAAATGTTAACTAGATAATACAAAAAGTCCACTTTACTGTTCTAATAGCAAACATATACTATTGAGGACAATGAAAATTGAAAGTTCCACTTTGAAAATGATACAAGGTTTCCATGTTGAAAATTTCCAATCAAAAACGAACACGCAATCTATATCCTTATATCAATTAAATATTAATTAACCTTTAAGACGATTTCCCAAGAGTGACTCAGACTTTAAATGTTGTTTTGTTACGTACCTGTGTGACCAAAAATGATACCAACATGCAATGGCGACGTTCCTTAAGTAAATAAAATTTTCACACATTAATAAAAAAATTTATGAAAGTATTTTTGGTAAATTCACCTTTAACTGAAATATCGTCCTTTGCTGTTGAGAATTTTCGACGATCTAAAGCGGCTTGTAAATCTCGAAGACTGCCTTCTCGCGCAGCGACATGAACTTTATGAATCTTGCTCTACAATTAGTTGAATAAATAATTTATTCATCAATTAATTGCTAACAATGAGTACAACTGACTAAATTACCATATAGATAGGAACATTTTCGAGAAATGCTTGAATATCTGGCTGTTTTGATATTCGTCCTACAAGTTTTTTTCCATTTCCATCTAAAACTAATGCTGCTAATTGCTCCATATCACCTGAATTGATTATCTTTTGTATATCATCCTTAATTAATAACAATTTTAAATAAAGAGTGAAAGATAAAGTTTAAATTATTTATTAATTGCTTATTCTCTTATGTATATTTCATCATGCTTTTTGAATTGTTTGAGAAAAAAATGTAGGAATAAATTGACGTTTTTAGTACATAAACATGCGCTATACATTCTAGGAATATTCATATGGAAAAGTACAAAAAGTCATGCAAGTCATCTATCTATCTATCTATTTATCTATAAAGCTGGCGATAGCGTGAAACGCAAAAAAAGAAATAGCAAGCCTTTAGCAAATTTAAAAGTTTTTAAGAAGAGCAGTTTTTTTATGTAAGTTTTTAATTTTGTGTCAACTGAATTCACTAATGATCTTTTTTTCTTCAAATGCAATAGAATTTTGTTTTGCCTTTTAAAAAGATCTTTTATGAACTCAAATTGGACTAATTAACTATAATAACAGTCATTTATTGACTTTTGTATGTTATGTATAGACTAAAGCATATTTCAATAGCACACGTGTATGTCATAATAAATTGAAAGAATGAAAGAAAAATATTAATTTTTATATTTACTTCTTGTTGTGGCTCATTTTCATCGTTATTATTATTTGCTCCATTTTGTTTCTCAAATTCACCGCCTTGCGATTCATTTTGCTTTTCTGGATCCTCTCGAATAATTCCCTCAAATGGTGGACTAGGCGATCCTACATCATTATTCTCTTCTTCTTCATCTTCACCATCTTCGCCCTCCGACATATTCTCGTCCTATTTTTTTTTATTTTTTAGAGTTTTTTTTTCAACAAAATTCACAGGAGTTAAATTATAAAGTAGAAAGTACATGAAGGGAGAGAGATATGGGTATAATGTTGTAAATTAGTACTGAAAATATAGTTCAAGCAGTTGACTTAATTTTAGGGTGTTTTGCGCAGGGTGTTGTTAGTGTATAATACAATTAACAAATTGTGAGCAAAATCATCTTTTTGAAAATTATAAAATAAGAAAAAAATCTTTTTTTATGACGATTTCATGTATGTACCTCTTTAAGATTATCAACTTCTGTGCTGTCTCCAGTCTCTCTGGGATTTTCAGCACTCGTTACTTCTTGATTTACAATCACAATCTCTACACTCTCAATGATCTCAATTTCTTTATTGTTTTCATTTTCACTTAAAGCACTTTCTTCATCTTCGTCAATTTTATTTGAATTTGAATCGTCAGAATTTTCATTGCTTTCAATAATTAAAATGTCTGCCTTGGTCTCAATTATAAGTTCAGTTTCAGTTTCTTCTTCTTGCATTTCACCCGTTTCTTGATCAACATTATTTGGTTCTAATTCATTACCTTCAACTTCTTCTTCATGTTCACCATTATTCGTGTCTGACGATTGAATTCGACTTACAATATCATTTCCATTGGTTTCGTAAGCTGAATCGTCATTATTATTGACAATTGTCATCGATTCATCTTCTTGAGCTTCTTCTTTTTCAAGTAAATTTTCAACATTTTCTGTTTGTTCTTCAATTGGATTCTCTATTTGTTCTTCATTTGAATTTTCAATATTTTCATCATCATCTTCCTGTTCTTCCTCTTGTTTCTCATTATTATTATTATAATCATCATTTTCTTCATTATCTGCAAGTGAGGCATCAACATTTTCTTGCTCTTGGTCTAAGACATTTTCACTATCTACATCATTACTATCATTTACAACATTCTGAAAGAGAAATGTTATTGAACTGAGTTTTATGAACAAGAAAACGGCAAGTGTGTTGTGCCTGTACTGAAGATGTTGCTTATTTAATGTATTTTTTCTGTTTATTTAAATGAGAGAGTTAAGCTCGATGGTATTGTGCAATTTTAAAAAGTAGAGAAAGTTTTTAGCAGAATTTTGTTTTTTTTTAAATTCCAAATTTAGATACACAAAATGCATGTGCAAATTTTGAAAAATTTTTTGTGTGCAAAAGCTTAAGATAGAAAATTAAATATAGTAGTTGCGTGCATTATTTAGAACAATTTGCATTAATTGCATGATTTTAATTGTTCAAAGTGTCAATTTAGTGAATAAATCAATATGATAAATAGGTATCTATCTATCCCGAATATTTTGTCACGAAAGTGTAATTTAATTTAATAAACCGTAGGAAAAAAGATAGACAGAAGAAAATTTTCCGATGACTCATTTTAAACACATATATAATTTGTGTCATTTTTATATGTTATTACAAATTGCGATTCACTTCATGTTGATATGGGAAGACACACGGTAAAATGGAAAATTGTGAAGGGATTTGGTTTGTTTGCTCATTACTCACATTATCCGTTTCGTTTGGATAATCTTGCTCGCCATCGTTGTCCATTTCATTCTCAATGGCATCGTTACCGTTTTCTATTTTAGTATTGGGTAGAATTGTTTCAGCTTCAGCTGTTTGTACAGTTTCTACATCATCATCATCGTTTTCTTCTTGTGGTAGTGGCGGTGGAATTGGTGTTGGTGCACGTTTTGCTGAATTATTATTAACATCTCTTTTACTAAATAAAGAAATTTTATGTAGAAATTTAAAATAATAAAAATTAATAAAATTTCATACGTAAAGCTTTTTGGTCGATTAACTTTCTTAATTTCTACTTTTGTAATTTCTTCCTCATGTGTTTCTTCTTCACCATTGTTGTACATATCATCACTTCGACTGATAATTTCAAATGATGAAACTGATGGTTTCATTCCACCATCATTAATATTATTACTTAAATTAAGTTCAGAATGAGCAACTCTAAGTGGTGCTTCATAAAACTTTGCAGGAAGAATATCCCATGTAAAATTAGAAGGAAAACCCTGCTCAGCAATTCGTGGTGCATCAGGAATAACAGTCAACAAAGTGCGATCAATTTCTTCACTATTTTTACTCTTTTTGTAATATGCTGGCATTTTTCCTCTCTGTATAAAAAAATGTTAATCAAGCAAATTAGAAATGGAAAAAAAATTCTTACCCCATCCATTGCCATTTCATCAGCACCTGCTTGCACTAATAAATTGAAAGCTCTTTCGTTGTTTTTTGTTGCTGAAGCATAATGTAAAGCACTTTTTCCGCTATTATCAACCTCTTGAACAGCATTTGGCCAAACTTCTAGTAAATATTCGAGAATTTTCGTGTGACCCAAACCAGCTGCTTTATGTAACGGTGTAAGACCATTAACGTCTTTGCATGATAACATTTGAGGCGGTACAGGTGGTGAAGTTTTTGCTCGAAGTAACTCAATGTTGTTTTCGATGACAGCAGTATGAATTGATTTAATAAGGCCCAAAAAGTGAGGAACATATTCAAGAAATCTTTTGACTTTTGTATTACTTGAAATCTCTTGTCGTAATTTTTGCCCATGTCCTTCTAACACAACTTTCATTAATTTATCTATATCCTTATCATGAATCCAAATTCTTATATTTGATGGTTTGATGACTAACGCTATACATAAATTTATGAAAAATATATAGAGAAAAAGAAAATGGACAATGAATATCGATTTTATTGGCTTATGCTTTCATTTTGAATATTTAATAAATGAATGAAAAAGAATTGTTCTGGAAAATTACCATTCGTTTTGCTGGCAATATTTTTTGAAAATTCATATTGAATTTTACCAAAATCATCGCTATTTGGATAAACTAGAATAAAGAACGTCATCATTATGAACATTTTGATTTGTTGGGAAAATTCAAGCGTTAAAAATTTATTAGAATGATTCATTTAATTGCGATTAATTGAGTACAAAAATGATGAGTAATTGCTCTAATTATCACATTCTTTTTATGACATACACAAGTAATAATTTTCCAGAAATGATCAACACATAAAATAAAAACTTTACCATTATTTTGATGATCACCCATCATTGGAAAATTAAATTTTAATTTTTATTCACTTTTAGATTTTTAATCCTTATTGTTCAATGCAACACAAACGACTGAGTCAATATTATTAAAAATGTCCCACACGAAACCTGTTTATCCATTGGAAAATTGTTAATTATTAACCATACATCCAATCGGAAAAATATGAATAATATTCGATACCAGAAACAGAGTGGGAGAAAGCAAAAAGCTAACAAATAAAAGCTTCGTTTACGATCATCAATATTAAATGAGTTCGAAAACAATTACATTTCGGTGGTGAAGTGCGAACACTTTCCAGCCGAAGACCAATTAAATTTCCCTTCCAGAATACCGCCAACAATTTTAACTTAAGAAATTCGAAATTCAAAAATAAATTTTTGTAACCAAAAATAGTGAGACAATAACATCAAAAAGTCGTTTCGATATGACCTTGTGAATCTCATTATTACTTAGTTTGACTGAGAAAGTTATAATATAATCAAATTGAGTATGTGTGTGCATATGTAAACTCATAAAGAGAAACACATTTCATTTCTTCAGAAAAAGACACGCAATATTAGCATAGGTGAGCAATAAATATTGAAAATGGCAAAATAATGCTCAAGTGAACGAATTTCTTTTTTTCTGTATGTTAAACCATCATAGAAAATTTACATACACGTGTGATAAAAAATTTGACTTTTTTGAAAGTTTTTCATACTTAATTAAATTTATTTTTTACAAATTTTTAAAGCTTGTAAATATTTTTATTTCTGATTTCTTACTAAGAATGAAAGTTAATTAATTGTATGAAAAGTGACTATGTTCATGCATGATATGAGTAATGTACAAACAAATATACACACTTTTGTTTATTATCTATCTTTCAACTCACTCAATAAAATGCATAAATTCAATTTCATGCTTAGTATGTAAGTGGAGCCATAAAGCAAACTACGATATGATGAAGGAAAGCAGCCAATATTTTCACCTGCGTGCATTAAATATTTTTGTAAAAGCTATTCTTATTTAAGATGCACGCACTATTATGTGTATGTCTACTATGTATATTGACACCAATTGAAAGAGGGTAAAGGAAATCGTTATTAATGTTTTTTTTATTTATTACAACACATTACTCAAACATGAAATAAAAAGAAGAATTGGGTCATTAAAAACAAAGATAGAGTAAAGTTAGGTTTGTTCAAGGATAATTCAATTAATCGCAATTAATGAACACTTTTTTTGTATAGAAGCATTTACCTTTAGGTACAGATGAATGGTAATACAATCCATGAGTACCATTAGCATTCCTTTTCCTTCTATTCATTATTGTTTTACGTCGCACACGTTTTTAATAAATTAAAAGTTTTTAACCTTCAATTCACTTCTTTTACACTATTTTGATGTAATCTTAAACACTAATAAGTGTAAACGAGAAGAATTCATTGAATTTACATAATTTCTGATTTGCATATCACTCAATGAATAGGTAGTAAAATTAATTAAAACATTACTAGCAACAACTAACACAACACAACATTCCCTTGTGTCAAAAAAAAAATTAATTCAAGTTTAACGAAATCTCTCACTTAATTTATTTTGCACTGACCTAATGCAACACAATCTTTTGTTCTCGCGAATAAAAGCACAAACAAACTTGGCTATAGGCTAGTGGTCAAAATAAAACTGCATATATTTTTCCTCTTTTTTCGCATAAATTACAAAGTTTATTCACATCACCAGAAAAAATATAGTATAGCATACTGACTGTCGGTCGGCACATGCAAAATATTTTTTTTCTACATTATATCCTTGTTATTAAGTATATGTATAAAGTTCAATGTAGGAGCAAAGAACTTAGTTTTTCCACTCTTCACTATTTTTTATATGTCTGATTCCTTCAAAGTTCTTTCACCATCTGATCAGTAGGAATGAAAAATTTCTTTTTGCCCATAGAAAGAGAGAGAGATAAATAAAAGAGCGGACAAGTGAGCCAAAGTTTTACATTATATTCTTCTTCCGTTTTTGTTTCTATCGTTCGTGTTACTGTCTATAGTGGTGCGGAGACTTCAAACTAATTTTAAAATGTCATTATGTGAAAGGAAATCAAGAGAATGAACTCGAAAAATAGAGAGAAAGAGAGGTCAGAGAGAGAATTAGAACTTTCAATTTATTATCATGTCATGTGTCTAATGAAATAAAATGCTTCAATCTATATAGAAAATGCTATTTTCTCATAAATAATTAAAAACGATTCATTCAGTAAAACATGAGGTGAAAGGATAAATGAATGTAGCTCGAGTCGATTTAGTTGTGTGTATAGGGAAAAAAGTTTTTTTTACTCTCTCTCTCTTTATCTTGCGCCTTCTTCTTTTTGATCGATAGATTATTTGTAATGAAAATATTAACCACACAACCCCTCACTTGTCCAATGTCCTCAATTTTATTTTCTCTGTTTGTTTGTCTCTCTCTGTTATTGAATTTTATTTTATTTGGGCTAATAGATAAAGTGTAATAATAATTGATGTGCTTTTAAATGCATCCATCGCACTTGGGTAAATAACACTTGAACTCAATTTATCAAACTTTGTTTCTTTTCTTAATTGTAGTTTCACAATATTTTTAAACTTTTCCTTCTTCACTTTATCACACTATTGATACTTAATATCAAATTGAATTTCTATCAAAGAACTTTGCCTCTCATGTGTGAGCACAACACATGTGTGAACGTCGGTGCGGTTCAATGAGAACTGAAGAGAATAAGAGAAAATGTGTATGTTTGGCTTTTAAGGAAAGTGATTTTTCATGACACTTATATATTCCAATGCAAATCATATGCACATGAAGAACTCGAAGGTGCTTGATACATGATTGTTGCTCACATAAATTAATACCTTATACCGGTAAAAAAAATTTGCGTGCGAAAATGATAAAAAAATATTTTATGATCGCGATAATAAAATTAAATTGATTTGCATGGATAATAATATCTTAAATACCCGTGAATAATGATACTTATTTTCAATAGATTCTTTGTAACAAAAATTTGCTATCATCCAAAATTTATATTTAAAAGTAAGGTTCGCGAAAATTTGTGTGATTTATTTAAATTATATTTTGTATATTTCTCTTTAATAAACAAAAATGAATTGAAGAAACTAGTTTTAAAATTGAAGAAAGAAGTCATTTATAAAGTTTACTTTAAAGAGAAATTTCATTGTAGAATTTTTAATATAACGGCAAATATTTATTTTTTTAAAAAATAATTCTTCCTTACCCCTCGAGGCACCTTTCTAATTTGGACAAATTTTAAGGGTAAAAAAATCGAGCGACGAAAAAAATTTCTTTTTTGATCTTACGAAAATACAACAAAAATGGCGTCTTTGACTGGTCGCATTGTGCTCGCAGCAGCTCGTAGAAATGTACAATACACTCCAGTTCGTTTCTGCAAAAGTGAGTATCTTGATATAGTGAAATTTTGAATTGTCAAAGAAATTTTAGTTGATAATTCGTTGCATAACATTCATTTCACATAATAGCGGTTTAAAATTGCTTTATTGAGTGACAAACATTGATGTTAATAATATTTAGTATTATAGCTAAACAATAACATCATTGTATACAATGAAGCATAATTAAATATAATTTTTCAAGATTACTCTTGATCTTTCTTTAACCTATGCTATTTTATTGATTTTTCATATACTAATTCATACTATAATTTCAGTGATGAACGATCCATTGGAACACGCAACTGGTCTTGAAAAACGCGAGTTGCTTGCTAAAGCTGCCGGCAATGATAATCCATTCGACATGAAAGTATTTAAACGCGGTCCAGGCACTAAAGAAAACCCAAATTTAATTCCATCAGCTTTCGATGCTCGTTTGGTCGGTTGTATATGTAAGTATATCATATTTTAATATCAATATACCGGCAATATTTTATTATAATTTTTTAAGGTGAGGAAGAACAGACATACGTTAATTGGATGTGGCTCTATCAAGGACATCCAAAGAGATGCGAATGTGGTCACTGGTTCAAATTAGTCGAAAAGGCTCCAGTATAAATCACTAACCGCCAGCAACTACCTTCAAATCTTCAATTTTACATCCACACTTAAAGAAAATATTATAGTTTTTCGTGTTAAAGATTCCAAACTTAAAAGAGAGATGTGGAACATTTCCCCAAAAAGAGATCAAGAAGCAGAAAAGTTAAATTCGTGGAAAATTATATTTGAGGGAAAATAAAAATTTGTGAATTAGTCAAAAAAACTAAATTGAAGGCAGTTGTCATTTATAAAATTAGAGACATTTAGTTTTAGTAGCTTTGTGATTTCTCAAGATAAAAATGGCAAAATTAATCTTCAGTATAATATAAAAATAAATTCTCTTTATTGTCAATGTATTCACGTGTACGAAAAAATATTAAGATCTACACTTTTAAAAACATAAAAAAGCATTGAGATTCCATTTTTATCAAATGCTATTGTCCTTAAATGCGAAACAAGAATAAAGGGTAAAAGGGAAGACAATTAAATAAGATGAAGAGGAAAGAGGAAGGAGAAAGGATTGATATATAATATGATAGTATAACAGTAAATAATGTTAATGCTTAATTATCAATTGTTGTTTCTTCAAGCTTCTTTAATACTTTGTTGTACATTTCACGAACGAGTGGTTCATTTGAGTTGCTTCTTTCAAGTTTTTCTCGCACTTCCAACAATTGTAGTGCTCTTATTAAAGCTTCAGGTCGTTTATGTGACTCTGATGTTGTTCCTTGCTCTAATTCACGAATTTTATTCTCGAGCGATCGTACATAGTGAAGTGTTTGATCTGTAGCTGATACAGGCTGTGATGTTTGAGATGTTGCTGATGACGCTTTATAGTTGTTGTATTCCTATTTGCCAAAAAATAGTCATTAGAATTTCTAAAAATAACTTTTTTCTGCCACACGCTTATGATTTACCGATAAATATCTTATTGGTTCATCTGCGTTAGTTGAAGAACTTGAACCATCACCATCGTCTCTTAATAAGCTGCCCGATGAAGGTGCACCACAATTTCCACATAGCACGCTATTTCTACTTCGTTCTTCATCCAAATACTTTTAAAAAAATTCTTTTATAAAAATTATTATAGATATTTGTGAATAACTTACAAGGCACAATTCTTTTAATTCCAAATTATCTCTTATCAATTCTTGTTGTTTTTCGTCCAACTGTCGTAATTTATTTTGATATGCTTGCACTTCTGATCGCATGACACTTGCAGTATACTTTCCAAATCGATTCCATTCACGAGCTAATTTTCTCCCTTTTTGTCGATCATCATCGAGAAAACAACACAAATCACGTAATTCTTGATTGTCATCAATGAGACGAGCATTAGCTTCTTTTAAGGCACGTAGTTCTGCTATTAAACTCTATATAGTACGTAAAGAAATGAAAGAGGCAAACAATTAACTATTAAATACTCAAGAATCGCACGCTTCTTGATCACATTAATGCTTCAATTATAAAATGATCATTCACTCAGAATTTCACTTTTCCTTTCGATGGCGGCAAAAACTTGCATAGCAATACAACTTTTTTTCTCATATACACACCTCCGTTTACTTTTTCTTTCTTTTCTCATTTTAATCTTTCATTCATAAAAAAAAAGTTAAATGCAAAAATCTTTTTTTTTTCCTTTCACTCAACTCGTCATTTTTTCTCTTACTCGTCGTTCGCCTTTTTTGCTTTATTTAACAGGTTCCCGAATAAAAATAAAATACACACTTGAGAGGAGGTGAGGAGGTACAGAGTCGCAGACAATGCAGATATATGAAATAGTAAAAATCAAAAAAAACTTTCACTCAAAGTAGGTCACTTAAGAAGAAGTCACTTATCACTTATCAGACAGACACAAAGAATGTACAAAAATATTTTAATGAATATATACCTGTATTTGCGCGTTAGTTGAGGCATTTACAGATGTTGGAGGTGCTTGTTGATTGCCGTTAGTAGTTGCTTCAGCCTCTGATTTTCGTACTTGAAATTTGAGCATATTCTCTGTGGGAATACGTGTAGATGGATATGATGGAATATGAGATTTTTGTGCGTTTTCAGGAACTGAGAGTGCAGTTGATGCTGTTGAGAGTGCAGGTGATGCTAGTGGTGTTTGATGATGATGTAGAATTGTATTAGGAGCTTGAAATAATGATGCTGATTGCGGTATTGCTCCCGCAGAATAACGTCCTCGTTGAATTCTCCTAACTGGAATATTATTATTACTTGGTGGTGGATTGTATCTTGGTAAAGATTGAAAGTTGTTTGTTGGCTTGTGTGTCGGGATATTTGATATTGCTGTCTGTTGCTGTGGTGGTTGTTGTTGTTGTGATTTTGGCTTCATGAGAGGAGAGACATTTTTTTATATTGTGTTAAGAAAAATGATCGCAATTAAATTTTAAAACTTATATTTCGTTTCACTTACCGGTTTACTATTGGATAAGATGATGTTTCCGGATAATTTTAATTGGCCATTACCGG
Organism: Polypedilum vanderplanki; assembly: GCA_018290095.1. NCBI lineage: Eukaryota > Metazoa > Arthropoda > Insecta > Diptera > Chironomidae > Polypedilum > Polypedilum vanderplanki. The sequence continues at coordinate 32,867,404 of CM031379.1, forward strand.
ATGGCGCCTTTTGCATTTTTTAAAATGCAGTTTTCCTTATGAAATTAATAAATTTATGTTTACGCATCGAAAAATAAGAAACCTTATAGATTGCTCTCAAGTATATGCTCTTGACTTCAGCACTACTTTTTTTGTGATCGAGTGATCACATTCTCGATTAATGTTTTCAACTTGTCTTATACTCTTTGTTTTGCAACGGTCGTTTTTTATGAAAGAGAATTAAACAACATCTGAAATTTGAAGGACACAATTAAAAGTAATTTATTTGATTTATGAAATTGATTTTTATTTCATTTTAATTCAAAATAATTTAAATTTTTTTAAAGAAAAATTAATTATTAAATAATGCGTCAACATTCATGCAAAGTTCATTTTAAATACATAGAAAGAAAAATTTTTCTATCATAAAAGATGTTTGATATTTTGGTATGTTGAAACTAGATAGTTTTTGTTACTTGATTAATATTAATTCTTATAAAACTGCTAAAGTAGCTAATTCATCATACGTTATATTAATTTTAAACATAAATCTCAAAATAGTAAAAACGTTTTTAAACATTTGTTGGCGCATCCATTGCACAAATGATTGATTTCATGACAGATGCTGCGGCAAGTGAGGCATAATTTTGCCATTTCTTTGTGGTTGTACCATCTTTATAATCTGAAATGCCTTTAACAAGCATAAAGCTGTCTCTACAGTTGCCGACAATACTGTCCAACACTGAATTGAATTCAACATCTGTTGCAAGTAAACCATAGCGTTTAGCAAAATCTGTTCTCAGTGTATCTGATTTAATTAATTCATATCCACTGCCAATTGGACCCGTATGAAGTCTTATTGTTGGCACTTCACTTGCATCTGTGGTATCTAATGGCATAGGATGATTAACTTCAATTACATCTCTATTTCCAATATTCATATAAAGTTTGTCTGTATTTGCTGCTGGTCTTGTAAAATCATTTTCAATTTTTTCTTTCAAGTGAATGAGTCCTTCCTCAAAGTAACTTTCCCATGGTTTCTTTCCATCAATTGGTCCTTGCAATGATTTTGCAATTTCTTGAAGACATGGATTTACAGGATAGAATGTCTTAAATTCTTCACCATCACTATAAACATAGCAATATGGTTTCTCTTTTGATTCACCATTGATAAAACTGTGATCAGATGGTATGGAAGACACAACGACATCACCTAGACGAACGTGCTTCTTATAATCAGTGTAATGAGGAATGCCGCCTGCAACACCCACGATAAATACATAATCAACTTTTTGGAAAGTTCCCAATAAACGCGTGCATGTGTTCCCGGCTGCGATTGATGCTTCACGTGAACTTCCAACAGACGGCAACTTTGTGCTGACGATTCTATGTGCTCCAATATTGCCAAGAGTATAAACATTCGACTCACCTAAAAATATGCACAAATATTGCGATTAATATCATTGAAAATGTAGAAATAAAAATACACAAGTGTGTGCGAAAAAAAAACATTTAAAACATGTACAAATCGTGAAAATAAAAACTACAGAGAAAAAATTCTTTGTGACCAAGCACCATACTGATGATTAAATTCAACTGTTTAATGCGAAAATTGCAATGTAAAGTAGATACTGCATGATTGTATTTGTGAGTAAATGATGATTGATATAAATTTTATGAGGTATGATTTGTGAAATTTTGTATGCGTTATAAAAATCGTTGCTCTTATCCTTATCACAAACAAAATTCTATTTTCAACAGCATTACGTGAGTGAGGGACACACAAAATACGGTACACAATTTTGACTGTTTGCAATTATAGAAGCAACAGAAGCGTCAATTGCTTTTGCCTCCTATGACAGTGATAGGTGCTTACCAAATCGACTTCTTTTACTTTTACGTCTTTCAAGACCATTGATAGGACGCTCTGGTGATGTTGCTACATACATTTTATTTAGTTTTGTTTGTTTTATGTGTTGGTTGTCATATATAATTTATTTGATTTGATTTATATAGCAGGATATTTTTTTGTTTTGGAAAAAAGGAAAAGGGGGTATAGAATAAATGGTTAATAAAAATTATTGACTTATTTCCTTTAAATTATTGCTTTCTCGAAATCATTCGTTGTTAATATAAAAACATATGATAATAGTTGAACTAAAGTTCTTCTTTTCTACAAAAAAAAAATTTAAAAATATTTTCATGACTTACCAACTGTTGTGTATCGAACAAATGTCTCTTTGTTTTCTAACATCGAGTCGACAGCAATTTTTTCGCAATATTGTGCAGTAATAATGGCAATAGTTGGCTGCTTATTAGATGCAATTGTGGGCATTTGTTTAACAACTTTAATCTCTTTATCTTCATGATGAATTCTCGTAAATGAATTGAATTCCATAGCTTTGATGAGACCGCGTTGTTGCAATGATAAAATTATTGTATAAACTTCACTCTCTGGCCATCCATAATCCCTAAGTGGTAGAAAAAACAATGATAGATTTTAAGTCTTTTATTTAGAAATATTTCTTTATTTACCTTGCAAGATCATCAACAGCAACGGGATTTGGATAAGCTTGCTCAATAAGTTCTAATATTTTTTCCGGTGTTAGTGGAATAATTTCAAATTCGTCATTTTCAATTGATACTATAAGAAAGATGATAATGAGAATGAAATAAGTATAAATATTTTAATGATTCAAAAATGTCACTCAACACATGTCACAGATTCTTAAAAATACATATGAGAAGCATTAATTTTAATTCTAAGATTTACGACAGTTCACTTGATGGGGTTAATTGAGTTATTTTGATGAAATCAAATTGACAAGAGAACGAGCGTAAAGAAAACCAAAAGACATGGAAGTTCATTGCTGTTAACCAAATTATCAGAACATTTCTCATTCTCATTCATTTCTATAGACAGGAATATTTTTTCTTTACAATCACGCGAGCTCAATTTTCATTAAAATCAATAAAATAAAACAATTTTCTCTCTCCTCTTGTTCTTTGCTTTCTTCGTCCACAGAAAGCGTCATTATAATTTTTTTTATAACCTTGATTTTTTTTCATAAAAGCCCATGCGAATTAAAATGAGACTGATGTAAACACGAGTGAAAATTGCACTATAATTGTTTTATTAGGCTAGCTAGCACGGAAATCGAACATTTTGTTATTTTTTGCTATTCAAATAAATCGATAGCTTTTTAAATGATGAAAAGTTTCATAGACATACACACACGAATAAGCATATACGAATACAATGATATCGAGTGATCGATCATATGAATGATGTTGATGATAAACTTTATTGTAAAGTTTGAAATATTTTTACTATAATATGCACTTATCACGAAATGAAATGCACAAAAACTCAATAAGTTGAAGAAATGAAGTAAAAATATGAGAAACGTTTTATGAAATTGTCATTAACTTGTTGCATTTTAATTAAGCAATTAAGAATGTTATTATCGTTTTTTTCAACACAACAAGACATTATAAACAAATTAATAGAAAAACAAGAAAAGAGAATGTTATAAGGAGACATGAAAACATTTTTATTTCAAAAAACTTTTATTTTCAGATGTAAATAATTGCAAATTTTTTAAATGAGAAAAAATAAGCATTTTGTAAGTAAGTGATTGCAAGCGTGTATTTATCTTTGTTTATTATGAACCTTATGAATAATTTTTTGTTAGAAAATGCGCGAAAACACACACATAAGTGAAGTAGACTTAAAGACAGGAATTATGATGTTATTTTCATCCATTGAATTCCAACCATATTTGCTTCATGATATAATCGACGCTACCTGCACTGCCTGATAAGCCTCGACAATATCGACTATCGATATCACGAAAGCAATAAATTAAATGCCCGGGCCGAGCTGATGATAAAACACATAAAAGAAGATAGAAATAGAAATATCACCATCACCATAATAGATAAAATAAACTTTTCCATATTTTATTAAGATTTTTTTTGTTGGTTTGCTTAAAATTAAATAAGAATTGTACAAGTGTAGAAGAAAAAAAATTCTATCTATCAACAATATCCCATCAATTTAAAAGGAAAGGAGATTATTGAGAATATGATTTATGGAGTCGAAACATGATGATTTTGGGTGTAAACACTATAAATCAAAAATATTTAGACTAATGCAAAATATCTTCCTATTATTGTATTACATATCAATCTATTTCCTCTCAATACTGATGAGAAGATAAATCATCATGTTTCATAAATTTCATCTACAAATCGTACTCTCTTTATTTTTACACTATTTGAAGATTTTAAAGTGCTATCCGCTTCTGACTTATTACTGATGTTATTATTAATATGATTACTGTCATTGTCATCATATTTAAGACTGTACTGATACTCACGTGGACGAGAAGGTGGAGCAGATGTTTGTTCCAATATTCTTAATTCAATCTCAATCGATTGAATTTCGTTGTAACCTTTTTGCATTAGTTTCATGATTTTCTTAATAAATCCAACATAATCTAAACGCAAGAAAATTAAAGTGAATTTTTTAAATCACGATTTCTTTTAATTTTTGAAAATTATCCAAGTTACTTACCTCGTGGGAATTCTTTTGGCGTCACTAGTTCTCTGAAGAAATCTTGTGCAATTTGTGCCTTTAGCTCACCGTCTTTCAACCAATCTCTGAACCAAAACCTTAAAGTACGTGACTCTTGTGTGTGTTGTTCGGTCTTGGAACTTACTAAGAATACGCGAAATTCTAATGTTAAATGTGGCACAACTTTTGCCGATTTTTGATCTAAGAAAAGTAAACTGGTGTTATTAATTAATAGATATTGATATAAATAAATATGAAATTACCTTTAACAATGTCTTTATTAATGATGATACCTTGATGATCTCCTCCCGCCACATGCACACGATCAGAAACTTCCTCCACTAATTTTCGTTCGATCAAAATCACTGTCGAATTTGACGTTTTCCCTTTGGGTGTCATTACAACTTGCTCATCACTTGGCGGTACGCTTAAATAGTAATTATTATTATTATTGTTGCTTGTAGTATTTTTACTTGTGATCTTCTTGCTGCTTCTTAAATTGAAACTGTCTATGTCATTATTGTTATTATTGTTGTTGTAATTGTTATTTGCTGCAACATCCTCATGGTATGAAGACTGATGGTGTTCTGAACCGTTCTGTGTTTTATTTTTCGGTTTTGGAGGCGGCGGTGGAGGAGAATTTCGCGGTCTTGTTGTCGTTTCCATAGTTACGCTCTATATTTGTTCAAATATAAAAATGTATGTACTACATTAATTCATATTTTGTTCTAGTGATATATATATACAAATACAAAAGTAAAATCGAAAAATTGTATTGCCTGATTCCGAGACACACAACTAACATGCATTTCAAAAAGACTTTCGTGCTCGCTTGCCAAAAAAACTAGCATGAACGACATTACTTTGACAATAATAATTCCTCCTCGTGCTGAAATATAGCGAGCGGCAAGTAATAAAATATGTATGATGTTTTGTGAATACCATTCTGTACCATCATAAAATTATAAACTTTACTCTCACTCTATAACTCTCTATGTGACGTCGTTTAGCCTCAAGTCTTTCTTTTTTTGTCTCATCGATTCACATTACAGTGGTTTTAAAACTTCATTAAATGAATTATTTTTACTTTCATTAGAAAGAAATGAAATATGCATATACATTTATTTCTACACATTTTATTGGTTCCATACCATCTACAATTTATCATTTCACATTAAGTTTAAGTGTGAAAAAGAATGTGCATAAAGCATAAAACATTTAAAAATCAATTTGAAGAGAATTTTCGCGTTTAACTTATTTTTACAATGTGCGCAATTCGAAAGATTGAAAAATATTGTTTTTCGAATAAAACATTTGAGCATGAAAATGGTTGCATGTGGCCGACGATCTGCTCTCTCACATGGATAAATTTAGCACAAAAAATATTTAGACTTCCCCTTTTTTATTTTCCTCATTTTTATTAGTGGAGTTTCTGTGATGATATTGAAATATATACGTATATAAAGTTTGTTTTATTGCTTGCTTATCTAAATCACTGAGAAAAGATATTATTTAGACATTTTACATTGATTGTGGTGTGCAAAAGCAGTAAAGAAATGTGGGTAGTATAATACGAAGTGAATATATTTCTTAATAAAAAAAACTTCACCTGGAACTACCAAAAAATATTATAGCTTTACTGTAGGACAGACATTATAAAGTGAATTTTTTAAAACTACAAAGCAAAAATTCACACACTAATTAAATGCTGTCCAATTTTATTTAATTTACGAAGAAATGAAAAATTAGGATGGAGATGAAATGTGTTGAAACAAAAACATTTTTCTTCTCGCTAAGCTAATGAGAAAAGTGTGAGGAAAAACTTTGTTAATAATAACAATCTGCAAGAAATGTTTATATATTTTACTCTACAACTTCTCATTTTCTTCTTAACTTTTTGATCATGATCTCTTTCTTTTTCTTCCTCTTCACTCTCTTTTTTCTCATTCAAATTAGAGCGATTAATCTAAATAATTAAATTCGGTGCATCTTGATACTCTTGACTAATTGTTTTAAATACACAATTGATTTGAAACTTATTTTATATTCATATAGAAATGAAATTTTCTTTGATTGCAATGCATGATCAGTCGTATAACAAAAAGAATGAAATGTTTATCTAAAAAATTATGTATGCTTCAACAGTTGGCAGTAGTAGTCAATTCATGTGACCTTATTACCTATAAATTCTCCCTATTTTTAATGATTTTTCATAAAACTTTATATTTTAAAATCGAAAAATTAGAGAATGCTTGTATCGTCATATTTTATTACAAGTCTACCTACTCCTAAATGATGAAAAGTCACTCCTTTCATGAGAAAGTTTTGTTTACAATAAATGAGAATAAACAATCGAGAACGTCAACATGTAAATATTTTTTTTTGCGATATGATGCGTGTTTAATGAGAATGAGAAAAATTTTTAATCAAAATAAAAACATGGTGAACTGACGATGATGAGTATTGTATACATTTTGTAGTATAAAATTTATAAACTGTTATCTTTTTAACACAATAAAATTCAATCTCTTAAATACATTCATTCGCTGAGAATTGAATTAAATACCGCAGAAAATAAATAAATTAAATCAATTCAATTGTTGAACTTCATGACAAAGATCAAGTTTTTATTGTAAATTTACAATCGTCAATTGTTCACGTAGGCAAAAAAAGTGTCATTAAATGTAAACAACATAAAGAATTACATGTTTTCAATTCTTAGAATGTCAAATTTCGTTTCTTATCAGCTGATTGATCAATTATTTGTTTGCATATGTATAAAATCACCTCATAGTAAAATGAAATCACTGCTACAAAAACCTGTTTCAACTGACGTCATTTAGTGCCTTTTTGCAGAGTAAAGTGACTCATATAGAATCTCTATTCACCACTACAAAGTCATGAAAAATGAATGTGGTGCAATGTGAAACTAAAGATTGTATAAACATCATGTTTATTTATAGCACGAGCCACTTTGAAAGTGTGAATTCCCTTAGGTTTCTTTTTTTCTAGTTCTTTTATACACTTTTCTTTCACCCAGTATTTGGTGAGAAAATTTTGATTGCGTTATCTAATAGAACGAACTAATGAACTATTAGCTTCATGATATTTTACGATAATAAAACTATTATTTAATATGTAGGCGAGTGCCATCAATCAAGGTCACGCAATACTAAATTATGATAATGTTCGTAATCGTAAATTGTCAAGTAGCCAAGCGACTTACTTATTCAATGGAACTGTACGCACACTTGCTTTTACATTGTTATTATTATGATACAATACATCCGCCGTCATTGCCGCTTGTTCACTACACATATGCTTTTACTTTAGAGAGCAAGGTTAAATTGGTCAAGTCTCTCACTCCCTCTTTTACTGTTGTGTTTACGTTTAGATGCATTAAAGCATGACATGCAGAAGTAGTTCCTTTCATGTCGAAATTCATCATTTAATGAGAGCATAAGTATGTGGATTATCATTAATCTACTTTAAAAACGCACTAAGCCACCCACGTTCAACAAATCAAAAGCAATAAAACGAAGAAATAAGGAAGAGCTCTACCATAAAACACACTAAAAGAGAATTCTTTAAATTTCATTTTCATCTTTTTGGAATGCTTCTGATATAATTAATGATGGGTGTTATTTCAGTTAATTATGGCTAAAATATTTTACTGTTGCAACCATAACTTTTCTCTCGCGAGAGAAGAGTAAATAGGTTTGGAGTGAAATTCATGTCAAGTTGTGAAAATTTCTAGCATTTTCTAGGTGTGCCAAATGAGTTGTGTAAAACACACCTTTTTATTTTCCATAGTGTTTTCAATGCAAAATTTATTAAAAATCATTAGCAACTTGCTAAAATTTTTATATTTAAATGATGACTATGAAGAAAAATGGAAATTTTAATATTCAGTCTTTATTTCCGGCAGTTGTTTTGAAGCAAAATTCATTTGCATTATAATCGAATTAAAATGTGTTGTAATTTTTATAAAGTAACCGGTTAGTCTTTTATATCGTCGTTAAAGTTTACTGCAAAATAAAAATCAATGAGATAGTTTTTTACGATTAGCAAATTGATCTGTAAAGAGAAATATTAGAGCTCTCAATTAAGAAATATAAAAAAACGTCGTGAATATACGATGATGCAAAAACCTACAGAAAGACGACGTCATCAATTATTAATATATTCATTTTCATTGACAAAATGTTTTATGAGTCACCTGCAGTCAGTTTTTGTAAAGCATGACTCACATAAAATTCTTATCACTCGTTCACATTTTATTGTGTCCAATAATGGAGTTACATTTAAGGCAGTATTATAAAAACATCAATACAGACATACATAAAAAATCTTCGCACATTGTAAATGATATTGAACTTTCATGTCAAGTTTTTCCTCTTTCATTTCTTGCGGTTGTTCATTCATAAAAAATTAAAATTATAGGGTTTAGAATTTTTTTCACTGCTGATTTTTTTTAGATTGAAATTGAAATAAACACTTAATAATCTGTACGCAAAAATAAGTTGTATTTTTGCATGTTATAAATTACATAAATTCAAGCAGAAAAGTATAGGAATCTGTATTTTTATTTATGCTACAATTGTATCTTGCTAAATTCGTCATAGTTTATTGCATGAGTGAATAAATTTTTATGCGATTTAAAGGGAAGCGAAAAAAAATTATGATGAGGAGAAACAACAGAGAATGTTTGTTTTGAAACGCAATAAAATGGTATAAAAATACATATCTTTTATCGAAATACCAAAGACTTTGAGAGAGTGCAATATGACTGAAATATAATGCTTTTATCCGAAAATATATATCTCTCGTCATAGTATGTGTAAACCATGTGGCGTGAAGTGAAATAGGGAAAGAGAAGATAAGAATTTTTCTATATAAAATGGCATTCTTCGGCTCTAAAATACTCCCTCAGTTTAACAAACTTTGATGGTGTTGTGTGAATGCATAAAGGAACTAACACATAATATCTTTCAGGATGTTTGTAATAGAATAAAGGAATAATAGGAAAGGTTGTAACAGATGCAAGCTTATTGCATCTTTTTATTACAATAAAGGTTCATTCTCTCCATAGGAAGCCTCAGTTAATTTATTTAACATTATAAACAATATGTCACCAGCAACAAAAAATGCATACTCAAGCCTGGCATACACAAGGTTTGCAGCTTAATGTATTCAAACACTTTTTTACGTCGAAGTGTGTTTTGTTTAAGACAAGCCTTGCACGAAGAAAGAAGAAGAGAATGGAAATGCCAAAATCGGAACAGGAAATGATATTCAAAAAGAACAATCGATGATATACTGACATTATTGCAATGTTGTGCCTCATGAGTCTGTAAAATAATGGATTTTCTATTAAATTAAAAACTAATTGACCAACGTTATTGGAAATTCTCTTCCACAGAATTCAATAAAAGAAGGAGGCATGCCAATAATTTCTTAATTGAATTTCTATATTTTTTGTCTAAATTAATTTTCTTCTTTCAAAGCTGAACTCTGCATTTGATCAAATTGGCACGCACGCATTTTTAACTACTTTACAATTTAACTCAATTGATCATTAGCTCGCGTTTCCTTTTAATTATTTCTTCATGCTTACTCTCTTTCTTCTATGTCGTAGTCGTTGAATGAAAGTTGATTTCTCATTTGCCAAATGACTCATCGTAAGTGTGAGCTCTATTTTTCACACGAAATGCCGTTGTGAATATGTCACTTGCCTTACAAGAAAAACATTCACCGGTGAGTAGACAAATTAAAAATTTTATTTATAAACAAAAAAGAGAAAAAGGCACACTACAAATGTCAGTGGAAATGAACTAAAAAGTGAATTAACGACAGAGAAGAAAACATTCTCGACCCGATTTGTTGTTGTCGCTTGTAAATTTATCCTCCCCTTCCTCATTATTTTCACTTAATTTATTTATGAGAAAGTATTTTAAGTAAATACAAGACTATATCGTGAATGAATTAAGTGTCTGAGAGTGGAAAAAGAATAGGCTTTATAGAAGAATTAGGGAATTTTTATTTAATACTGTGATTATACTTGCTACCGCAAACGACGGACAATTTCCGCCAGACATAAAGAAGACGACTTGAGTTTCCATGCTTATTTATTATTATTTCTAGATAGATTACTGTTTCATACATAGCGGAACAATCGCAAGTCACATAATATGGTGATAATGAAACTCACATTAGCTTTTTCGTCGTAAACTAAATTCTTTTTTGTTGTAGACACTTATTTTGCCATTTCGAGCTTATGTCATTTTCTCTTTTTTCTGCTTTAATTTCGCTCTACATTGCGAGACACTTGTTATTTAAGCATGTGTATAGATATTTTTCATTAATCTCTACCGGTAAATGCGAAGAAACGAATTTAAAATCGATAAATTTTGTTGTGTGCAAGGAAAATATTTTCATAGTTTTTTGACGGGAGTGAAAAGTTTGCGTGTCTGAATTTTATTAATAATGCACAATTCTGCTTCTGCTGACCTTACCTTAGTTGATGTTTATTATATTGTATTTTTTTTTTCAATTCAATGTCGTTTCTCTGAATTTAATGTGAACGAAAGTCCTTGGATATCAATCGTTTTATGATGAGAAATTCACTTGTAGATTTTTTGCACAGATAAAAAATAAATTAATACACCGATAGCAGCGGTAGACAACTTGTATTTTTCAACTCTTTTATAGCACTTTTGATAATGAATTCACACATACACAAGCTGCTTCTGTACTATATTTCTTTCCTTACTTTGAAATAATTATATATTTTTCACTGTTCACTTAAAAGTATTAACTCACTCGCGCGTTTAACAACGATAATACGTTCTGTGTACGAGAAATGTCAAACGTTGACTGAGAGGAAAATGAATTTTATTTCGTAGTTTTACTCACTACAGCACTCGCTCTTCTCTCTGTTTTGCTTCGTTTTGGTGAGAGATATCTTCTTTCTCTGTTGTTGTTGTATTTGTGTTATATGTGTGACGCAATTGAAATGATCTCATCTATTCTTAACAACAGTAGTGCTAATTTATCTCCAGCATCACGAATCTATTTGTAAGATTTTCGGCACTCTTTAATATTTGTGTATCACCTCACACTTAAACATCTTTTTGTATGTTATGGAAATTTTCGCAATTTTATCTCAATTCAATTGAAATTTTTAAATTTCACGATTCACTTAAAATTTAATACTCTATTCACTTCATATGGCTTTTAATTATCAATTTTTTGATTTATTCAATTCTTAATTGGTTATGTAACATAAATTAAGATTATTTCAAATAAATATCAAACAAAAATTTTACACAAAAACAAAACTTGACCGTTAAATTCTATAATAAGTTTAACAGTCGTATGAAATTTAAATGACTGCATGCTGTCAGAAAAAAATTAGTTGAGAAAAGATTGGAATAACATTTTTCTTAAAATAAAATAAAGAAATTTCGCTGATCAAATTGGTATTAAAGTTTGAATTTTTTTTTAAATTTTGTCTCTGAAGTGTGTCACTAACAAAGTAATTGAAAACTAACATGTTAAATGTGAATTTGAGCTTTTATTGTGAAACAAAAATTTTTATAAAAAAAATCAATATTTTTATAAAACAATATATTCTCATATTGAGAACTTTTCTTTCTTCTAATCACTATAATTTTACTAATTTATTGCTTATTCAAACATTAATATGCTTTATAAACCTTATCTTTGTGTTTAAATGTGAATTAAAAGTCTGAAATTTTTTACTGATGACGCATACTTTTTTCTTCTTATTACATTTCGTTTTCACTTTGTTCGATGATGTCGGCAACATTAGATCAGCAAAACTGGATAGTCTAGATCGTCTCAAACAATTATCTAAAATGGATAGAAAGGCCGAGCTTGAACGCAAAAAGGCAAAATTACAAGCCTTGCGTGATGAAAAGGAAAAGAGGAGACGTGAGAAAGAAGAAAAGGACCTGCAGGAAGCTAAGGCTGGAGCTCCTTCAGAAAAAGACACAAGAAAGTAAGAACTTACAACTTCTATATTGAAAATAGTTGAATAAAATCATTTATTTTACAGGGATTTAGATGAAATGTTGTCTTCTTTAGGTGTTGCCCCAGTTTCTGAAGTTCTTTCATCACTTTCTTCTGTTACCTCTGTTACATCCGATCAGTCTGGTCAAACGCCAGATGCTAGCCTTCAACCAACACTAAATGGACAAAAGTAAGCGCGAATTGAGCGTATTTATTAATTAATGTTAATACTTCTCAATTTAATTTTAGTACGAAAGCAAAAAAACAACAAACGCTATCAGTTGTACAAGTGCAGGTCACTAATATTCAACCAAAGGAGAATGTTACATATACAAAGCAGACACAAACGACAAGTTCAGGCACTCATGAGTTACGAGATGGTGAGTACATAATATGAATATATTTTAAAACGAAATTTTATTTCGCTTTGAATATCTCTCTACTAACACTTTTCTAATCAAAATGTAGTAGGCAAAAATATTAGATATTCATTAAAAATTAATTCATTTTTTCCACTAAAATTAAACTCACATCACATGGAGTCGTAGTTAGTTATTTATTTTTTTGTGGTTTAGTTAGGCAAAATTATCTATACTTTTATTCTTATATTTTTGTGTTTGAATGTAATTTTTTCATATTTAGTGAGGTTTTTTCCATATTTGAAAAATAAATTAACAATCATGCTTATAGAAACTATTCGATAAATTCTATCTCAAACTATCTAATTAAAGATATATGTGCAGCTAATATATCTTTTAATTTAATCGTTTTACTGATGAAAAAACACATTACCTTATCGAAAACTCACTAATATTGAAATAAAATAACAAAAACAGTTCTTTCTTGTCATTCTTCGCCCATGTCAGGATTGATAGAAGATTGGTGGCGGCCAAGAAAAGGTAAAAATTAACCATGAATGTCAATAATGTGCAGCTTTTTGCCACTTCGCATAAACACATCTCTATCTATCTCTCTAACTCCCTTAAATGCTTCACACAGACACATTCTCTCTTTTTTTATTGACAAAATTTCGATGTTATTTTACACTATGTTTTGATTTTATTTTATTTTTTCGCGAAATATTGGATACTTTTTTTTGCTTCTTTTTTATTTCATCTGAGAGTGAACTTTAAGTTTGAAAGTTACTCTTCATCATAAAAAATTTAATCTTACTAAAACTGTTTTGCTTTACCATGCTCTCTATCTGCAATGATGTCATATGATTTTTTAGATTAACGTTTTTTATCCCAATATATCTAATCAATTTCTTTCTCCCCAATTTTAAATTACAGCACATGCAACCGATTATTATGGTAAGTGTTTTGTTCTTATCACATGAATTTTCTAAAATCTCCATTGATATAATTAACGCGAAAAAAGAGAAATTTAAGTAGAGATATATAATTTTAAGAGAAAAGAATGCTTCGGTTAAGTTTTAATTCTGAAAGAAATCTATTCAATTTTATAATTACATATTTTTGATTTCTCCACCCATTTTTCTATTAGTTTTATAATTTCCTAATTTAAGTCTATTTATTTAAGCGCATGTTAAATAAGAAAAAATCAACAATGTGCTTATCGACGAATGAAAAAAATTCAATGTATACACACACAAATCATTCATCTCAATGTAATTTTGATGTGACTGCAAAATGATTTGCTGAATGAATGGAGCAATTGCTACTATCTCTTTCTCCTTTTTATGCTAATTTGGTGCATTAAAACATATAAATATCAGTAGACTAATCAAGACTATATTGTTTTGTTGATAAGTTAAGTTTTTTGTACTTGCTAAACTAATAATAATTTGTAAGAACTTCTTTTCTCTCTCTCCATCAAAATGGGGCCATCTTGAGCACATTGCAGTTTTCATTATTATTTTAGTTAATTATTTTTTATAATGATCACTTTTAGGTTTTTTTTTCTCCCCTTACTCATTTATTTTCCAAAATTTCTACTTTTGTATGAATGTGTGAAAATATCAATGACACCAACAATTTTTGATGACTATTTACATCCGTTTATTTCTCTAGTGTATTCAAATTTTTGCAAAAAAATATTTACAAAATAATAAGTTAAACCGAGTTATTCTCTCTCTATTTTTAAGATGAATATAATCTTAATCCAGGATTAGAATGGGAAGATGAGTTCACAGGTAAGATGATAAGAGAAAAGAATTCGGTATTCTTTCTTATAAATCTTTCGTACTGTGACTAAATAAAAATCTCTCTCTCTCTTTAATGTATGCATATATGCCTTTAATATGTTTGTTTGCCATTTTATTATTCTTTGCGCGATCTCATCACTTGCGCATGAGAATCGTGCTTCATTGATAATTCCTCATAACATTATAATCGTTCTATAAGTAAAACTGAATATTGCAACGCTGAGCCGAAATATTTTATGTTTTTTTATTATATTATGATTTTCAATAGTTTTTTTGGTTTATGTGTGAATGTTGAGAATGCTATGGATTTTATGCTTTTTTTTGCTTGGTTCTTTTAAATTCTTTTTTTTGAAGGATCCTTTTTACACATAAAATTTACTTTCTATAGATCACTAATCAATCAACTGAAATTCGCATTTTTCCTTCTTCTTTTCCTACCTTCTTTACTTACACTTTTTCCTTTGTGGCTAACATCTTAAAGATATTCGCTCTCTCACAAAAAAATTATTAATTGTACTTACAAATGAATATTTATTATCAGGTTAATTATTAATATAATAGATTTCAATATATAAAACAATTACAAATATACAAAAATTGGGTGGAGAAATGTAAAATCAAAAGAATGATATTAATATAAATCGAATGTCGTAACTTGAATAATATAAATGTTAGGAGAAAGCAATTTCATTTTGAAAAAAAATTAAACGTGTACAAAAAAAACCTCTCTACTCCATTAATTAATTGCACTTTCAAAACTCAAGCCTAAATAACTTATTGTTGAGAATATAAATAAAATGTGGTTGAAATATGAAGAAAAGACGTACATCTGAAGGATTTAGAATAAAGGTAACATTCTTTTTTTAAAAAAGAGCGAGTTATTGATAAGACAAAAAATGATTGATTGGGTACTTAATTTATATTTCCTAGTTTCAATGCATGATTGAAAAAATCCCAATATACTGTGTTTTATTAGTTTTCTTTCTACTGTTATTTAAATTTGAACCACATTTAATTTATTTTTTCCAATTTTTATGTACACAACAACTTCTATTCCAATCAAAATTATTACTAAAATTCTTGCACAATGTAAATAGGAAATTATGTTTTTGTATATAGCTTTCACATATGCACATTGTAATTTTTTTATTTAGAATTTTCTTTTGCACATTATTCTTAGCTGCATCTTTCTGTATGCTAGATTACTTCTTATGTTTAATATTTTTTTTTTCAAAAATATCGAAAGAGAAAAGAAAGTTGTTATTCGGTTCTTAGCAATGTTGAGTTTTACTTATACAGTGCTTACTTTTGGGGACGCACAAGGCGATGACGAGGACCATTCGTTATCTCATTTGGATCATGGTGGATTTCATTCAAAATTACCTCCTGGAATTCTCCCTCATGGTTTACCGACAGTCAAAGAAGTCGCTCCAGCAATTACACCACAAGAACAGAAGAAAGATGATATTAAACAAGGTATAACATTTTATATGAATGTTTGATTATTTTAAATCATAATAAAATTTCTGTTTGCAGTAAAAGAACTTTCAGAAGAACAAAAGCAAATGATTATCTTATCAGAGGATTTTCAACGTTTTGTTTTACGCTCTGGAAGAGTTATGGAACGCGCACTGTCAGAAACTGTTGATATTTATACAGATTATATAGGAGGTAGTGAATCTGATGAAGGACTGTAAGTTATCGCATTATTTATAATTACATGAAAACAAGTTAATTATAGTCAATATTTGTTTATTCTTTTAGAGATGAAAAGTCTCATGCTCGGTTATCATTGAATCGAATATTTTACGATGACAGATGGTCAAAGAATCGTTGTGTTACATCATTTGATTGGTCAACCCATTTTCCTGAACTCATGGTCGCTTCTTATCACAATAACGAAGAATTACCAAATGAACCAGATGGCGTTGTTGTTGTTTGGAATACAAAATTTAAGAAACAAACACCTGAAGATGTTTTTCATTGTCAAAGTGCAGTCATGTCAACATGTTTCGCTAAATTTCATCCTAATTTGATACTAGGTGGTACTTATTCAGGACAGATAGTACTGTGGGATAATCGTGTTCAAAAGCGTACGCCAATACAACGAACACCACTTAGTTCGACTGCCCATACTCATCCAGTCTATTGCTTGTCAATGGTGGGAACACAAAATGCTCATAATGTTATTTCAATTTCGTCAGACGGTCGTTTATGTTCATGGAGTTTAGACATGTTATCAGCTCCTCAAGATACTCTCGAATTACAACAAAAACAGCCAAAACCAATCGCAGTCACATGCATGTCATTCCTTCATGATGAAGTCAATAATTTTGTATTAGGTAGTGAAGATGGATATGTGCATTCAGCATCGCGTCATGGTAATCGTTCGGGTATTATTGAAACTTATGAAAAACATTTAGGACCTGTAACAGGAATTTCAACTCATCAAAGTCATACTACTGCAGAGTTTTCACATTTATTCCTTACATCTTCAATTGATTGGACAATTAAATTGTGGAGTTTGAAAGACACAAAGCCACTTTATTCATTTGAAGACAATTCTGATTATGTGATGGATGTTGCTTGGTCGCCAATTCATCCATCTCTTTTTGCGGCTGTTGATGGAAGTGGACGATTAGATTTGTGGAATTTGAATCAAGACACGGAAGTGCCAACATGCTCAGTTGTTGTAGAAGGAGCTCCAGCATTAAATCGTGTTTCATGGACACCTTCAGGTTTGCATGTAACAATTGGTGATGAATCGGGCAAAATTTATGTTTATGATGTAGCTGATAATGTAGCTCAGCCAAGAATGGATGAATGGCAACGGTTTGGAACAACATTACATGAATTAAAAATGAACACAAATGAAGACTTTGAAGATTTAGACAAATCAATGTCCATTCCACAACAACCTTTATCGCTGACAGGATCTTCTGTTGCGTAAACAATTCTACGTAGCTACGTGATAAATCAAAAGATATGAAAGTGCTTGATTCAATTTTTATTCTTTACTTATCTATACGAAAACACTTCACTCTACGTCATAATCAGCTAATAAAAAAAATAAAAATTCCTTACCTATTGTAATTTATATTAATCATAATATGAAATATGCTGGAAATAAAAAAGTTTAAAAATAACCGAAAATAACACAAAATTGCATTTCCTTGATATTATTTGATTAATGTTTGTAAAGTTATTTTTACAGAGAATCCATTTACGCATTAGTCACTTAACAATTTTTTCATTAAGTATATAAGACTAAACAATTTTGTATATGTACAGAAAGTACGATTCTAGGATGAAAACATAAAGAACAAAAAACACGTGTATTCAACGAATAAATGATAAGAGAAGAAAATATTTCGTATTCAATCTTCGGCTCTCTTTTTATCCCCGAACTGAATTGTGTTGTCGATCGCAAACGAATATTTAAGTCTGCTTTGTAAGAGCATTTTCATTCACTTCTCTCTCGATTTTTGAAAAAGTCACACGGCATTTTCTTCCTGAGCTTGCTCAAAAATAATTATTGAGGGATAACCTGCACGGGTGTCTTGTGTAACTCTCGTGATTTATTTTTGTGTTGAAAAGTGAATTGTTGCATTATTTTAAAAATGACTGAAAGTGTCAAAGAATTGCTTCCAAAAAAGGAAACTATCGAACTTCGTAACAAACTTATTGGGTATATATTTGAAAAAATTTGTAATTATTTTTTCCTTACCTAACAAAATAAAAATTTCCATAGAAAATCATGTTCGTTATTCTATAAATCAGATCCTTTGAAAATCGTTCGAGGACAAGGACAATACATGTTTGATGAAGAAGGTCATAAATATTTAGATTGCATCAATAATGTAGCAACGGGTGAGTGCATTATTTTTTGCTTACTTATCTATTAAATTTTTAAACGTGCAGTGAAATTGAATTAAATCTCGTGCTGCTTTTCTTCTTTTTCTTCGTTATTTTGCGATTCATCTTTCAATTTTTCTTTATTTGAAAGTATAATTTTATTTTGTAATGTGAATGAACGAATCTTGTCATTTGTTATTTTAATAAGATGAATTGCAAAAACAAATTTCAAGAAACAAGAAGAAATATTGTGAATTTTCTTTTGCTCGTTTATGTGAAAATTATAGGATGATGATGTTAACATTTTTTATCACGATAAAAATAATTGATTTGCAAGTTTTTTCTGTCATTAAGTAGTGATAATGAATTTTCATGGATAGAGATTTTTCTCATAAAAATAAAGAAGAAGAAAAATTTCCAATCGTGTTATGCGCACGTGCAATGACATGTTTTTTCCAATTCAACTAAACAAAAAATATAAAACATTATCAGCTGTGTGATGAAATTTATTGAATGAATTTATTTAATTTGTGAAATCTAGTCTAATATTTTTATGGAAATAAACCTATGACGCCTTTATTTATAGCTTTATCTTTTATTAAGTTATAAAGAATTCAACGCAATTTTTGTAAAAAAACATTAGAGTGATCATTGTACTACACGTGATAATAGTTGACATTCATGCTTTATAAACGTGAGGTATATACACTATCAGTTATTTTAGGAAATGTCTACTGCTCAAACAAAAGTTTCGAGTGCAAGTCTTAATAAAGGCTTGCCGTCAATGGCCTTTTCTGATGAACTAATTTTTAAATGAATTATCAAAGTAATGATAAGACACAATTTATGAGAGTAGTGTGCAGTATGTTGTACAAAAATAAAAATAAAGAGCTGATTGATAAGAGTAAACGAGAATGAGTTCACGTGCACATCATGAGACTTAATAAACGCATTACTTAATAAAAATGTGTTTTTATATTTTGCTTACTCATTTATTTTTCATTTATAGTCGGGCATTGCCACCCAAAAGTCGTCGAAGCTGGCTCCAAACAGATGTCAATCATTTCAACAAATTCTCGATTTTTACATGATGAAATGATTTTATGCGCACAAAATCTAATAAACCGTATGCCAGGCAATACTTTATCAGTATGCTATTTTGTTAATAGCGGTTCAGAAGCCAATGATTTAGCTTTGCGATTAGCAAGAGCACATACGAAGCAACGCGATGTTATTACATTAGACCAGTAAGTATAATATTAAAAAGTCACGTCCACACACCTTCAACAACGAAGAAGAGCATGTTCTATAAATATATATATATGATAACGTTGAAAATCATTGTCATGGGAGTTTTTTCTTTCATAGTATATTTGCACTTAGGTAGATTTGTAAGTTAAAAATACACAAAACAAAAGATTAATTGTTTACTTCTTGACGTTGTCATGTGAAAACATTTCGTCAAAGAGATTGTATATGAGACTCTGAACGCTATAGACTTTCCTTTCACAGTAAATTTACTTTAACCTGATAACAAATTTCAGCTGTTTTGCTATTTTTATGATGTTTAATCGGTTTTTAAGCGTGCCACAAAATTAAAAATTACACTCGAAAAGGTTCACTTGAGGAAATAACATATAATCTTTTAAGCTTGCTTATCACGATAATTTGCAATATTGTTTGGTGATGATTGTTTTTTACATGAGAGTGAATTTTTTTATTGCGAGGAATGACATACATTTAATTTAAAAATGACTTGCATTTATTTATCTTTGAGCAAAATATATGATATGATAATTTAATGACAATTTCTCTCGCTCTCTTTCTTGTTTAAACATGTATATAAACGTGCATATAATAAGATGCTGCTCTCAAGTCTTGCATATTAAAAAATAATTATTATTTTCTCTTTTTACAGTGCATATCATGGTCATCTTCTTGCCTGTATGGAAATTTCTCCATACAAGTTCAATCAATCAGATAATATTGATGTAAAGAAGCCAAATTATGTTCACATTGTAAGTAATCATCATCAACATTTGCTTTATACCTCCACTTTAAATTGACATGACATGTGTTAACGCATGCGATGACATAATTATATCAATATAATTATTTTTATCTTCAAGGCATCATGTCCAGATACTTATCGGGGAAAATATCGTGATAGTGACTATCCAGAATGTGAGTTGGGTGAAATGTATGCAAATGATGTGAAAGAAATTATTGAAAATGTCGAAAAAGAAGGTCGAGGTATTGCAGCATTCATTGCAGAGTCGTTACAAAGTTGTGGAGGGCAAATTATTTACCCAAAAGATTACTTCAGAAAAGTTTTTAAAGCAGTACGTGCAAATGGAGGAGTTTGTATTGCTGATGAAGTTCAAGTAAGGATCAGATTTTTCTGGTTAAAATTTAATATATCAAGTCATTTATTCAATGAAAATTCGTTTAGGTTGGGTTTGGGCGTGTCGGAATAAAGTATTGGGCATTTGAAACACAAGAAGTTGTTCCCGACATTGTAACCGTTGCTAAACCAATGGGAAATGGGCATCCTGTCGGAGCTGTTATTTGCACAAAAGAAATTGCTGATAGTTTTACAAATACTAATGTGCAATATTTCAATACTTTTGGAGGCAATCCAGTGTCATGTGCTATCGCTAATGCAGTGATGCAAGTCATAGAAGAGGAAAAACTTCAAGAAAATTGCTTAATTGTTGGTGATTATCTAATGCAACGATCAACAGAATTGATGCGTAACTTTTCAATTATCGGAGATGTGAGAGGAATGGGCTTGTTTATTGGAATTGAGTTAGTCAAAGATCGAAAGTTAAGAACACCTGCAACAGAAGAGGCAGCATTTGTAGTCAATCGAATGAAGAATATCCACAAAATTTTAGTGAGCTCAGATGGTCCAGATGAGAATGTTGTTAAATTGAAACCACCAATGGTTTTCAATAAACAAAATGCGGATGAATTTATTGCAGGATTTATCGAATGTCTTCAACAGCTTGAAGAAAGAGATGTTAGTTTTATTATATTTTAGACTATTCTTTTTCTTATTGATGATTTTATTTCTTTTCAGAAAATGAGAAAATTAACTACAACTCAATTGCCATGTGCATTGACTGCATCTACAACCATCATGGAAAAGCGTGAACATACTGTAAAATCTATTTGAGATTAAATTAACAGAACTACTATTAACTAGTTTTAAGCAACTTTTATTATTTTATTATATTATATATGTACAAAAGAATATCATATTTTATTAAAAGAGAATTTAAATTTTAAGCATAAATCCATAATTTTTTAAATAACGATCAAATTTCAAAAACAATTTGTAATTTTCTCTTTAAAAAGTTGATTGTTCTATGTAAAATTATTTTTGTTTCTTGTTATACAAGTCGTAATAGATTAAATATAATAGGTAAGAATTAAGATAAAACTTTATTCAATGGATTGTCTACAAAAAGTTGTTAAATAATCATTAAATTCATTTTAAAATATGAAGAGAAAAATTTGTGTTTCCCACGTTTTTCAAAATCTTTTATTTAAAAAAACTAATTTATTCTTTCGTTTGTTTTTTATTTAATTTATGCAGACATGACCAAAAGATTGAAAGTGTTAAGTTTAAAAACTTTATTCATTGCTACAAGTTTAATTCTGATTTCAAAAAAATCAATTTATACTTTTGCTGATCAATGTGATTTAAGCACGAAATTTTTGTGCGATGATGGTAAAACATGCATTCCAAAGTCGTATTTATGTAATTTAGAAGTGGATTGTCCGGATAAAGAAGATGAAATTGATTGTGGTAAGTTATATTTAAATTTTTCATTTGTTCTTATCGAAACATGTTGTTTTATTTTCTTTAAGATATTCCAAAATGTGAATCAAATAATAATAAATTCAGGTGCCGGGATGGTGCTTGTATTAGTGCTGATTTAATTTGTGATGAAGCTCCCGATTGTAAAGATTTTAGTGATGAAAGTGATGAACTGTGCGATAAAATTAAGGAAAGAAGAAATGAATCAAATTCAATAGTTTACAGCACTGCAAAAGTAGAATGTAATGCAACTACTCATTTTCAATGTAGCGATTATGCTTGCATTCCAAATGAAGAAGTATGCAATGGTGCTCGAAATTGTGTTAATGGAGAAGACGAAAATCCAAAAATGTGTAAAGAAAAAAAGGATAAATTTAAATGCCCAGGTTTCGAATGTAAAAATGGAAAATGTCTAGAAAGAGTTGAATTTATCTGCGATGGACTTGATGATTGCGGTGATGGAAGTGACGAGTTTCATTGTGCACGAGATTGCCAATTAAGCGATAAAAAATTTCTTTGTAAATCTGGTGATGAGTGTTTGAATTTATCTAAAGTATGTGACGGTAAAGAAGATTGTCATGATAAATCTGATGAGGGAGGTCAGTGTTTCAAAAAAGATGCATGTGAGAAAGTAGATTGTAAAAATGATTGCGTAATTCTTCCATCTGGACCAACATGCTTATGCAAAACTGGTTTTCAATTCAATCATACCACCGAAAAATGCGAAGATATAAACGAATGTGATATTTTTGGTACATGTTCACAAGCTTGCGTGAATACAAACGGTTCTCATTATTGCACATGTGAAAAGAATTTTTTGCTTAATCAAGATGGAAAATCATGTGACACTACAAGTTCAGAAGTTTCTTTGATATACAGTACAAAAAATGCGATCAAAAGAATTGCATTAGGGCAGCGCAATAGAGGTTTTCATGACTTAATTTATAGAGCAAAACAACCCGTTGGTGTTGGTTATGACGGTGAAAATTTTTATTGGGCAGAAGTGCAAAATGAAAAGGAAATAATTGCTAAAATTAGTACTGAAAAAGGTTCAAAGAAAGAGATTTTATTAACAAATGGATTAGTAATGCCCGAATATTTAGTTGTCGATTGGCTCACAAAGAATATTTATTTTACTGATTCTGCTAGGAATCACATTGCAGTGTGTGTGAATAGTGGATACCATTGTACAGAACTTGTGAAAAATGAACTCATAAAAAGTCCTAGAGGAATTGCAATTCATCCAATAGAATCTCTTTTATTTTGGTCAGATTGGGGTGATCATTCTCACATAGGCATATCATATATGGATGGTTCACAATCAAGAATATTAGTTGATAATGTGGCATGGCCAAATGGTCTTACTGTTGATTGGCCTAACGGAAGAATCTATTGGGTTGACGCAAGGCAATTCAAAATTGAAAGTGCAACACTTACTGGTGAAGATAGACGAGTTATTTTAAATGGTGTCTTTCTACATCCGTTTTCATTAACTCTTCATGGAAATTATTTATATTGGTGTGATTTTGAATCTCGATCAATTGAATATTGTGACAAATTTACTGGCAAACAGCATGATGTTCTTCTACAAGGAGAAGACATTTTAGGTCAGATGAATAAAATTAATTTTTGAAATCTTATTTTAATTTCTTTTTCTCCCTTAGATATTAAAATTTTTGACAAAGCATCGATGCCACAAATAAAACATGCTTGCATGGATAACAGTTGTTCACATATTTGTTTATTAAGCTCGAATAACTCATACACTTGTGCTTGTCCTATGGATATGGAATTAATGAGTGATGAACATTCGTGTACTTATAGTAAGGATTCATACAAAATCATTTATGGCATTGGAAATTACTTAACTCAAAGACCTTATAAAGCTTTTGGTCGTAGTATTGAAACTGAACCAAAAATTGTAGAAGATTGGTTCGACCGAATGGAATTCAATTCTCTAAATGGTGATATTTTTTATGCTGATAATTATAAAGGCAAAATTATGGTTCTTGATACATACGGTGATAGTCATGTGCTTGTAGAAGATAAGCATCTCAGTGTTTCATCAATGTCTTTTGATTATCTTGCCAACAATTTATATTGGTCTAATGAAAAGGAAGGAACGATTGAAGTGTTATCATTAAATACCAAAAAACGAACAATTCTTTATCATTATAAAGGAAATTATAAACCAAATGCAATTGCTGTAATACCATCAATAGGTGAAATGTTTGTTGCACTTGTATCAGATGATCATTCTCATATCGATAGACATTCGATAAAAGGAGAAATGTTCGATGATAGACATGTGTATTTAATTGAAACGGGTTTAAGTAATACAGGACCATTCCATTTTGCTATTGACGAAATAGAGAAAAAAATTTATTGGTCCGATACTGGTTATAGAAAAATTGAATTTGCTAATTTTAATGGTTCAGATAGAATGCAATTTGTAATACCCGAAAAATCTCCTAGTTCTATTGCTTTGATTGATGATTGCCTACATTGGATTTCAAGAAAATCAGATTCTATAAGATGGAAAAATAAAACTGGAAAAGGTCAAGTGAAGGCAATGGAAATAAATATGCCAAAATCACTCAGTAAAAAAGATTACCCAGATATTGTTAACATTATCTCAGGAGCTCCTTTGAAAATAAGTAAACATCCTTGTATGACAGATAATGGTGGATGTTCAGATATTTGTATTTCGGATGGACCAACGCAAAGAGTTTGTGAATGTGCTACTGGTTATGAATTCATTGATAAACAAAATATGACTTGTGTTAAAAGATCAATCTGTGATTTTCGATGTAAATCTGGAGAATGTATTGAATCGAAGAAGAAGTGTGATGGAAAAGCGGATTGCAAAGATAAATCAGATGAAGAGAAACAACTTTGTGGAAATCCTAACACTTGTTTTATTGATGAATTCAGATGCGATAATGGTGAATGCATTTCGATGCAATATAGATGTGATCACAATTACAATTGCAAGGATAAATCAGATGAAAAAAATTGTCCAAAAGAAGGTGAATTATTTAAATGCAAGACTGATCAAATTCAATGTCCAAATACTGATGTTTGCATATATACAACTCAACTTTGTGATCAAACAAAAGATTGCGAAGATGGTTTCGATGAATCTGCGGAGAATTGTAATCGAAAATGTCACAAAACTGAATTCAAGTGTGATTCTGGGCAATGCATACCAAAAGAATTTGAATGTAACGGTCAAATTGATTGTGTTGACGGAACAGACGAGCATACCGGCTGTATACCGGTTTGCAAGTCACCGAAAAAAGCATGTCGAGATGGACACTGTATACCCGCCAAACTTTTCTGTGATGGTAATGAAGATTGCAGAGATGGTTATGATGAAGCTAATTGTGAAAATGCAAGCAAATCTTGTAATATTGATGAATTTCAATGTAGACCTATTAATCCAAATCAAGAACCGATATGTGTGCCTAAATCACAAAAATGCGATAGAGTAGTTGACTGTCCACTTGGTGAAGATGAAAGAGGTTGTGATTGTCCTAGGCACATGTTTGAATGCGATAATGGTCAATGTATAATAGATATGTTCAGATGTGATGGTGTTTCTCAATGCAGAGACAATTCAGATGAAAAAGATTGCAAGCCAAAAAACTCCGATGTTCACATGAAAGCTGTAACTTGCTCTAAAAATACGTTCAGATGTTCAGATGGAACTTGCTTGAATTATGAAAACGTTTGTGATGGAAAAAAAGATTGTGAAGACGATGAAGGCTCGACTTGTAATTTAGCATGTACTGCAAATAGTTGCGATGAAATATGTCACAAAACTCCAAAAGGATCAGTGTGTGCTTGTCAAGAAGGTTTTGAATTGAAAGCAAAGGGCGAACGAAAGTGTGTTGATATTAATGAATGTCTTTCATTTCCATGTTCACAAATATGTAAAAATATTCAAGGATCATTTGAGTGCTCTTGTTATGAAGGATATATTTTAACAAATAATGGAATCGATTGCAAAGCAAAAGGAAAAGCACAAAAACTATTTTATATTCTTTTTGATCAAGTCAGAATGATTACAGTTTCGTCACAAATCGATGAGGATATTATTTTTGATGGCAAATTACCATTAACTGATATAGCTGTAGATTTTAAATTAAATATGGCTATCATTTCCTCAGAAGATGCAAATGAAATGATTGCCGTACATATTAATGATGGCTCAATTGTGAAAAATTACACAAAGTTTCCTCCTGCTCGCCTTCTCAGCTATGATTGGATTACAAAAAATCTTTACATCGTTAACAAACCTAGTCTTGATCGTTGTGAAATTCATATTTGCAATATAATGACTGAAAATTGTATATTATTGAAGCGTTTCCAGAAACATAATGAATATATTTCATCAATAGATATTGATCCTATTAACAACTATATTTTCTTTATAAAAAACACCATTTCATTTTATGCAAAAATCAACAGTGAAATCATAAGAATGAAGCTTGATGGAAGTGATGAAAAGCGAATTTTCATGGAAGAAACACAAGCATTATTGAGAGCACTAACTATTGATATTGATAGAGAAACAATTTTCTTCACAGAAGTAAGTTCACAATCACTTCAAGCAATCGATTATGATGGTCATAAAATCAACACTATTGCACATCAATCAAAAAACCTTCGTTATCCTATAGCTATATCAGTTTTTGAAAATCATGCCTATGTTTTGGATGAGAAAAGCTCAAAAGTAACAAAATGCAAAGTTTATGGTGATAATAGCTGTGATGCAATGAATTTTAATGCTGGAGCTTCAAGACGTATTTTAATTTCACATGAAGTTAAACAAAAGGAACGAAATAATTTCTGTGAAAATAATAAATGCAGTGAAATATGTATCAATGCAGACTTGGGAGCAAAATGTTTGTGTTCAAAAGAAAAAGGACTCATTCCAGCTATTTATTGTTCTGAAATGGTAGGTTAAATCTCATTAAAGTTACAAATTTATTCTCAACATTTTTAATTTATTTTATAGATAAAAGATAATTCAATTTCTCCGACTCCCGAAAAATCTTCATATATATGGTTGTATTTGATGTTTTTAATAATAATCATTACGGGTGGTCTGGCATATTATGTTTACAAGAAAAGAGGTTTTCATCATAATTGGAATATCAACATACATTTTGATGGTAACAAGGGGCCTGTTGTCACAGAATTTACTCCAAATTTAAAAGAAGCACAATTAACAAAAGTCACAGGAGCATCAACAACTTCATCAGGAATACCATATTTAACAGTGGATGGAGTAGAATACAATGAATTGATAAATAATAATGCTACACCGTCTGATTATTTATCAGTCAATTCGAAAGTAGTTAATGAGACTGAATTTGAAGTGCCACCTGAAGAAGAAGAAGAAATTTTTGATAATGAGTGTGATAAATCAAGACTTATTCATTAGGTATAAAGTTTTTTTATTGTTGTGTTTGTAGTTTTGTCCCAAAAAATAATAATAAACTGAAATAATTCATTGCAATGAATCAATAATATATTTAATGACTTTGTGTTATTTGTACGTTTAACTGTGAATGAGTAAGTGAGCAAATGTCATTGAATTTGCGGAAAAAATTATAATTTTCAGGTTACGAAGATTTTTCATTACTGTTTTCCACATTTGTTTTCACGACATATTAAACTTGATACATTTTCTTCTTTCCATCGATAGAAAAATAAAACTTATCTGTCTGGACAGCTTATTGATTTCTTACAAAAAACTTATGAAGAAAATGTCTATAAGGGTTACTTTTTTTTAGATAAAATCATGTTTCTATGAAATTCATCCTTATATAGGGAATAATAAAAGTATTGAAAAGAAAAAATAGCGGAAATAAAAAGGCGGAAAAAAGTTTTGCTGAGAAAGCAGAAAGAAAAATTCCTATTCAACAATCGACATGGCGCTTCAACTTTGCATCATAATAATTCTCATTGTAATGCTGCTACAATAAATTTCTTTAAGATATATGTAAAAAGAATCGTGACGATGGTAAAGTGCACGTAATGATATTTGCATATTTGCATTTGTTCTCAGTCGGGGGTGTATAAAATATGTACTTGGTAGAATAGGGAGATGATCATACTGATGCTT
This sequence comes from Polypedilum vanderplanki, assembly GCA_018290095.1. NCBI lineage: Eukaryota > Metazoa > Arthropoda > Insecta > Diptera > Chironomidae > Polypedilum > Polypedilum vanderplanki. The sequence goes on from CM031379.1 coordinate 32,895,980, forward strand.
TTCAAGGCAATTTAACGCATTATTGTTTACTTTTTATCTTTTCTTTTTCTACACATATATATATCTTTATTTAAATATGTTATCTTTTATATTGATCTCAATACGATATGTTCATGTAAAATTGATTATTTATTCAGAACGGTCTGTTTCGATATTGATGAACTTTAACATTATCTTTCTCTCTTTTCATTCGTTATTTTAAGGTGATTGATATAAATTAAATAGACAAGCTGAAAGCTAGTGAATAAACGAGCAAAAGACCACCTGCGAGAAATAGAATTTGCTGCAATTTCCAATTTGTTAAATTTCACTCCATTGAAAATGTAATAATTATACAATATTACCAAGCACGACTCTACACTATTTTAAATTTTATTGCACTTACATATATTTTACAATTTTCAACGACAATTTTTTTCCATGTAATTTCATTATTCCTTTTAACTCTTTGCTTTATTTTGCATTGCTTATCGCCTAAAGGCATAGAGTCAACGATGGCGTCTTACAAATTCATATTAATGAAATTCGAATGAAAGAAATAAAGAAAAATAAGAGAGAGAGAGAGAGAGAGAGAGAGAGAGAGAGAGAAAGTTCCACAAGCTAAATGCATAAGATGAGATGCATTCTTGTAATATTGAATGAGAGAGACTCTTGCTTTTTTAATTAATTTAATTTCCTAAGAAACTGATCTTCGTAGTCTTTCTCTCTCTCTCACTCTTAACGATGTCGTAATTTAAATAAATAAAATCACAAATGGGAATTAATTTCAATTCCAATGGATCATGTTGTGTGTTTGTTGTGAGGCGAGATTGAGTAAAAAAAGAAAAAGAATTATTGAGAAATAAGTTATGTAAAGCGAGGAAGAAACAAGAAGAGGTAGAAAAAAATTATATATTTGCCAATATGTTTTTACTTCAATTTACATATGATTTACTTGTTCAGTGTGCCTTTTACTATCTTTTTTTCTTTATATCGTTGACTGTTAGGAAAGTGGTATATTATCGCATGTAACAAATATCTCTTAGGTAACAGATTTTTACTAATTATTAAATGTTTTTATTAATACCTATTCCAGAGAAATTCTTTCAATTTCTTTTATTGTACTATTTGAAGAAAGTTTTCTTTCTTATTTTATTCAACTTATGTATGTAGCTCTATTTTGATGTAGATGTTTTATGATTCGAAATACATTTTGAATAGCTCGTCTACAATTGGAAAAAAGGTGAAGTGTAAGTAGTTTTTATATGTGGAATTTCAATTGAAAGCTCTGTTTAAATTGCCATAATATAAAAAAAAATTTAAAAACCTTCCGTCAAATTCAATTTTAGCATTCTAAAAGGCAAAGATGCAAAAGATAGATAAAATGCAATTACAAGCATGAGAAATTGAAACGTATAGCATAAAAATGATCAAATAGATCTTGAATAATGAAAAAAATAAGACAAACTATAAAGAAAGCAATTTAATGTAGAGAGAAAAGGTTGCGGAGGTGGCCAAATCCGAGAGAGATGGAAATGCAATTATAGGTCGCTTATGTTAAGCACTTCATTGACTTCATTGAAATTATCAAATTGACAAACGATTCAATTTAATAGATTTTACTACATATATACATGCGAGTGAGAGCTCAATTGACTGAAATAGGCACGCTGCTGCTGCTTCTATTGCATTGAAGATATAAGCAGAAGAGATCACGAAAAATGCAATGGATTTTTAATGTTTTTTCCATAGTTAGATCTCATTTCATTCTCTCACACTTTCTTGAGCTTTATTCATTCATTCAATTCACCTATTTGGAAATTACAATTTTTTTCTATACCTTTTTAAAACTGAAAATATCTATTGATGCAATTTCTTATGGATCAACCTTTTGTGCACCAGTTCAAGTGAAATCTATAACAATTGAGAAGAGAGAGAAAATTGCACATGAGGAAGAAGTTTATTTAAATATTTTTCTCATTAATCGCATAGTGCTGTTGTAGCAGTTTTATTTTATAACGGAGCCTCATCTGTGAAATTCGTTTATGGTCCCGAGTAACCAAAAAACCGTTACGCTTTCCGTTTATATGCTTATTGCATGTCACGGAAAATAAACGGAAAGTTGTAACGTATTTTTGGTTACTCGGGGGTAGATAGATAAACTTAGCGGAATAAATATAATGAGAAATCGAGCAAGTGAAAGATAGGAGGGGAAAAAAATTAAGGAATATCACGCAATCTCAACATAAATCGATCGCGATCGATAAATGTAATATTATAATAAAAAAACAGAAAATTGAGATCAATTCAATCTACTTAAGTAATATGATTGGGATAAATGTGGGCACACACATCGAATATAAATCGAATTTCATTCGCTCTTATGTGCTATAATTTTAAATCGTTTATCTTCACATATATAGATGTGAGGTAAAGAAATGTCAAAGATTTTCACTGTTAATTTTTCAAAATTTCATTTTTATTGCCATTGCTATATATTTTTTGCATCATTGTACGTGATGCTGGCGATCGAGCGAGCGAGTGACTGAGAAAGTGAGATTGCACTTGAAATGTAATTTAAATTTTTTTCTTTTACTCACTCGATTGCCTCCAACGAAATGCAAATAAGAACGCAAAAGATGAGAAATCATAAAGACTTTGCAGCGAAAAAAAGCGTGAATTACCCACGCAATTTTTCGTTTTGAAACAAGGCCTCTTTCACATCTCAGGTCTCTATCTTCTTACGTAGCTTTAGTAAAAGCAGCAGCGCGTTTTATTAATTGAAAAAGAAGGCATTCAAGAGCAGAATGAAATGGGGAAAAAAGAAAGAGAAGACGACGACGATACGATACGCGATGGAAGAATCTATCTTTATAAAACGATCTTCAATTAATTGTGTTGCTCATTCACATCTTTTTACCAAGGCGCGCACATTTTACTTGTTTTGCCAGCTCAATTTTCTTGATTGTGTGTGCTCGCTTTCTTTCTTTTCCATTTGTACTGTTGCTGCTGCTATTCTATATTCAAAAAGTGCACACGAGTGAAGCAAGTTAAAAAAATTCTAGTTAATTAAAGTGGAAACTGAATATGCATAGCAGCATCAGCAGTTTTTTTTTATTATTTTCTCTTTGCTCAGCATTACAAACAAAAAGACCAAGTCAATTTTCTAGGAATCAATTTATGGAGCGTTTCATTTTTCGCGGACATACAAATCGTCATCATCATCATCAACGTCATTGTTGTCGGGTCGGAAGCGAGCGAACAAGGCAAGAGGAAAGAAAACATTTTAATTTTCAATTTGCAGTTAAATTTCTGTGAACATTTTTCACTATGCTGCTGTTGCTACTGCATACGCGAGTAAAAATGACGAAGGAAAAATAATCAATGAATTCAAATCGATTTCATTAGTCGTGTTTCTTCTTCTCTTTCTCTCTGTTGCTACCACAGCAATGTTTAAATTCTCTTCTCTTTTATGCTAAATGAAATGAAATGCAAATTATCGCAGCGTAATCATCATATAGTCGTTGTCGTCGTTACTTAGTTGGAAGCAATGAGTTGAAATTTATTTTAAAGAAAACTTCCCACTCGAACTAAACCACCCAGAACTTCACAATGAATTTTCATTTAAATATATAGAAAATGCAAACCACTGCAGTAAATTTAATTGATAGAAATGTTTGACTTTTCCTTAACAGATTTTTAAAGAATAGAATTTGTTTGTGACATGCAAAATTTCATCTTCTTTATGAAAACAAAGTCATTTCACATAAATTGAGATAAAAAGGGAAATTATTTTATGATTGTAGGCAGCAACAGTAGCGAAAAATGGCATTCATATGAATGAAATTTTCCTCTTTTTCTATAAACTCAGTCAGACATGTATAAGTACACATATGAAGGAATATTATGGAAAAAAATATTTTATGAATGCGCAGAAAAAAAAGAAGAAAAAAATTTGTCGAGACATAGACATAAAACAAGGTTTTTTGGCCTCTAGACAAGGCTCATATTTATAATCATTTTCCCACCGCCCGAGCAAGTGCTTATTTCAATACCTCATCCCTCGCGACAACGACTGACTGGCTTTGAATTATTAATGCTATGCTATAGTATGTATATAAACAGAGAGAAAAGAAATGAGGAACAAGGTCTCCTTTTCTTATGGAATGTGTAATAATATGCGTGAAACTGTTGAACATATTTATTCATGGAATAGAAGAATGAGGCGAAAAATAAACACCTGAAATGGGAATAAAGAATTGAGATGTAAGAATTGTGAAAATTTCCTTTTATGACCAAAAACCAAATATAAAATCCTAAAACACACACTTCTTTTATTCAAATTTATTCACACAAATATATTTCAACTATATTCTGTTTCACCTTTCTGCAATTTCCATACAAAGAGAACAAAATGAGATTCCATGTTAGTTTGTTTGCTTAGATGACCGAGTGTGTATACTGCTATTCAAATAAGTAGTTTGTTGCTGTTGCTACTGTTATTGCTCTTTCACAATGTGAAACATCTAATTATAATTATGTTAACTTCACGACTTACACTCTATGTTTAGCAGGTAAAAGGGACTTTTCACAACTCTATTTTTTCTTGCCAAACGTGTCTCATTGCTTGCACGTTTTTTCTCTTTTTCTCTCTTTGACTCTTTTCAATTTGATATTTGAATTAGTTTAAAATCTAAATCTTACTGGAACAAATGCTTTGTGTTGCGTACATGTAAGAAGTTGTTTGTTCAATTATTTTAAACCAAAAAGGTGAGTGAGAAAAAAACTATAAAAGTTAATTATGTGTGATAAAAATTCTTCAAAGTGGAAAAAAAATATCATCAAATTGAGAACAAGAGCACACATAACACAAACATTGCGCGTCAAGTATACAAAATAATAACAATAATTGTAATTTAAAATGCATGCATATACATACATGCAAAATGCAATTTTAATGTTGCAGATTTTAATAGGCTCACACACGCGGATCAGAAGGAAAGAAGCGAGCATACTTGCTTACCTATCTATATGTATATTACCGCAAAAACGCATAAACTTGCGTTAAGAAACATAAAAAAGAGTGTAAGAGAAACACAAGAAAATTTTTATGGCTTTTTCGCGCTAAGCCAAAAGAATACCAGGAATATTGCAAAACGAAGCATATAATTGAAGCATGTATACACAGATAGAGTGAGAGAAAAAAACGTAGAGGTAATTGAATATTGCATTCTTTTATGTTTCAATCTACGCAATAAGAAAATTTCAAAATAACAGTCATTTTGGAATTTGAATATTTAAAATTTTATGCCAGTAACTTTTTGTGATTTTATGTTTTTGTTTGTTGCAATTTAATTTTATTTATAATTTGATATTTTTTTGTGTTGTAAACGCTATAAAAAGTTGAACAATTATGTTGGCTCGTATTTGTATGACTCTACAGCCTGCAGAAATATGCTGGGCAGTATCTGATTCTAATGATCCTCGAGTTAAAATTGAATTTGTAAAAGAAGAAAATCTCGGCCTAAAATACAGTAAGTTAAGTTTATTTCTATTAATTTATGATTCTTAAAAGATCTCTTTAAAGGACCATCTTATAATATTTCTCCTGGTGAAATTGTACCGATAATTATTTCATCACAACATTTTGATGCTGATAATTTTTTTTATACTATACATCCAGCACTTTGGGGGTGAATTTCTTCACAAAACTTTAGATTATTTGATATCAAATTATTAAACGATTTAATCAATAGATTTATTCCACGTTGGCATAAAGGAATTTATAATGAGCATGGATTTAACACCACAAACTTTAGTTCCGAAAAAATGAATGTTTCTCGAATGTATAAACCTGCGTTTTTGAAAGGTCAACGTTGTGTTCTTGTCGTTGAAGGCTATTATGAACATAAAAGAGTTCCATATAATTTACCTGTTAAAGAAAGACCAATTTATTATATTTATGCGAAGCAGCAGAAAGGTGTCAAAATATTTGATAAGTCAACTTGGAACTATCGTGATATCAATTTATTATATATTGCTGGTATTTTTGATATTTGGACTGATGATACTGGTGAAGAGATTTTAAGCTTTACAATGCTCTCAATGGACTCTGAAAACGATGTTTTAAGCTGGCTTCATCCACGGAGACCTGTGATTTTAGAGAGCGCTTATCAGATTTATCGATGGCTGAATTTCAATGAAATAGAAGAAATGCGTGCAATGCAGCTTATCAAACATCCAAATGTAAATTCAATCGAATGGCATAAGGTATCTGACTGCGTTCTCAACGCATCAAATAAAGACAGTAAGTGCAATAAGCCGATAGAAACTATCAAGTATGAACATAAAAGTGACGATAATGAAGATTAATAATTAATTTATATTTTCTACGCTACCGTGCATTTTAATCAATTAATTGAATTGATTGACTTGAAATATGTGTTAACTGTATTTAATTATAAATTACCGCGTCAATTGCATGATTGCAGCTTTCAATAATGAATAAAATAATCTCCTCCATTTATTGTCGTCGTTTTCTTGCTCTCCTTCTCTCGTGCGCTAAAAGTCTCAGGTAATTAATTGATTGTTTGCTTTTCCTTTTCTTTTCAATTTACACTCAGCGCATTCACATAAGATTTTGATATGAGAATAGAGTGAATAAATATTACGTTGATGTGTTGATAAAGACACAAGTTTTAAAATTTAAATTGCTCTTGATGTGTCTGCATTATATTCTCTTTCTTCTGCTTTATGATTCTTCTCTTACATACCGCGAGACTTTATCTCAATTACAAAAATTCATTTTTTATGCAAATTTCATTTTCTTCATGCCTGCTACTCACATCATTATTACTTATTTGCCATTATGTGCTTCTTAGAGGTCATTAATATTAATTTTAACGCATTCAACATATTTGCATTTCTACACATACACACACTCATTTGCTTTGTGACACCGAAATGTCAATGCAAGCCTCTTTTCTCATCTCTTTCTTCATCTATCCTTTCTTTCTCGCATGAATGATGAAAGTGTAATTGGATTTTCACACCTCAGCGTGATTTAACCTAAGGCGATCGGCTTATTTGCATTTATCAGTGAATTGTGTATATGCAATATCGTTGAGTAGTAGTCGGAAGTATTTTTGCTTTGCATAAGGAATTTATGTTAATGATAATTGGGTCGCATTATTCACATTCATGTTATGCAGAAAAGCGTCAATCTATTAATCACATGTCTAATTCTAAATAAATTACCACTTCATCACTTTAGTGAAAAATGATTAAATCTCAATCATATAAAAAGATAAATATGAGAATTTTGAAATAAAAGAAATTTAAAAACTAATTGCTAAAGTATATGGTTACAAAGAATAGTGAATAATGCTATTCTCTCTTGCATGTAAGATGAGTATAATTTAAAAGGCAAGTTAAGCGCATTTATGCAGAACAAAACACTTAATGATATGAGGAATTAGCTGAGAATTTAAATTATGCGATAATCACATTAATTTGTAAAGTTATCTTCACATTAATTAATCAAATATAATATTTTCTTTACATTCGAATAGGTAAATTAAATTTTAATTTATATAAAGAAAGATTTATTTCTAAATTTCTAAAAAAATAAGCAAATATCGAGAGAATTCTATCCAATTTAGTGCTAACGAAACATTGTAGAATACACAATCATTTCCAGAATCATGAGCAATTTTCTTTTTCTACATTCATTTAAAAGATAGGAAAATAGAACTCTCTCACTATAGAAGCCATACGTTAAGCAATTGTAGCATGTGAAAGAAGCGAAAGAGGAAAAAATCTAATCCCATTTTTGTAGCAGCAAAATGATGACGGTGGAAATGAATGAATGGTTTTAGCTAGACAGTGCTTTCTCTCGCTCTTCGTTATTGATGAAATATTTTTTATAGGATAAAAAAAAAGAATTTTTTCTTCCATTTGAGTGAGGCGAATGAGGAAAAAAATTGTTGTAGCTGATGCGGCATTTGAAATGAAATTCACATTGCAAAAGAATCACAATTTGTTGTAAGTGCTGAAGATGGGTGAAAAAAAACAAAAGCTATGTGTTCATGTTCTTCCATCATTTTTCATATATGTGTCTCTTCTGCTTTCCGTGAAGCTCTTTCATCCTAAAAATATATACATACATGTATCTATAGAGCAAGAGAGATAGCGATACGTTCTTTGCCATCATCAGCAAAAATTCTCTTTTCTCTATGTTGGATAAATTTTTTTATACAGAGTTCAGGAACTCTATACTCTTCTTCTTTTTTTGCTACATCTCTCTGGTGATGTTCATATAATATTTTCCTGCCATTGCCTTCGTTCCTTGTCTTCAGTTTCAAAAAGCACAATCAACTCTTGAACGAGAGAAATTGTTTTCAGGTTCGACTGAAAAACCAGTCTTTTTTTCGTCCAACGGCTTCTTCTGCCTTCTAGCGATTTCCCAGTCATGGTGGGTTTTTGATTGTCTAGATTGTGGCGTAAGTTCCCATTCCTTCATTCTTTTTTTTTCAATATTTTCACATTTACGAAAAAAAAAACAAGAAGCAGAAAAAGAAAAATTTTGAACATTTACATCGAGGCAAAAAAGCATTGAACTCAAGCGAGCATTCCTCTATAAGGATATGAAATTGTGTGTATGTATGCGAGAGAAGAGGCAAATGCTCTCTTATTTTGTGTGTAAGTTTTATATATATACAAATGGAAAATGATGGGCGTAATGCTAAGTGGGTGGCAGTAGACATAGAAGAATGAGAAAGCATCATTAGAGCATTTACTTTTACATAAATACGATATTTTTTCGGGGGTTCATGTTGAGGCAGATCAGGGTGAACATTTTCTCTGACGCTGCGTTTTTTTTTCATTGAGCGTCTACTTATAGAAATGAAAATAAATAAAAAAGAGCAGACATAAACAGATGTATGAGTGTGTGTGTGCACGAAGGAAGGCAAAAAATAAATCGATAAAGTTCTGTCTGGTGTGTTTTTTCATTATTTTCCTTTTTTCGAGCCTTATATTGTGTTGCAAATGAAAGCGAGAAATAAAGAAGGAAAATTTTTTTTTTATTTCATGCGTTTATTCACTCTCTTTCTTTCGATTGATGTTCATTCGCTAGACATTATGAAATATAAGTAGAAATGATTGTTTTTTACTTCTACCCAAAAAACACTCACACAATAAGCTATCTAATGTAATAAGTAATTCCTCTACAAATGTCGATAGACTCGATGTCAATCAACTCAAAATCTATGAAATTTGTTGCGCAATGTATTTTTATTGTGTTATTTATTTGTTCTCAGAAAAAATGATTTTTCAATTTAATGCTTAACGATGATTGATTGATGTAAAAGTTATAAAAGATTCTTTTTCCAGACTGCTGCAAAACTTGATTTTCTTTTCAATTATTTATCATGACTTTAATAAATTTTTAATGCAAATTTTTAAAAGATTTCCATTAAAAATGTCTCGAAAATTTTTCAAACTCGTATAAATTTTTTCTAAACTTCTGTATTAAAGAAAAATGATCAATATTTTAAAAATATTGCCTTTAGCATCAAATCTTCTTAGAAATTGCAAAATGAAGTCACTTGTACTTGATTTTAGCTTATGTGACTGTAAGTCAGCAGATAGAAAAATATGCTTTTCTCATTCAAATGCAGTAGCAGCAAAATATGATTTCTCATACATGACATAAAATATTTACAACATCCATCATTGTTAGTTTTGTAAAAGAGCGAATAAGAGAAAAAATTTCATTTTCCAAATTGACTTGATAAATTTTTTATATTGCAATGCAAAAAGAAAAAAGAATTGCAGATTTCAGAATTATGACAAGTTTATATTTGCGTATACATTTATCAATCAGTATCATCAATTAGTTTATTAATGAAAAATGTTTAAACAATTGATTGACAGAGTAAATTTACAGAGAGTGTCACAAAAGGATCAATTTTGTGTTGATTTTTCAAAATCATCCATTGCACTCAATTGTTCATCAAAATTCATATTTTTTCTCTGAATACATACATTTTCAATTGCAATCTGATTGACAATGAGAAAATATTCATTCTGCATGCTTTTTAATTGATATATGAAAGGACAACACATTTTTGCCTGGACATCTATGCGTTTTCACAAATAAAACATGATGGGAAAGTCTCTGCGTACATCAGAGGACTTTAGCGCATTTTTGGCGCCTAGATCAGTTATATTAACAAGTTGAATAAAAGAATAGTTAACGATTTGAATACATTTTATTAATTCATAGTGTTTTGAAATGAGTGAGTTTATAATTCATGTACTCGGATGACTAATGGTTTGTGATGAGATGCATACGATTCATAGATAAAAACTTCGACATTATAATCTTCGATTCGTCCAAACACTCCATCGATAACTGTTCGAGCGTTTGTTGTCAATTCGCGTGGTGAGAATAGTCTTGTGCCAAAAGATTGAAGCATGAACAACTCGAGTGGACTGCCCAATTTCAATTCGTGATTAAAATCGCCAAGAATCAGAATATTTTCACTCTGGTCGATATAATCCTTTACTTCCAAAAGTGTTTCCTTTAGTAAATCGAGACTCGATGATGGATTATTGTTAATAGATTTTCCAATTTGAAGCCACTTATTTCGACGTGATTATTCGAGTTGCCCGATTGATTCCGAGTCCTTTTTCAAATTTTGATCCGATCTGTAATGCGAGGCTCAATATTCAATTTGCAGAAGTTGATCGTTCCGAATGCTCGCGGTCGACCCATTAATCAATTTCGCGATATTTCTTCAAAGTCTGGAATGTTGTAACTTTCATTATCGACTGCCCAGGACTCTTGTAATGTGACGATATGACTATTCATGAAAATTTTGATCCGATACGATTATGGTTATGTTTTCGAATCGATTGTGTGTTGTGTAATGTGATTTGAATAACATTTTCAGGTACGATACGAAGAAATTGATACTTACACAAAAAAATTTTCAATAAACTTTTGCAATTTAGATTTTGCTTTTTGTTTACACATTAACTTAAGCGCAGCTTCGCGCACTAAAAATTTAAATTTTCCGTTACATTTCGATTTCGAATTGATAATAAAATAAATAATACAAACCAATACAAAAGATAATACGAGTCAATAATTTAGAATTAGAAACACTTTTATTCAAATCTTTTGATATTTCGTTCACAACTTTCGATTCGAGACAAAATATTGTTTTCTGTATAACGATCAAGTCAAATTTAATTAGTTCCAATTTTTCGCCGTTGGTGGCTCTGCAATCGTTTTCGCGCGAAAAAAATTTTGTTTACAAATTTCAATATGGAAATTTAATTTCGTAATTTATAGATTATCGTAATAAGTGACAACTTTATAACTATGTTTCCCCGAACTGATTCGATAGCACAAATAAAATGCAATAAACTGCAAGTTTCTAGCTATTATAGTTTTCGAGATCTCAAAACCCGCGACACAGCCGAACAGCCGAACAGCCCGAACAGCCGAACAGCCGAACAAAGTGAGATTTATAAGCTTGCATTGTTGTTCCAAAAATGCGCTAAAAAGAATTTCTCTCATTGGCCACAATTTTGAACAGAATGAAAGATTTATGTCCACTGAGTGGCGATTGTGTGAAATTGAAATGACAGCATCAGAAATCTAATAGACAATGCACAAAAAAAGGCATTTTCGACTGCGACAAGTCAATAAAAATGAAAACGCGTGTCACTTGATGAATGCAAACATTTGAATGATAATAGCACCATGAACTCGATAATTTATTGATGAATGAACAATAAATAAAAATCAAAGTCATTCTTAAAACCGCCCTAAGCTCTCACATTTGAATGCCGAAAAAAAAGTGCAGCCTCTACATTCAGTTGTGTATAATCAATTGTCAAACAATGGCAATTTAGCAATTTATCTCTTACTCGACAATCTCGCGGCATGCATTTCTCTACTGATTCGCACTGAATTTCCCATGCATCTAACTACCGGCCTTTTCAACACCCTTGTATTTTTTGCGAATGTCATCTGCCATAGCAGCAGCAATAGAGAAAGATTCTTCACTCATGGTGAGATTTAATTCCTCTTGTGCTGTTTTTTTTCATATGATACGTGTGTTTAGGGGTTCTCGATTTCCCGTTCCCGGACGATTTTCGGGAAATTTTTTTAAACACAAAAAATATAACAAAAAATATCAAAAGAGTTCTCAGGCCTTGAAAAAAAGTGAGAAAAAAAATTTGTACCGTGATCGAATAATTTACCATATTTTTTCATCATTTTTATTTTGATAGAATGAAAAATTTATGAAATTATTGAATTTTTTAAAAATTTTCAAAAAAAAGTTGAAATTTGTATGGAAAATTTGCATTTCTCAAAATTTTCGGGAATTCCCGTTCCCGAAAATTGAAAATTTCGGGAACCCAGGAATTCCCGTTCCCGATTTTTCCCGGGAATTCCCGTTCCCGTTCCCGAAGTGAGAACCCCTATGTGTGTTGCAAAATGCACTTGTGGCTATTTTTCTGAATTTTGTGCGAGAAAAGCAAGAAAGAAAGAGAAATGGCATTTTTGTGTTGTTTTAAAACGAGCTACCGAATAGCATGCGGCACGTAGAATTTTTTTCATTACCCTTGCTCGGTCAAAAGAGAGAAAAAAAAAAACATTTTTGTACGTGCATATGCAATAGGCAAACAGCGGCAGTATAAAAATTAATTCGCGAAATATCTATACGCTGCAACAAACGGTGGACAGTAAGTGTAGTGAGTTGGGCTATCAACGGTATATTGCATGGGAAAAGACAATATTTATGGGAACAATTAAGCCTAATTGCTTCAATTTGATAGGCAATTTTTCATCGTTCTGCTGCTGCTGTTGCACAAACACAAACACTTTTCATCATGCAGACAGTCGAAAGTGAAGTGAAGTGAGATATCAAAAAGTGATATTTTTTATGCACTTGCGAAGAGCTTGTTACGACACTCATCTGCATGTTTTATTCTTTTTTTGATAAGTGGTGACTTCAGTCATAATTGATATATGACATAGCAATGAGAAGTCTATGCATGTACATCATGTAACTTTATATCTTTCTCTCGCACTACTCGACATGATGATATATGATGATTGGAGGCTGCGTTGAGTGCATTTTCATTTGATGCAATTATCCTATTCTCCTACTCATAAAAAATATACTACTGACTTCTACTATGCTTGCTTGCTTACTCTATTGAGATCATAGAGATATAAAAAATTGAATTATTGAAGTAATGAAGTGGTGGATATTGGATAATGAATGAGTCTATCGTGTCATGATGTTTAGTTTGGACAGATAAATACGATTATCGAGTTAGATTTTACAATGTTGCTACTCTATATTGGCAGGCTTAATTTAGTGAAAAATTTGTATTGGATTTTTGATTTTTCTATTTAACAGAATGTCAATTATTTTTTTGACTATGACAATTGATTGTGTTGAAAATAATTTAGCATAGAATCAAAAACAATGAAAATTCACATTTTTATTTCAAATTTAAAAATTTCTTTGAATCTTTTGTTTATAAATTTTACTATTGATTTTTTCTTGCTTTATCATTTGTAAAATTAATTTTCTATTACCTAAGCTTGTAAATCTTAATTTTAAGAAATATACTTAGAAAAAATTATATCAATTTGAAAAAAATCGGATTTTTAGTTAAAGAGCGCCAAAAACATGATTTTAATCAGATTTAAAAGATTTTTATCGAATAAACATTTCATTAGCTTAATTTAAATTTTATCTACAACAAGTTTCCTTCATGAGACTCTCTATGTTAATGAGCAAGTATCAAGCTCATTTCCCTAAAGATATGTCAGTCATCTATCTAGACGCACAGAGATAAAAAGCAAACACACAAAACTCTCAAAATTCATTCACTTTCATTCATTGCAAAAAAAGTAATTAAAATTTGAAAGTAGCGAGAATTTTTTTTCAATTTCAGTCTCTCGATATGGTGAAAAATAGCTGCAAGTAAAAAACAAACCGCTTCACCCATCTATGCTCATCTTGTCAAACGTCCACTGCACTGTCACTGTTGCATGAAAAACCAATTTTTATCATCAATAGTGATTAAAGCGAATAAAGGATAAGGAATAGAGGAAAAGTTCAGCATAAAAGGACAAAGATAAATGATTTCTCATCGAGGAGTCGACCATTTGATATATCTATCCGATGCAAAGAGCAAAAAACACGAGCTCTTCTGTGTGTAGGACTTTCTTGATGTGTCACAGTATACAGATTTGAGAGGTTTTTTACTGTTCCACTATTTTCTGTTGTGCAGTGCAATGAAAGACCACACCTACATGCTATAGCATTCTATTATTCGAGTATTGGCTAAGCGCTTTTAGGATTTTTCGTGCTTTGACCGTTCTATGGCTATCGGCATGTGAATAACAAGAGCGATAATTTTTAAAGCGTCCCTCAATCGCATCTTTCTCAATCATTTTTCAGAATGCTTTTGCAAAAATTCAATTTTTCATTCTCACGAAGATTTTTCATAACAAAATTTTTTTAATAAATTTCATTTTATGAAAGTTTATTTATCTTCATAACCCGACTTGCTCACTCTACTTCAAGCTTGAGTATGAAGAGGAAAATATGCAAGTAAACAAATTTATCAATGTCATAATATTTTTGAAAGATAGTTTATGCACATCGAGCATGAAAAATGCATGGAAAATAAATAAAATATGAAAAATATAAAAAGGAAAAGGTTTCCTGCTTACTCATTCTTCTTTTACTTTTTTTTATTATAAAAGTTTTTACTTGCAATTTAAGCTAAAATTTTCTAATTATGAAGATTGATTTCTAAAATTTTACTTTTCAACGGTTTTTTTAAATTAGTCTTTTTGAAATTTAAAAACCGTTAAATTATCAAATAAACAGGCTAAAAGTAAAAATTGGATGTTGTGAAAGCAAAATAAGAAATTGAAGGTTAATCAATAAATAAATTTTTCATATTCGAATTTTTGAATTTATTTGATGTCAGTCAGTAAAACTAAAACTCTCGTTCTTCTATTCAATTTATAATACGAAACGTTGTCTGAATTTTTAAAATAATCGAGGGAAGATGACTGATGAAAACTTGAATGAGATAATTTTTCACTATCATGTCCTCACTTACAAGGTGAATAAAAATTTTTATCATCATCTAAAAGAATTTTTTTATCACATTCTTAATGCGACTAGGTGATGATGATAGTGTTTTTCTGAAATCGAGAATTCAGTCCTTTATCTTCCTTTCTTCTATTGCAGCCTTGAATCCATTTCAAAAAATGTTCTTTTGCTGCACTACTTCTTGCTATATGAAAAAAATTCTGCTGATGGAATATTGCAAGCGTTTGTACTAGGTAGAAGTAAGAAAATTATTTTTATAGTCCTTTTGGTGTGCTTGATAAATTTTTATAGTTTCTCTCATTTTACAGAAAATTCAACTTCATTCTGTTTTTAAATGCAGCTTCATTCACTTTATATTTACGATGCAGTTTTTAATGTGATGAAAGTTGATAAATAAAAATATTTTAAATTATTAATAAAATTTCAAAATTTAAAAATTAACGGATTTTATAAATTTTAAATTTTTAAATTCGAAAAATACAACAAATAATTTTTTTAAAATTAGGCTAAATATGGAAATTTCTTGAAAAATGCGCTAATATCAATCAGGCAATGTTCATTCACTTCTTACACTCACACGTTCAAAAAAATTGCACATAAGTCTTGACAACCCCCAAAAGAATATTTTTTTTTGTGTTTTGTGCAATAGCAGCAGCAGCAATTTTATGAAGGCGAGCGTAGCAAAGTGTAGAGAAGTAGAACCATTTATTATATTTTTTCTTACTTCGAAATGTGTAAAAAAGTTTTTGTGTTGTTGTTGGATTGAAAATGCCAGTACCACCATCGTTTCATCATTCCTTCATGATTCATGTTGTGAAGAGTGTAAGAGCCACATATATACGTACATGCTGATGATGTCAGTTCTTGAAAATAACACACACAACCATCACGCTATAGCAATAAAATGCACTTTTTTCCAACCACTACCTCCATCGTACAATATTAATCTCAATTCGCTTTTTCTATAAACTCATTCTACCAAAGCACTAGTAGAACTCGATGATGAGAAAATAGGAATGAGATTGAATATAGCAAAGTATAACCTCCGACAATAGTGTGTACGAGAGTGTAGGTGGATGGTGGCGATGATAAATTACAGTTTTTAGGGTAAACAAGAAAATGAAAGAAAAGATATGAAAAATGCACAAGACTGGCAATGCTGATGCTGCTACTGCTGTTCAAAGACTGTAATATGAAACTTTTTTCTCTTTCTCTATACTTCGTTGCTATGTGACAGCATAAAATAAATAATTTATATGTCAACCGAAATTTTTGTTTATTTTAACATCTCTTCCTGCCTTTCCTGTTCATTCGCTTATCCAAAAGAGATAGTTTTCCAATGTGTTGCTGTCTCAACTTTTTTTTTAGAAAGACTTGATTGAAATTGATGTGCATGCTGTGGAAAATGCTTTCCTTGCATGCTGACACTGTAAGCATAAATAAATGATTGAGTATACTGCTAGTGTTCTCTGCGCATTCATTCAGTTGTGGTGTCGAGAATTTTTCCATCTCAACAGTGTTTGGCATCGCGTGAGCCTCAATAATATGTACGATTCTCATGGAACAAAGGAGCTATTATTGCATGAATGAGTGCATGAGATATAAAAATATATCATTGCTGCTATCGTATATTGCATTAGTAAAGTTCTACAAGGTTCTCACTCTTTTATCATAACTCATACCACCAGCTCTCTCGCTCATGAGGGAATGAAAGCACATTAAATTTTATGTTTTGGCCTTTTACTGCAATTTGTTTACTTCAACTCTTATTGTTTTGTTAGTTAGGAACCTTCAGTCTCTCACTCACTCTCTGTGTATGTTTAAAGCACATTTTTAATTTTCCTGTGTAATTTTACATAAATAAGTAAATTGTACATATGCACGAAAAAAAAAATTTTGTAATGTTTTATTACTATGACACGTTGGGAATTAAAATCATAGTGGTATACCTATTTTTTGAGGGTTGTTGTTTTATTATTAAATTGCTCTAAAATAAATTTTTAAAGCTCAATTTATTTATGATGAAAATTTTTAAGCTTAAATTAAATTAAAAGTGAAATAAAATGAAGACTAATGACGAAATGTTGTTGCATATAACATGTGAGAAAATTATAAATAATTTCTACTTAAAATAATTTGATAAATTTGAGTTTATAGCTGTAAAATAATTAGAAATCAGTGATAAAAGGTTTTCTTATACTTTATACTATATTAACGATGTAATTAAAAAAGATATGAGCGAAAAAAAATTGACAAAATTTTTGTTTGTTTACATTTTTCATTTTGTTAACAAACGATTTTTGAAATGTATGAAAATTCATAGTTTATCATAATAATTCTCATTGTATTCTATTTTATACTCTGTTTTAAAGCCGATCGATTGGTAAATAAATCATATCAATCGGTCAAGTAGTTTACGAGATATGAACTTAGTAAAAGTCTCCATTTTTAAGTCGACATTTTTGTATGCTCATAACTTTTTATTACGAAAGATATTTTATTTCTGTTTTCGGTTCGTTAAAGTGCACAAAAGAAATTTAATTTACAATGCACAAGTAATTTTTTGTCAACAGAAAACTTTAGAGAAAATCGCTTCTAAAATTTTGAGGTGAAAATTTTGATTTTTGTCAAAAACTTTTGAGCGAAATTAAAAATATTTAGAGAAAATGATGACTCATCGTCATTTCGTTTTCATTTGGTTATTTAGTTTTAGAGAACGAGTGTTTCAAATATAGTGACTCAAAAGTGTCCCATTTTTTTTGGGACACCCTGATAACATATGATGTGTAATAAAACATTTCGTAATTTTTTAGTTTTATTTTCTTAATTTAAGATTTTTTTCAAATAAAATTTAAGTACTTTTGTATTGATAGAAAAAATTAATTTTTCATTCAATTGAATTAACTGAAATGAACTATCTTCGATAATATGAAATTTGATCAATCTAATTGACTAGATCTGTAATATTTTTCCAATCACTTACGTAATGTCTATCTATTCTTATAAAAAGCTTCTTACTCCTACTACAGCTTGACATCATATGGCCATTAGAAGCAATTTTTAATCTTCTTTAAACTCTCTCTACTGCTCTACTGTAGGGTTTCTGAAGCCGTTAACGGAAAACTAAAAACGGCCGTTTTTTGGCAAAAATCGAAAACGGAAAACGGCCGTCTTTTGAGGCCCGTTTCCGTTTTTGTTTGTACTAGAGAAAATCAAACTTTAAACATAAGGAAAATCTTTTTGTAGAATATTTTTAAAGTTATATTGTTTAGAATTTTAAATATGTAACATTTGAATGAATTGATGAATTTATAACTAATTTTTTCTGTTTATTTTTCTTATTTTGTCAAATATTTAAATTTATGGAAAACAAAAGTGATAGAAAATCATCAAATCACCTAAAAAGTTTGAAAACTTCATCCATTTTCGATTATTTGCCTCTGTTTTAACTAGTATTAATCCAAAAATTACTTAATATCAATAAAAATTAGGCACATCTAAAGATTTTGCTCTTGAAAGCTGAAAATTGGGATATGCTTACAGAAAATTTTTATTTTAATAGTTGTTCAAATTTTATAAAACTAATGAAAAGAAATTCAGCAAATAGGATGAAAACAATTACTATTGTACAAAAATCGATCAAAAACTGCAAAGATGTTTGATATTTTAGTAAAATTTTAAGAAAATATCAAGAAAATTTTTTTTTTCAAAAACGGAAAACGGGACGGAACGGCCGTTTTTTGAGCCTGAAAACGGTAAACGGTTGTTTTTTCAGAAACCCTAGTCTACTGCCACTGCTTTTTCATGTACTTTTTTCATTTATCTTAAAGATCTTGCTTTGGGTTAAATAAAAAATTTAAAGAAATTATAAAAACACCTTAAATTGAACGAGAATATAATTCTGCATTTTTATTATTCCCTCATTTTAAAACTCTTCTACTGCTTACAAAGTAAGTAGATCACGTTAAAGATGAGTTTTTCCTTCCATCAGAATCTCTTAACACTTTTTGCGAATGTTATTAGTTTTTATCATCATTATCCATTTCCCCATGACTTGTGCATATTTACGTCGTATACGTTCATTCCCGTATAATTTCATAGAAGGGAATTATCATTATCTACTTCTCTTATTCTTGCATTCTCAGCTTGACTTGTAATCTTCACCCAAAAAAAAATAACTATCAAGCAAGTGAGTGAATGAATAAGGGAAAAAGTACTAAAAATTATAGCAGCATGAGAAGAAGAACTGAGGAACTAAAATGAATGAGAATGAATGTAAAGCATGGAATAGATAGATATAAAGTGCGAGACGAGCTAAGTGGGTTGCGATGTGAGGTTAACGATGCAGTCAGTATACACATTTGCATTTTAAATGCTTGATATAAAAAAATTCTATCTTTTTTCAGACATCACATTTCATGAAATTTCAGAGTTCTTGTGTCTTTATCGTATGCAGAAATTTGGCGAGAATGGAGTGCAAGTTGAAGTGTATAGAGGGAGGAAATATAATGTGGTTTAATGCGGATTCAAGAAGAAATAATGAAATATAGTATGCCAAAAAGTGTTAGGAATGAATGTATAAACGTGAAATTTTTATGTCACATTAAATTAGACAGTTGAATGATGCTAAAATAAATCTTTGTAATGCGATAAAATCAGAGTTGTTATGTACTCAAAAGGTACTGGTACCTCAAAGGTACTGGTTTCTTTTGGGTACCAGTACCTTTTAGGTACCAGTACCTTCGAGGTACTAGTACCTTTGGGGTACCAGGTACCTAAAAATGGGTACCTTTTGGGTACCAGGTACTCGGTACTCAAAAAAAAAATTCATCGGAAAAATCATTTCTGTGGGTTTTTAGTTGTTATAATTATGAAACAGCATGGGAAAAATATTTTTTTGATTTTTTTTTCAAAAATTTCGATTTTTTATGGCTCAAAAACTGTTTTTCATTTGTTTTTTTGTCTATTTTAATGTTTGAAAATTCGCAACTTTTGACCAACTTGTCAGAAAAATATAGTTAGTAGCTTGTTAGAAAGGTAATTTTAAGTCCTTTCTAACGATATATTATATGCAATATATAAATTAAAACTTTGGTCACAAGAGCAACATTATTGATGTTACTTCGTGATTTTTTAGCATTTATTGAGGTCAAAAATTCGAAAAAGCTATATATAAATCATTTTAATGTCTTAAAAAATGTCCCACATCAGTACATGGCCTATTGCATGTGCTACTGGTCTAAGAAACTAATTATGGAAAATTTTCAAAAATTGCTTGAAATGTCTTTAAAATGATAAGAAATTATAAAATATGCCAAAAAATTGATATTTCCGATGATATTTTCAGAGAAAAATGTATCAAAAGTATCCAAAAAATGACGAATTTTCATAAATTTCATTAAATTTTGAGGTGTAATTTGAAAATGAAATATCACCTGAAAAATCTATTTTATTGCATATTTAATCATTTTTTGTCATTTTAAAGTTATTTCAGGTGATTTTAAAATATTTTCCAAAAAAACTTTCGCAGACTGGTAGCACATTCAATAAGGCATGCACTGTTGCAGGAAATCCATTTTTTATAAAAACTTTGTATGCTTTGTGTAAAAATAATACAAACTAATAATTTAAGACATTAAAATGATTTATATATAGCTTTTTCGAATTTTTGACCTAATTAAATGCCAAAAATTCACGAAGGAACATCAATAATGTTGCTCTTGTGACCAAAGTTTTAATTTATATATTGCATATAATATATCGTTAGAAAGGACTTAAAATTACCTTTCTAACAAGTTATCAACCATATTTTTCTGATAAGTTAGTCAAAAGTTATGAATTTTTGATTATAAATACATAAGATAGGTATGATTTTAGGGGTCTAGAACCCAAATAAATTAGGAATTTTTTAAAATTTTGTTCTTTTTCGTTGTTTACAAGCAAAAATAAGTTTAAAAAAATAATAAAATATTTTTTTCCAAAAATTTATTTTTTTGGCACCGAGTACCTAACAACTCTGGAAAAAAATTGAGAATATTTTATAAAAATAAACGGTTTTTTTAAATTAAATTGTTTTAGTCGTTTTTTTGAAAGATAAAAATTTTTAACCAGGGGGATGGTTACTTTGGCAAATGGCGAAAAAAAACTAATTCAAGCGAAAAAGTTGTGTGCGACATGCAACATAAACAATGTTTTTCAACAAAAATTCTCTTAAATAACGGTGAACTGGCTCTTGAAATTAATAGAAATCATACTTAAATGATTAAACAAAGATGTTTTAGTAGTTTAGAAAGTTTAAAACTAGCTTACTAAATTTTTTGAAAATTGTATCATTTTGTCATTGCAGCAAAATGTTTTTGTTTATGTTTCATAGTAATATTTACAAATTTTAAAATCTTTTTTCTAGAACAAATTACTAAGTATGAAAGGCTGAATTTATTCCAATTTAGATTATCAAAACACTAATATAAATTTCTACGATGATTTAAAACTACTAAAACTTTCTAAAATGAAAATATGAAAATTGTGTTTTTGTCGCATGTGAAATTTGAAGCGAAAAAAAAAACAAAAAGAAGCAAATAAAAGCGAAAAGAAGCGAGTTTGCCCCAGTGAATATTCCCCTTTTAACTTTCTTTTTTCTAAATTTAAATTTTTACCAATCAAAATAAACAAATGTTATAAATTTTAGGAAGTCACTTGAAACTTACAAAAGTTTATAATTTTAGCCCTTTTGTCTTAACTGTATAGCTATTATAACTCAGTAAATTTCTTTTTTCCTTTATCTGTTCTTTACAGTCTCTGAATAAATTTCAATGTCGATTACATGAGTCTAAGAGTTTTAAAAGTGCTATGACACATACAAAAAAATTATTCTTTGAAAGAGTGTTTTCATTCTCGCCATTCACTTTTTCAGGATTCTTGCATTTATAATTAACACTTGAGACATATATACAATATTGCACATAATAAAAGCAAGTCGAGTATTTATAAAGAGGAAATCTTTTTCATTCATTCATACATTTGCCATCTTCATTAGCTTTAAAGTGCATTAAATTGTGAATGAAAATATTTTGCAATTTTTCTTTCTTACTCAGCTGAGAATTTCCTTGAAAATAATAATAAAAAAAATTTATTTTATTACAACGAAAACATAAACTTGTAAGCTTCATGAAATAGAGAAGAAAAAAAAGAATTTTCATGATGTTTGCAAAGTGCATACACAAAAAAAGAAGCGAAGCGTAACAAGAAGAAGGAATATTGAGGACAAAAAACTTTTGGCGTGGGTTTGTTGGAAAAGTCAACTCGAGGACGAATGGAGGACGGAGAGAGAAGGTTTTTTTTCGTATATCATCCCTCGATTCTCTATCAGAGTATGTGTTATGTTACGTGTCGGTTGCCTGCAACGAGCGAAACTCTTCTCTGCACATACTCACAATTGCACTAAATGTTGATGCTTATGTACTTGCTTTCTGCTATCGCATACATCAGCAGCACAGCAAGTATTACTTACTTGCACACACAATGAGAAGAAAAAGTTTTTTGCTATCGCACACACACACAAAGAGCTCAGCTGACGATGAAAATTTTCAGTTTTTCCTTTCTCCTACAATTGC
The DNA here is from genome assembly GCA_018290095.1 of Polypedilum vanderplanki. Lineage (NCBI taxonomy): Eukaryota > Metazoa > Arthropoda > Insecta > Diptera > Chironomidae > Polypedilum > Polypedilum vanderplanki. The sequence continues at coordinate 32,918,739 of CM031379.1, forward strand.
AGTAGCAGCAGAAAAAAAAGTAAAAGAAGTGGGGAGAGAAAAAATTTTTCCAAGGCAAAATCTTTTTCTTACTTTTATGTGTAGCCTTGTGTTGCAAGGAAAATGAAACCAAATGCATTTAAAGAAAAAACTCTGCTCAATTTCACATACATGTATGTAATGATAGAGAAATTGCGCTGTTGACATTTAATGTTGAAAATGAGGTTACTATTAATTATAAAAATAATAACTTTCCTTGTGTTGATGATAAACTTCATCCTACTTGCTTGACTTAAAAATCATCGTTAATGTGGGTGCAATGATCCTGTCTGAAGTTTATTTCAATGTTATAGCAACCTTTAATGCCTTTGAACTAGCTCACGAGCTAATTTCAGTTCATTCTTTTTCTTTTCTATGTGAATTGGAAAATTGAATGAACGGATTATAATAAATAATTTTTTTCTTTTCCTTTTTTTCTGTCGTCCATGACCTAATGTAATAAGCTGCTAAATGAAACGTCATTTTTAGATGTGATATCAAAGTTGATAAAGGTTGTAATTTTTTATAAAGTTTTAATCAAATTTTTACCTTCAATGAATTTTAATGATTTATTTAAAGTAAAATTTAAAAGTTGTGAAATTGTTACCTGTTTTTTGCAATTTTTAAAAAGATATGAAAAGCTTATTTTTTGTTGTGAATATTTAATTCTATGAAATTAAAAAATTGGTTTCATTTGTAAAACATAATTAAATCTGATTAAATAAGAACTATTTTTTATAATGAATTAGAGCTCGTCTAAAGAGTTCAAACAGTACATATTCAAATAATTATCTTAAATTTTAAATCGATTTTGGATTTTATTTTCTATTGTAAAATTTGAAAAATAAAATATTCTCAGATTCTTGATATGGATTAAAAGTCTCCAAGAAAATTCAAAAAATTTTTTATATATTTTAAATTAAAGCTTACAAACAGTGGCAGTCAAATTTGTAGAAATTTACTATACTAGAACACAAATTTTTTGGCTTGCAGATTGACTCGTAAAAAAGTAAAGAACTTTAATCTTTATCGCTTATAGTAATTAATTTATCGTGTAATATCAGATTTCATAAGGCAATTGAAATTAACCTTTAATATTCTAACATATTTTGACATGATTATAGTAATAAAACAAATTTACAATATGATAAAAATTCAAGTTTGAACGTTTAGTTTAAATAATAAAAAAATCAATTTTTCCAAAAATTATTTGAACAATAAAAAAATCTTAACGTGATAATAAACAGCAATTTCTTCAAAATCAATTCAACCTTAATAATCCTAAATTTTTTTTCTTCTTATTTTCTGAACCGTAAGAAAAGAAAAATGAAAAAATTGCATTGTGTGGCAAGAAGAGACGTAGGAGAAAGAAGAAAGATATTTTTGCGCAGTGAAACTTTTTCTTATGCTTTCATGCATGTATGCATGTTAGTCTTACAAGAAAAGAGTATGTATTTATATAAAGCAGACTTTTTTGGGTAAAAGCAAGCGAGAGAATTTGCTTTTATGCCATGACCTATCCAAAGCGTCTTATATTGCGGTTTACTTTCTTGTATTCTTTTCTTATGTTTATTAAATCTCTGCTCTTTTTCGCTTTTGTGAATTTTTTTTCTTTTATTAAATTCCACATCGACTTGTGCCAAGTTTATTTATATATTAAATTTTTTTGATGTTGTTGAGATGTGAAAAGTTTTGCTTCACTCATTCACTTTATTGCTGTTTTTTTAATTTCAGATATTGAGATAAGAAGAAATTTCTTTTGAAAGAGGAAACTTTTTGAGAATGTTGCTCTAGATTTGATAAGTTTTTAGAAACATGTCTCTGTATTATTATCAGCTTAACTCTAAGCTACTACTCTGTTTTCTCCCTTTGTGATGGAATTTTCTTATTATGACAACTAATGAAAAATTCTTATTTATCTTAAGTAAAAGAAAACTTTAATAAGAAAATGCGGTAAGTACGAAAATTTTCAATTAAATTTCATAAGGTTGAAATTTCATAATAATATTGATTTTTTTATTTTGAAATATAAAAACTAGTTAAATTTTGACATAAAAAAATCGATGAATTTCCGTTACAATAAAAAAAAACATTTAGTCCATTAGAAATTTTAATAAAAATCGAAATTTTTCAATACAATAATAAAAATATGATAGAATTTTAATCGGAAACTTCGAGAACTTTTCCTTCCTATATTTGTCAATGTTTTTATTAGATAGTTTTCTATTCGTATTAAGCAAGCAACAAACACATACCTGCAAAAAATTAGAATTTTTAGAATCAGATAAGAAATTCTATTATTATTCAAAATAAAAATACAAACCAGCTATAGGAAAAAGAGAATTTTGTGAATTTATTTTCTCTTCATCTCCATCAAATATTGAATAAACATTTTTAACATGCTCTCATGCTATTGTTCAATCTAAAACAAAAAAAATGTTATTTTTATTTCCTTCATTTCCACACTGTCGCTTGAGCAGGCAAGAGTAGAGAAAAAAGTAGCTTTCATTTCTTTATCTTTATCTGTCATGCCAATCCCAACTGAACTCATTCCTTTCTTTTTTATCCTTACTATCCTTCTATTCATTCCGCATTCTACTCTACGAACAGCTATCTATATTTGAATTGTAAATTTTAATTTTGGTTAGATTCTATTTGCTTAAACCACACACATATACACACTATATCTTCATATCGAGCTCTCATATCTGCCGAGTAGTCGATGTCGTCGTTGTCGAATGAAACTATATGGTGGCAGATATGGAGAATATTAAAAGTCTCTTCTGCTTCATATGACATTATTTTTTTATTTTCTTCTCCTTGCTCAGCTTTATCCATTTTCCACGTATTGATGCCATTCTGCATACACAAATCTCTCATTCTCTCGGGTAGAAGAAAAAAATTATTATGTTTTTAAACCTATAACAGAATGAAAATTGTATATTTGAGAAGTTTTGTGCACATGTCCTAACATCTCTCTAGAAGCAGCGGGCATCGGTATAGTTAGCTATCAAACTAGAAAAAAATACCTTTTCAAAACTCTTTTTTTGTGTCTTTTCTACATACACACACTCACGGTCGTCGTCATCGTTGTCGTGCAACATTGGATTATTTATGAATTTTTTTGTATGATATTTCTTTTTCGTCTTATATACAGGCACTATTTGCTTGTCGTTTTAGTAGACTCAGGCAGCAATATATGTGTAGCTGATATATGAGAAAAGGAGTAAGAGAGAGAAAAGTGATATTGCTAGAAAGAACAATAAAAATAGCAAAACAAACTTTTTTTTATTCCAAAATGAAATAAAAAATTTAAAACGAGCAAGTGAGATGGGAGACGTGTGTGCATATGCTATTGGACGTTAGCTTACAATTTTTCTGCTTATTCTTCAACTTTTTTTCTCTTCCTACTCTACTCTTTATGTTTCTCATGCAATTGCTTCAATTTCCTCTATTTCTAAATGAACATCGATGGCTATTTTTTTCTGTGAAGGTTGAATAGATGAAATTCTGTTTTAGGATAAAAAATGTCAGTTATAAATGAACAAGTTTTGTTAGAAATAAAATATATTTTTAGGGCAATTCTCTGAATAAATATTTCTACAAAAATCTCTACTTTTTCAAATGTCTCTTTAAATACTTGTTCTACTTTACTTCAAATGAATTAAATATATGTAAAAGTGATACAGATAGCGATTAAGCATATTTTTAAGCTTCTAAAGACTTTAATTTGTCTGTAAATTGATTTTCGACAAATGTTACTTACCGTTTTCCCTCGAATAAAAGGACCTTTCGAAACTGAATTTCGAATTGAAATTGCGAGTTTATGAAGCATTAAGCTCGTATTATCGAAAAGCTAAATAGATAGATCTACTAATCATCTATAAATTCAGCTTTAATATACATTAAACAAATACTTCATAAACTTGCAATTTCAATTCGAAATTCAATTTCGAAAGGTCATTATATTCGAGGGAAGCGGTAGTTGGTCATAAATACATCTTTACCACAATTAAAACTATTTATTTTTTTTCAATCTTCCTGATTGTTTTTGCTTTGTTTACATTTTTTAAATATTTTCGTTAAATTTTCTTCAAAATTAGATTTTCTTCGTTAAAAAATTTCACGATTCAAATATTTAAAATTTTGATCGTTATATAAAACCTATACAAATATTCTTCACTTCAATCATCAAAAAAATTTATGTAACATTCTAGTAAATTTTGATTAAAACAATTCAATCCATTCAATATTCTTCTCAATGATCATCAATATATCTGTTATGTGTAAATTTTTTACCTCTTGTTCATGCTATTAATTTTGAGACTAGGATAGAAAAACGGAAAGAACAGATATGAGTATGTATGAGCTTTTATTTCTATTTCATTTCAAAAAAAAAAATTTCTTTCTTTTATTCGTAGGGAATAAATGTCTGGATATAAAGTGAGTGAGTTGAAAAAAAAGTTTATGGCAAAATGTAGGGAAAAGAAAAGACACAACGGAAGAAAAATATTGATTTTTTTCATTAATTTTTTATGATATCCTGCATCTCTCTATGCTCTCGTTCTTTTCGTTTAGCCGTGCTTGTATGTTGTAGCTGATGGCAGTAAAAAAGAAAAGAATGTGAGATGCAGGAAGGTAAGGGAAAAAAGCTCTTTTAATGTACGTTCATTCTGATAAATAAACATAAATTTCATCCTTGTGCAGTAGCAGCAATAGCAGACGATAATCAAAGAAAGGAGAAAGAGAAAGCATAAAAACTACATTCTAATGCCTCCGTGGGAAATTTCTGCTGCTACTGCATCGTTTTGATGCCATAAAAAAGTTTCTTTCGTGTGATGTTTACCGAGTGCATAAAGTAAATGAAGTTTTTCCTTTATCTCCATTTATGACTCTCGTCTGCTTTTCTGTTGTGATGTAAAAGTGTCTAACTGCACTTTCTCGTTTGCTCATATCAATAAATATTGAAAAAGCTTAAAATTGCAAAGTTCTTCCTTGTTGTGCACATCACAAACATATTTATGCATGTGCATCATTAAGCATTCCTGATGCCATAAATTTTCATTCACAAAAAATATGCTCTTCACTTTTTACTGAACAAAAATAAATACCAAATGTGAATGAAGCTTTACATAACCGTTCATTATAGCCTGACTAAAAGATTGAAAGAGCTTCCACCATTTTTCGTCCCACATACACATTACTATGTGCTTTTTTGCTAACGAAAATTCTGCAGATGTAGTTGAGAATACTAGGAGTAAAAAAAGTTTTTCAAACTCAAGTTTGTGTTGGTTTATGCGAGTCGCTGCACTTCGCATTGCGTTTCACTTCGATGAATAAAAAACTTTTTCTCTTTATGTAAAAGAAATTTTTTCTATAGCAAGAAACTTTTAATAGAAAAGTTTTCTTTTAAATCAATTTAAATATAAACTTTTTTCTTTTTCATAAATTTAAAAGCTTTAAAAAAAACTTTTTTTGACCGACGCATGAACAAAATTTCGTTGATTTTTCGAACAGCATTTGTGTACTTACGTGTGCAGCACATACATTGCATGCATATACACAATTTCTTCTTTTTATTTTCTCTTTCTTTCTTTCTCGCTTCTCTCCCCCCGATTGCACACACAATATTCGTTTTCGATGCATTTTTGTTGTTGCGTTGTGTATGCACTGCATTGAAATGTATATGGATGGGTATTTTTTTTCTTTTTTTCGATGCAAACACCAACACGATGCACAGAGAAGCCACACCCTACGACTGAATCGGATTGGTTGATGATTGTAACTTTGCGAAAGAAAAAACAAGTAAAAAGAGAAGGCGAAAAAGGTCCAAATCAATTACACTACTAGTGATATGAAAGAACAACAATTTATTGATTTTTTCCCTTTACTAGTTCTTTATTTAAACAAAATGATAATTTATCAGAAATGATGCCAATTAATAAGGATTCTGAGTCAAGGATAATTGATATTGTTTTTACTTTTATTCTTTTAAAATGTATGTCATTTGTAATTGGACTTTCCAAGGATATTGAAATGGAAATTACTGCTGCTGCTTTTGCTGCTATGATGATAATATCATGAGAAAATGGAAAAACAACATGAGAGAAAATAAAGTTTTATATTTTACATAATGGAAAAGTTTTATTTAATTAATTTCAAGGTTCTTTAATATCAACTTGCATGTGTGAATGCAACTTTTATGTTTGAAATGGAAAATAATTATTTTATGAGCTCACATTATGACATTTAATAACATCAAAGAGAGAAATGAATAAAAAATTAATTTAAAATTTATTGAAAGCTTAATGAATTTTCATCCTTGGTTTTGTTACTCGATTTTTACTAGTTTTTATTAAATAATGGAAACAAAGAAATTTACAAAGTCGAAAAGCTTCTTTAAATTTTTTAAAATAAAAATTCTAACAATAACCAAAATTTTGTTGATGATTTTTCAGTACCTTTTAGGCAGTGTTATCAAAATGGTCAAAGACTCTTTCTAATTAGCGATTAATAGTAAAAATCACAATAATTTTAGGAAAAAATGATTAATCGAAAAGTCTTCGTCTTGAAAGTAATTTAAGATTTTTTTTTAAATTTTAGAACTTTTACGCGCAAATTTTTTGGTTTTTACATCTTGAATTTATTTCTTTGTTTCACATTTAAATTTTAAATTTGTGCTTTAGGAAATTTATAGAAAATTTTGATTTGAATAAAGAAGCAAATTAAATTATAAAAAATTGCAAAACTCAAGCAGATTTTATCATAATCTTGTTTTTAAAAAAACTTTAATGAATGAAAACCTTAAATTTGAAAGAACAAACATAGCAAGACAATTTAAAACAAAGTATAAACTTAAATTGACAAGTTTTGGGTCAAATTAAATTTTCTTTAAATTTAAAGTTAAATACCTACTTATTAACAAATCATATCAGTCTTCTTATTTGCTTTTTGATTTCTAGCAATATAAGAAAAGAAAAACTGTAAAGCAAAATCTGTCAACAAGTATTGTCTATCAGTAATTTTTGTCATGAACATATCTGTCCAGGTGTCTAAACATCACTGAAAAAGAGTAAAAATAATTCTACACTTTTTTTCAAAACTTCCTAAATATTATTGTTTTTTATTTTGCCTAAATAAATTTGGACAACAGTATAAATCCTGTAAATTAATTTATAAATATAAATTTATTCAAAGATAATCTACTAAACTTCGAAAATAAATATCGTAATCTTCCTTAAATTTGTCATAAATAAAATATTTTAATTATCAAAATATAATAAATTTTTAAAGCTGCCATTAGTTTTTCTCTAATTCAATCTTTTATAACCTTCATTCTCTTTTCTAGTTAGAAAGAACTTTAAACTTCATTACACTTTCTCATTCTTCACCCCATTTATATTACATATATATTGTATAAGAAATAAAATAAAATCATTCACGTTAGTTGCTTGCTTGCTTGCTTGCTTGCATGTATGTAACTAGTGTGAATGAATAAAAAGTTGGTGAAAACTTATTTAAATAATTTTTGAAAACTTTTTCATTCTGAATATTTAAATTTTTCACACATTTTTCCCTTTCGTTTGTTCATTCAAATTATTTTGCAGGGTGAACAAAAAAGGAAACTGCAAAAATATATCGTATGCATTAAAATTCACAAGAAAATATTGTCATTCTGAGAAATTTCTTTTTTTTTCTTGCTAGACACTAGACGATACTTTGCACTCAAATAAGTAAAAAAAGGAAAGGAAAAAAGACAATTAAAGTCAGCCAATTAGCTCATATGGCATTGCACTTCGTGTCGTGAAAACTAAATTGCATTAAATAATGTGTGTAATGTGAGTCCATGGACTTGAAATAAAGTTGGAAAACGAAAATCCAATTAAAGTTCATTTCACACTAGAGTCATAAGAAGGGAAAGTAAATTTGAATATACACATATAACTGAAATATGATAGTTGCGGCTATTTAGATTTATTTATTTTTTTTTCTATTTCAGCTGGTAATTTAATGTTTTGTTCTGTGACCATTGTCGTAGATTTATAATGCATGTACTTGCATTAATTAATGGTGTTTAATGATCATTTTCAAAATAATTGCCATTGCATTACATTTTACATAATGTGGCAAGCATGCAAGCACAGCACAGCAAGAAGAAGTTTAGTTTTCAAGAAAATTTTTCATTATTTCGGCGCCTCAGCAGATTTTTTTGTGCCTTTGGTCAATTTCCTAGAATTAACATGCATATTGCATTAATATGTGCCTGGTTAGATTTCAACTAATGAATATTATTATATTGCATGATTTCCATGGAAGTGCGACCACTGCAATTTGAAACTAAACTTAAACAACTCTCTCACAATTGCAATAAATATGTGAAATTAAGTGACATTTATTTTTCTGACACAAATGAGATTGAATCTTGATTACGCGTACTTTGCCTTTCTTCATCCTTTCAGAAGCTTGTTTTTCACTCTTAAAATTGATTTATGATATCAGATCGCTCTCTTTTTTGTCTTATTATTTTAAATTCTTCTTTATTCTTTACCAGCGACTCTTTCACTCGTGTGTCGAAAAAGTTAAAAGAAGAAAGAGTACATATTGAGTTGATTGATTGTAAGATATTAAATTTATTTATTAAAGTATATTTAAATCATTTATACACAAATTTTAACGACATTTTCATTATTAAAAAAAATTAAATGTGAAAAATCCGTTATTTATAAACAATCGATTCAATCTTGAAGATTAAAAAGTTTTTTTTAAGAAAAAGAGAAACATAAAGAAAAAAAATTAATCTTAAGCATGGATAATTTTATTATCCCAAGGAATTCTCTACAATTGAGAAGAAAGAAGTGCACTTTGCGTTTTCATGCGCAATTAAATAAGTCTGAGAAGGAAGGCTTTATTTTTCTTATAAGACAAAAGTAAAGCATGTTGTGCATTGTGTATGATAATGCAACAAATCGTTCATGTGAGCAGCTTAAGTAGTAATTAAAACACATATTGTGCACTCACTTATGTTTATGCATGCCTACCAGAGTGTTTATCGTATCATATTGTACATTGTACTCTTTAACATTACATATATATATGAGGCAATCTTGTTGTGAGCTAAATATAGAGACGATAATTAACAATAATTTTCCTCTAATTAGCTCAACCCACAAAAAAAACTCTTTCATGAACCATACTGTGGTACTTTAGTAAATAATCAGCCTGTAAATTCATTTTAATCTCATTTAACACAGTGCACTCGTTTGTTAGCTAATGCATGCACTCTCTTGTTCGATGAATTGTTAGAATGAGAGCTTAATCGCGCGCACTCAAAAAAAATTAAAATGTGAGCCTGAATGTGTGCAGTTACCGCTTATCGCGACGATAGATATACATACAATTCATAACAACAGCAACGTGAGGGCAATAATCGAATAAATTTCAATGCAAGTTTCATGTACTTTTTTTCATTGCGCGACTTCGTTGATTTTGTAATCAAAATTCATGGTTCACGCAAAATAATCGTGCGCACTAAATTTTCAAAAGCGAGCAAATGCAGTGCGATATGAAGCCGAAGAACAAGAGTTTCCCATCCAACAATGCCGTTGCGAGCACTTTCCTTCTCTCTCTCTACTTCTTTCAATTCGTGATTTGTGATATATGGTACGAAAAATCATTAAAAATTTATTTATAAAAAAATTACCTATTTACTGTAGTGCGATAACGTAAAACATTTGTTGTTTCGTTGGCATCAACGTGTAAGTAAGTTTGAGCTACAAGTGCAATCGCAAAATCATTGCTTTATTTAATTGCCTACAGAATCTACTTTTTACTTAGCAATTTGTAATGTTTTTCTTTCTCATAGTAAATGATAAAAGAAATTTTTTTAGGAAGAAGAAAAGAAAAGTTTTTTTCATAAAATTTAAATTGCAATTTCAACACATGAATTAAAGCAGCAAAGTCATTAGAAGAGAAACTTCTATCCTATCTTATAGTAAGACGTTAATTGACTAACAATAATTAAAAAGCCAATTAAATTGTATTTTTTAAAAGCTGATAATTATAAATAAATGGTACAGTATGTAGGCTCGCATAGACATCTCTCGATTCTCGCCCCATGAATAGTACATGTTTGTACATACTTATTTAAGTATTTACAACTTCACAGATGATCTCTTACTTCCATGGGATTCGCGAAATGTGCATGCATTTATTTCTTTTGCTAACTCGCGTCTTTGCTTGAATGCATGAAAATTAAATGAGAGAAGAAACTAGAGTAAAATCACAAATCAAAGAAGAATTGAAAGAGAGGAGAAGGGAGCAGCAGTTAAAGACGAATCACGTTTTTTAAGTTTTAAAATAACTTTTTTGTGCTCGTAAGTTCACATGAAATGCATCAGAGCATCTTTTGCATTATTTAAACAAGGAAAAAAATATATTTCATTGTACATTTTTTTTGTCATTGTTCATAAGAGCAGTAAGAGCCAGTCATATTTGCATGATTCAAAGTCATTGTAGTTGTTGATATTGATGGCATTTACACATATACACACATAGGCTACACCTTTAATATATCACGTTTTTAATGTAGAACAAGATCGAGTCATTTAAGATAACAAGTTGCTTACAACAACAGCATTGGCAAAATAAGAACTTATTTTAATTTCTGTGGTAGGGAAGACATGATCCCCCATGAACTGACTTTCAGAGATGGCACCCACAAGTTCAATATTTTTCTCTGTCATCATCATCGTGTGTGAGAAAGAAAAAGTGAAACTAGAAGAAGAACAAAATTTCATTATGTATGCATTTATACCTTGTGAATTATCATCGACTTTTCTAACAACTTTTTTTCTTTATACAAGAAACTTTTTCATTTAAAATTCAAAATAAATCTTGTGCTTGTTGCTCTCAATGAGTATTTTTGTTGTAAGCCAAAAATAAAAGAAGAATGAAGAGAAAATTTATATTCCTGATCTACCACAATAAAGCAAATCTTATTCTTGAAGAAAAAAAACTTTTTTCATTCCCTTTAGACATTTTACTCTTTTTATGAAGAAGAACTTCAACTTTTAAAAATTTGAATGAAACTGTTTAAATTACAAAAAAGATGAAAATATGAAGCTGTAAGCAGAATTATGTAAATTTGTTTTAAACATTTAAAGATTTTTGCGTGAAAATTAAATTTCTAGTGTTTCATTTTCATTTTTGTTTCACTATGAAAAAAATCTTAGATCTACTTTGCAAGAGATAATTTATTAAGAAATTAAAAGAATCAAAAATGTGAAAAGTTTGATATTGAAAAAGGTAAAACAATAATTCGAATCTCTGCCGTCTTTATAAACGGAGCAGATCAGCTGCGCCTGATAAAGATACTTCAAAACCTTATAAGGTTTTTTTCTTACGACAAACACAAAAGGAATTGATTTTCCTCGTAATAAAATGCATCAGTTTAGAAAATGAAATTTATAAATATTTTTCGTATTAGGATGCACGAGGAAAATCAATTCCTTTTGTGCCCATCCTATGGAAAAATTCTCCGAAGTATATCTTTATTATAAACCGTGAGCAACGGTTGCGCTATCTGATCTGACGATCATGGCTATATAATAAATCGGCGATATAAAGCGGACGAAGTATTGTTTTTGTATTAAAATTTTTATTTATTTCACAGATTTAAGTAGTTTTTAGAAATATCTTTTCTTGTGAAGTATATTCTCAGATTTTAATGCAAGAAAACTTAATTATATACTTCGCAAGAAGTAGTAAAAATTAAATCGTATAATTTTTTGTTTTTGGGTTTAATTTAAAATGTTATAAATTTTCTTATTCAAATTTTCATAAGAGGAATATTTTTTATCATGTGATTTTGATATGACTATCTTATTTATAGTGTTAAAATAAAATCACAGTTTTACACTCTTCATGTAGAAATACCTGAAATTATCAATATCAAGTAAAGATCATAATTGTACAGCAGTCCAAAATTACATATGCATAATTTTATTTCTTGATTGAAACTTTATTGTATGCAAGAAAAAAACTGCAGACCTATTATTTATCCATCACCAGCACCTTAATCAATTTTGAGCCGCAATTTTCCACTATCACAAAAATAATTTATTTTGCATCGCGTACACATTTCATTACACATTTTTGTGGTCATTTAATAAATTTCTTTGATCATTAGACTGAAAATAATTCCTTTACACGCTGCTATATGGCAAGGCAAATTTGAATAAATGTTTGTGCATTAAACGGAGTAAATGAGGAAAATAAAACGAGAAAAAAAGAATTCATTCGATTGTGGCGCGCGAAAAATCAGATGAAGGTATAAAGGAAACTAATTTACAGATAATTCAGTTAAATTGCAGGCAATCGTTGAGAAGGGAGCGAAAGATTTTTTTTCTTTTTTTTTTGCTCTTCTATTTTTATGTAATTTTGTAATTTAATAAACTCAATTGCGATACGATCTCAATTTAATGCTATCAACATATACAATGCATTATAGATCTGCAATTGCACATCATCGCTGCCTCTCTCACTCACGAGCGATTTCTATAGATTACAATTCGCTATAATACATTAAAATCCATAGATAGAGTAAATGCTTTGAACTTTTTTCTTTCGTCTATAAAGAGCTATTTTATAATGGTTCATGTATGCACTTAATCCAATAATTTTCACCTTCAGATCCGACAATCAGCCTGCTTGTTCACCTTAAGGTCACATTCTAATGATATGTGTCTGATAGAACTCAGTCGAGGCACTTTAATTAGAGTACATAATTGAAATTTCTTTTTATTCGCTACACTTCTTAGTCATTAATCGATAAAAACATTAAAACAAACACTGTCGGATGAAATGAATAAGAAATGAAATTTTATTAGATTTTTATTATCGCTTCTGTTAATGAAATTTAATGTATAAACATATGCAGAGTTGAAAAAGTAACTACCTACTTTACCTACTTTTCATATAAAAATCTTCTTTCTACTTTTATTTTATATGAAAAGTAGATCTACTTTTCCAACTCTGAACATATGATTAAAATTGAAATTAATAATTTGAAAAAAAACGGTTAAAATTTTTTTAAATTTTATGTTAGTAAATAATTTTTTTTTACATTTGAAATTTAATTATACATTTTAAATAAGAATTATAGCTTAAAGTAAGAAAGAACCTCATTTAATAAGTATACTCTAAAATTATTCATTTAAAATATTATTAATGATTTCTTTCTTTTCTTTAATTAAATGACAAAAAAGTAAATTTTCTTAAATTTGATAAAATATTTCCCCAACAAATGTCATGATATACACGAAATAAAAAAATGTGAACCCAAAAACTCAGAATAGAGAGAATGAACATAAACATTTGTCAGACGAAAAAAGAAAAAGGTTTTTGGCCTCTGTGTAATGTAGCAGACAATTTTCTCATACCTCTCTGGCTCATAAGCAACCCTCAAGCAAATAAGAAGTAAAAATCGTATATTATGTATGCTGTGAGAGTGTACGAAAATGTGCGTATAAACTTTTTGTTATTCTTTTTTTCGGCAAGAGACGGAAAAAAGGATCAATGAACTTTTCTGTACATCGTCGCAGACAATGATTGCTGATGATGATGGGAGGGAGGCTTTTGCGCCAATCCAATACAAACGCACAATTCGCATACATGCGTAGAGGCGTTTTACTTATTTTTCTTTTAGAGGTGGTAGACGCATGTAGGCCTTCACATTGATCTTGAAATTACACAGCCTACATGAATGTTTTTTTTATTTTTTTGGGGGTCATGTCTGAATAATACATTGATATAGAAAGAGAGTAAACGAGACACACGACGAATGTCTTGTTCGTTGGCTAAGAAAAAGAAAAGTCAGCAGCAGCGCGAGTGAAAGAAATCGATTGAAGACTTTCAAAACAGTTTCAGTAATATAGAAAGAGTCGCATTTGGTGTGTGTATGTAAAAGGTGCATTGTTTAATATTCATTTATTTGTTTATAATAACCCTTACCATTGTCAATTATCACTTGTGAAAGATGCAAGTAAAGTAACAATGAGAGAGATGCAAAAGAAACACAAAATGCAGATAAGAATGAAAACGAAAAACACAAAGTGAGAGATGGAGATGAAAGAAGGAAAAGAAGGTAAGAAAGAGAGTGGAAAACATAAGAGTTCTGTATACATGGCTCTTTGCTCCGACCGCCAGCAGTGGCAATATTAAAGACCATAAAACATCCCGCAAATGAAGTTTTGATCACTTATAATCGATAACGATAACGTAATTGGGGCCTATTATTATTATGCTCATATAAGCAAGCAAACTAAAAGCATTCTCTTCAAATGATTGTGAAATAATTTTTATGTTGACAACGATTTTATAATTTATATACTCTTCTTTATTCCTTTCGCTTATGCATATTCTTTGTTTTATATTTAAATATGTTTCTTTTTTGGTTTGTAATTGAAAATTTGCGATAAAAAATCACTTTGTTCTTGATAATGACGTAAATTTAATTCAAAGAATTTTTACCTTGAAAAACAATTAACACAAGCTTGACTATAATATTTCATGATGGAAAACAATTATTTATTGGGAGTAATAAGAAGACTCTTTTTAAAGTAAGACTAACTTCAAACGATGAATAATATAGGGCAGAAAGTTTTTCTTTCTTCATTTTTAACAAACTTTTTGAAAAATTCTATTCATTTTGACTGGTTAAGATCATGATTAAAATAGCTAGAATAAACAGTAATATTAAGTATTCTAGTATGAATTTATTTTACAATAAATTTGCTACTAAAATTCAATATTTTGAGGAAAATTAACTTTTCATATTGAAAATATTTCTGAACGTTATCAAAAGTACGTTAAAAAATTTGAAAACCGAACTTATATTTGACCGTTATTTTCTAATTTTTTATACTAAAATTTTAACGAATGTTTTGTAATTTTATTGATACTTTTGGTTGAGAAATCCTTAATAAAAACGTTAAAAAGATAACTTTTGGAATATACATTCGTTTAAAAAACACTAAAAATTCGTTTTAATTGAGTATGATGCATAGTAAATAATTTCTAGTTTGATAGTTAAAATTTTTATTTCCATTAAATAAAATGCATGAAAAAACTTCAACTCACGCAAACTGAAAGTCATAAACAAAAGTCGTGACAAGTTTGAAAGAAGCAGCACAGTTCAAAGATTGATAAAAGCGCGTCCAATGGAAGTAAAATTCAATAATTGTTAAGAAGCGAAGTTCATTGTTGTTGTTTATGCAATTCTCGATAAGATTCAATGACGACGACGACGAGAATTGTCTTTATGTCATTATAACTAAAATGAAATATCAATCAAATTGCCGATTGAAGGAAAAAGAGAAAGAAATTCTGCTATTTAAGTGAAGAATGACATTTGTAAAATCATTGCGTTTAAAGAACCGCAAAATTCGGGAATTTCTCTCAATTTAATGTGACGTTTTTATTCAGCATTATTAAACAATTGAAAATATATTTTTATTAGTCTTTGCATCTCCGACTGACTACTAACTGACTGACTATATGACGCAACCAGTACTGGGAAATATCAAATATAATTATATGCGAGATGCATTATGTCAATTCAAATTGTGAACTGGACCTGCCATTTTAATTGCATTACTTTGATTTTGTGAAATTAATTGGACTGAAGAGATGAGATTATAAGCCTCAAACAATTGACAGTCTGATGTTCATCATCCCTGACATTTTTTTCTCTTTCTCTCTCACTCGTTCTGTTCTGTTCTGCCTTAATGCGAGACATATAAAAATAATTTTTTTATACATTTGAGAGAGAGAATCATAGTAGAACAAAAAGAAAACTATTGAAATAAAAAAACTACAAAAGTGTGTTTTTTGGGCACCTTTACACCATTCCATTTTTCTCTCATCTAACTTCGCGCGCTAGTGTGCTTTTTCTACATTCACAAAGCTCATACACATATACAAATACATGACTAGAGTTAGTTAGAGTTCTTTTTTTGTGCATGTATCGTTTGCGCATTCTCACTACCATAAAATAAACGCAACAAACAACGAGAGAGTAAAGTGTAGTTGTAATGAAGCTTCATGAAGCTTTTTTCTATGAGTTGCTATTGCTGCTGTCGTGTAACGAGTCATTCTTTGGAGATTTCCTCACTCCACATTTCCTATTGATTGCTTGTTGACTGCCTAGTTAAGATTATGAAAAACGCATTAATTTTTATTTTAATATTTTTAAAAATGACATGTATGGAAAAGATCCCATTTAAATTTAATGAATGATAAAAAAATTTTCTAAAAATAGAACAAAAATTTATTTTTTCCTATAGAATGATGACATTGTCTGTATATGCGTTAATTATGATATTACCTCATCATCATCATTCGTTCTAAAGTCAAGAAACGAATTTAAAATTTTTTCGCACACACTTTTTTTTTGTGCTTCTTCTTAATAATTTTAAATATTTTTTGTGTATACAGATGTACAACACACAGAGAGAGCCTACAAGCGATCGACTTTTTTTTATTTTCAACGTGTTGATGAAATGTGTGCGGTTTTCTTGTATGAGAGCTCTTTTGCTTTATTATATTGACCTTCAAATTTTGCGTTTTGTTTAATGTATTTGTGCGTATCACATGCTTGACAACACGCCGCGAAACACAAAACGGCAGAAGAAGGAAAGAAGAAAAAAATATACTTTTTGGCCTTGGCTGAAAGCAAATCTTTTTTTTGCAAAGTGGATTTTAAAATTTGTTGTTTGTTGCTGTTTTTGTATGATTATTTTTTTTTTTTTCGTTGGATTAACAATAGTTTATTTTAGCAAAAGAGATTGAGATAAAAATCATTTCAATGCGACTTTAACATGCGAAATTTTAGATTCAATTACCAATTGTTAATGTATAAATGATTTGATGAGTTAAATTGATTTTTTTAAAATGCGTGTTTGACATTTATCAATGTCAAATTTTTATTTTTTGTAACTTTCATGCATAAAAAATTTGCATTTCTAAAAATAGAAATTTTTTAATGCTCTATTGGTCAATCAAAAAAGTGATTTTTTTTGTCAATAGGCGCTTGTTTACTTAACTCTTTTGTGAAACGATGAGTGTTGGTAGAGGTTAACTGTCGAATAATAAGAAGACAAAATGAATTCTCAAATGAAACTTAGCATAGCAAATTATTAGGCTTAAGAAGAATTTTTGAATCTTCTAGAGAATTTTATAAATAATTTTAAAAAATATTTTCTTAAATTTCGTCTGATTTTTTTCCATTGCGTCATTATTGAATATTTTATAGGCTTATTTATTTTGATGTTTTTAAAATTTAGATTTTGTCGAGACAACGCAATAAAACTATATTTCAACATCACCGGATATTTCTAGTGCGTTTGAGACTTCGACCTTTAAAAAATGTGTTTTTTGTATTCCTGAAATTTCGTATGCTCTGCTGAATTTAAAATATTTTTCAATGATGATGATTCACAGGAGTTTTGTAGCAGTTTTGGCACTCGAAATTTTTTTTCACTTTTAGTTTCTTCAACATTTTAGTATTTGATTATGTTTTATTTAAAATCAAATTTTCTTTAAAACCCAAATTTTAGTTTTTGGATTGTTTGGCAAAACTAAAAAGTTCTCAGGCCTTGTTCATTTATTTGTCGACATCAAAAAGTGGTAGCAAAATATTTTAAGTATTTTTAAGAGTCATTTACAGGCTTAAGCCAATTTTTCATAGTCTAATGGAATTTTTAAATGAATTAGCTTTTATCATGGTAAAAATTTTAAAATGTCAATTTTGTTTATCTCAAATTATTATACAATTACAGAATCTTTACTAATTTATAAATTTTTATTCTTTCTATGGTGAAATAACCAGAAAGAGACAAAGGTAGAAATTTGTTCTCTTCAGATTTCTTTATTTTAAATATTATTCTAACGCACTTCAATCACTGACTTTCCCAGGTATCGAGATTGATCAAAAAGATCTTTTTTAATGTGTTCAAGGTTGGGACGCTCAGTTCACAAAAAATGATTCCTTTATTTAAATATCCAATTTTCAAGTCTTGAAGTTTTGAAAATTTAATATTTTTTCAAATAATTCAATTTAACTTGATGAACTTTTTCCGAATTTTTCTGATTGTCTCTAAAAAAATTCAAACTTAATCGATTTTCAAGATTAAGTCTTTTTTTGAAGTGAGAAGATTTTTAAACGTTTAACTAAAAACCTCTTCTGCTAAGATTTGAAATATTTTTTAAGACATTCTATTTAATTAAGAACATTTAGTCACTAATTTTGTTTTTCCTGCTGAAGATATCAAAATTTATTTTTCTTGGTGTTTCTTTAATTTTTCAGATTAAAATTAAGAAAATTAATATTAGCAAATTTTTATGTTTATTTTTTAATTTTTCTACTAATTTTGTTTTTTTTTTGTATTCTTAAAAATGTTAAAGGTGTTACGTAAGGGTTTCAAACTGACTATATTAACTTTTATGTAAATTTTTTAAAATTCTTTCTTTAGTATTAAATAAATCATCTTTTTCATTAAATTTCAGTAGGCAGATTGATTTTGTCAACCTAAGTATTTCCACAATTTAAGTAAATTTCTGATAATTTTTTATCCAAAATTTGTTTCAAAAATTCAAACGCTTGAAAATATCCAAAAAATGATTTTTTTTTCATAATTAATTTTTTTTGCAATCTCAAAAATGATAACAGAAAACCACAAAAAAGCAAAAAAAAATTTTTTTTCAAACTTCACTTTTATATAAAATTTAAAATTTCCTTTTCTTTGCACATTTGTCATCATATGAAATACACTCACTCTCTCGCATTATGAGAGAAAAAAAATTGTTATTACTTTCAATTAAATAAAAAGGTCAATAAAAATTGACATTTTTTGCGTGGCTAAATATTAGAAATCAATTGCGAAGGTCGCGCGCACGATAACTCTTGTCTCTAGCATGGAAAATAGCCAAATGAGGCTCTTCAGAGCTTTATTAGAAAAAAACGCGTATACGCACTTATACAAATGATCATCGAGAGAAATTTTCGATTTATGTTGTTCTTGTGAGAGTGAGACAACACACATGTGCGTAAGAATATATGCCAAGGACGTTCCAGAATGTAATTTTTTGGGTTAACAACATCTTTTACTTTTTTTGCCAATAGAATTTTTCGAATGTGCGTAAATTGACTTAGTATGCGTGAGACGCATAATTTGGTTGTATTAGAAACTTTTAAAACTAAAACTTACGCAAAGATTGGTCAATAAAGGTATTGGTAAAGGTTACACGCACTTTACCAATATTTTTTATATATAAAAATCAAAATATTTGTGAGTTCAATGAAATCAAAATGTAAACAAATCTTTATTGTATGCGTTACGCACACTTTTTTTTGTCTCACGTTTTTCAAACCACGAGTAAAAGAATAAAATCTGCAAATGAACTTTGTTGTTCTCAATTATTACACAATGCACACATCCTGTTGGCAAGTCTAGCCACAATAATAACATACATACACTTTAAATTAAATTCTTTTTTTTGTACTCGACTCGTTTTTTGGCTCAACGCACCTTTGACCTTGAAATGCGTCTACAAACAATTGCTCATTTTTTTACTGCTGCTTTTGTTCTTCCCAATTTCAATTTTATTATTCGCGTTGTAATTACACTTTCAGCAATTGACTTTTTTTTCTGCGTATATTCCAAATGTTTTATTATTTTTTCATTGCACTACATTTCAATGTCAATCATGCCAATAATTGCTTCCCTTTTTGCTAAATATTCTAAGTACTTGCACACAATTTTTTAAGTGCATTGCACAATATGCAAAAATAAAAAACTATTTATTTAAATTGTGGCAACATGTGTGCTTAGAGGAGTAATGAAGTTCAATTGAATATCATCTGTGAATTGTATGTATGTAATTGATAATGTAAAGAAAAGAGTGAGAAAATTAGAGACTTTGAAATGATGAATTCTTTATGGGTTATAAGGTAAGTCTGGTTAATGGATGACTTCTTTTTTTCGTCTGGAAGGATGTTGTTATTGAATGCAATTGAAATGAATCGGTTTAGAATTTTATTTAACTTGAAAGAAGTTATAATTACTTCCTTGGTTTGTTTTGTATTTGTTGATATGAAGTAATTCAGGGTTACCAACGATAAAAGAATTCTGTAATGAATAAATATAGGTAAATTAAAAACTTTTTCAATTTTTGTTTAATACTGAAATAGTTTAAACGAAAAGCAACATTGTACATGCAGCTAGCACAGTTTTCATCACTTTGTCTTAAAAACTAAATAAATTAAATTCTAAGTTAATTTAAATTTAAACATAAGTGTGAATATAATTTTAAACATTTTTTGATGAAAAAGTAAATATTTTAACAGTTTTTGTCATGCGATTGAAAAAAAATATTCACAGATTTTTAGCTTTGATAAATTATCATAAATTAGAATATATCAAATGCAAACTTTATTAAAAATTATTTAAATAAAATAAAACAAATTCTTTCAAAATAATCAAGTATCCTCAATTTATCGATTGATTAATGATTTGTTAAAAGTAGAATAAAGAACAATTAGAGATTCATTAGTTAAACAAGTTGTTTTAATTCACCCCAGCTAAATTTTAAATTTCCTTCACAAATCGTTGCCAATTGGGAGCAAGGAAAAAGAAATTGAGAAAAACATTGAGAATGTGTATCGGAAAATTCATCTACGATTGCAATGTGCACACGAAAAATCAATAGCTTTCGCTGCCTGTGAGTGAATTGCACACAAAAAACTTTTTTGAGCTCACGAGCAAAATTTTTTTGGAACTGACGCATGAACAATGAACGGGAAAATTCAATGGCAGATGGTGAAGCTTTTTTCCTTTTTCTCTCTCCTATATTGCACAAGTACGTGTAGTATAGGACTTTTTCGGTATATACACAAATTTTTTTGTTTTCCGTTGCACACACAATATCACTCTTCAATGCAGTTGTTGCGTCGTGCATGCAACCGAAGTATAGATGAATTTTTATTATGTTATGTTGCAAACACCAATATATACGATGTATGGAGAAGCCACACCCTTTGGCAATCTTTCGCATTGGTTACGATTGTAATTGGATAAGGTCCAAATCAATTACATCAAAAAACTGAAAAGTTTTTTTTAAGTTGGAGAAAAAAGTTTTCATGCATACATTGCAGCTTCAAGTTTCTTATTTTCCTCGCTTCTTCGTCTTACGAGAAAAGAAAATCATATTTGAAAAAATGCTTTTCGCTTTTCCTTCCATCAGCTCCATTACCTATCATAACACATAATATATGTAAGCCAAGAATGAAGTAAGGAATATATCAGATGTTGATGATAGAAATGCGGTAGCACTCATACTCTCGAAATTTCTTATTCTAACTAGATATTTTATGTCATGAACTTTTTTAAAACATTGCTTTTTTATGCAATTTTCTCTCAACTTAGTAGCTTGCTTTATATACAACTCTCTTCTCATTTAATTAGCAAAACTTTTCCCTTTTTCTATGAACTTGAACTGTTTTATTCACATATTATATTTATATACTCGGTAACAACATTGTTTAATGAATGAAAATAAGAAGAGTAATTTTTTGAATCAACAGCATTAAACTTTTTATTTTTTTATAAAAAGAATTTTATAACGTATTTCAAAAAATTTAAATTTATTCACTAAACTAACAAGTTATTCTTGTATTTACACATTTACAAACACAAATAAACTTTTTATTTGTCAACATAGCAATAAATTTTTACTTACAAAAATTCTCTTGAAATCATAATGAATTTTCAACAAAAATCTATTTGAAATGAATCTTTAAAATATTTTTTTATTTTTTTTTTAAAACTTTTAATACAAAAAGTATGTAGAATAAAGAAATACATATAAAAATTTAAATTCCTAATTTATGCTAGTAAAGATAACAAACTATTAAATAAATATGAAATGCAATCTATTGTATGATTTCTATCTCTCAGTTCCTTTCAATTAATAACAAGTTTAAATACATTCTGTAAAAATCATATGGCATCGCTTGTTATTGTTGTAATTTTCTCGTTTTTTTTCCCTTTCTTTTGCTAAAAAGCGCCGTTTTATAAATTAAACAAATGAAAATAAATGCCATACAAGATGTTTCGCGCTCACATATTATTTTACATCGCCCACAAATCTCATTAGCGTTATACCTTCTTCTTTTTTTATAAGAGTTGCGTTTCACCATGCAATTTTCATTTCGCTCTTTGCACATAACAAAACAAAAAAACGAGCATGAATAAATTGGCAATGAAGAACAAGAAAAAGAAGAAAAGATTCCATAAAGGCAATAATTGAATAAGAGAAGAAAAAGCAAGGAAACGCAAAAATGTGCATGAGATATTTTTTTTTTATTTTATTATTCTTCATTTTGCATACACACATAAAAATATGTGCAATAGGTATCGAAGATGAGAGAAAGAATAAAAAATGCATAAGAAATAATTGAATTTTGTGTTAAAAAAACAGAACGCAGAATCAATCAAAAAAGAATATTTTTAAATTATTTCTCTTGTAAGAAAAAATTTAGGGCAAGTGTCAGCCAGAAGGAAGACTTGAATGATTAATAATTTATTACTATGAATTAAATGAGATTGTCAAATGTGTCGTATTACAGCTGTCATGTTTGTTAATTCAAAAGTCTTTTCTTATTTATTCTAAGGTGAGATGTAATGAATGCAAGCGAGTGTGCGATTGTGCATTGGACGGATGACTTTGACAAGTGATTTAGAAAGTGAAAATTTTTCCTCATTTTATGTTTAATGATTTGCACAATTGTAGATAGATTGCTCTTTGAAGATGGCGCCATTTTTTTTACCATCATTTACTCTGAATCGCATTCAATTACTCTTAATTCTCCTGAAAAAGCATTGCGTTTCTTTCACAAAACTCATTCGAAAGGAAAACGATATTTTTTGGTATAAAATTTTATTACACATGATTTTTCCCAGTAACTCATTTGCATTTTCGCATTAAATATGTACTCACTGCATTGTGTAAGCGAAGAAAAGAAAGAAGAATCATTTTCACGAATGTGAGATGATGACAATTTGATATCGTGGAGTTGTGAGACACTTTATAAATCAAAGTATCGTCTTAATGAACTTCTTCAATTCTTCGAAATATTTTTTTATTTTTTTTTTGGGTTTAAATCTCAATAACAATAAGTTATAATAATTTATTTATTTATTCTTGCAAAGTTCAGAAGCAATGCAATTTTACAGGAGTTTAATTGCCATTAACTTAATGACATAATCGTAAAGGCAAGCATATTTGCACTTTTATTCAAGCTCTGATCTTGATCGAAGTTAAAAGGAAATTTTATTCTTTTTTGTAACTTTGCAATGCAATTCTCAGCCTTAAAATAACTTCATAAATCATTTTTGCTCTCTTCTTTTATTTTATTATTATATTTTTTTGTTGAACAATAGAGTAGGTATTTATGCTTATTGTTGAATGGATGAATGCCCATTACTCTCTTTTTTATAAATAAAAATTATTATTATTATTTATATATGAACCATCTCTCCTTCAAGTAGGAAATTTTCGAATTAATAAAACAATTGAATTTTATGTGATTTATCTTTTTCTTTCTGTGCTGCGCGCTTTCTTTCTTTCATGCAATTCAATGAGTTTATTAAATCATAAAAGATGGCTTATAGGTTAAGGCTTGAGGTCGCAAGATGGATTTTGTGCTCTTCTTTTTAGCCTTTAATAATTTCTTTCCTTTTTACTTTACTTAATTTGATGATAAAAATTAAATTATGCTGAGAAATACAAAATTTACACTAATCTTTTATAAAAGAGGAAAAGGTATGGAAATTCTTTTTGAAGTCTTAATTCAAATTTATCAAACACATTACAAGATTTTTAAATTTTAGTTAATTTAACAAAAATATTTCATCATTTTTTAAATTTAAAATTACCGTTAATTTTAAAATTTTAAATTTTAATTGATTTATAATTTTAAAAATCTCTAGCTTTTCTCAAATTTTCTACTAGAATTTTCAAGTGTCCAACTCTTGACAACAATAAATCCTCCCATTTATTGCTTCCCTTTCAATACCAGAACAATCAGCAACAACAAACGAGCAACGGCGTAAAAAGTCGTTCGCTTTAATTATTACTCATTTTCACGATATTCCCGTCTGACAGAAATTGTGAAATGGAACTGAGTCAATGTCGTAAATTATTATCACCACTTTTTAGCTTTGTGTTTTTTTCTGCTGTTGTTCTGCTCCTCATAAAAGTTAATAATAAAAGAAGCGAAAGAGTATTTCTTTCCGCATGTTGTGTCGTCTCATTTGGTATCAAACAAAAGGTAAAACATAAGTATATGAGAAAAGGTAGAGCAGAGTAAGCAAAAGTGGAATAAAAATGAAATAAAATGTAATGTATTAAATTACATTAGACAATCACGAATTGAACGTAAAATGCACGATTATTTTGCGTGAAGCATGATTTTCATTTCCCAACTGCAACAGAGAGAGAATGTGCAATAGCACTAGATAAAAAAAAGCAAATGTATATGTGAGAGAGAGTAGAAATCTTCCTTCAAGACATTAAAGAATAAAAGAAAAAAGAAATTGTATGTTTTATTTTACATCCATAAACATTATGCATTTATAATGCGAATATTAAATTTATTGATAGTTTTACAAGTTCCAACACACAATTTCAACTATCGCATGCAGATTATATTCTGACTTTAATAGAATTCTTTATAATATTCACGATTTTTTCAAAGCAGGCACTTTACAACACTGCTTCACACTTTATAGCCAAATGTGCTTATGCTTCGTGCTGCGAGACACATTTTATGTGTACAATGAACTTTCCAATATAATTTTTCCGAAAAAATAAAAAGAAACGGGCGAGAAAACGAGAAAATGTTCCTCGTCGACTCCTCAACAAAGGCTGCGAATTGTCAAAAAATATGTAAGTATATATACGAAAGAAACTTACACAAAAGTTTGCTTGTTGTGACGGAGCAAAGACTTACACAACTTTTATTTACACATAAAACTCGACTTTTGCTTCTTTATGTTATTTGGGGTAAAGAAACTGAATGATGCACACATTTTCCTCGATGGAAAATGTTATGCCAACACTACACACTTACACAGTTGCGTGTAGACGTTTTACAACCGAAAATCTCTTCTTTTCTTTCATTTCCTTTCTTTTGGTTGAAGGAAAGCTAAGAAAAAATAAGTTTTTTTATGTCATAAAGGAGGCTTTTATGGAGTGTGAGCGACTCAGACAAGTAGAGTATGAGTATGACGAAATAATGTGAATGGGACGTTTGAAAGGCGTACATTGATCTTCTTCGCATTCACTTGCTCGCTGCGTGTCAATAAACTTTTTTGGGCAAAATCTGTCTGGTTGGGGCGGCACTCAAACCAATTTTTTCCTCGACACATTTAGATTTTCTGACAATATAATATGCTTACATCTACACACTGAATATTTTGTGTATATATAAAAAAATGTTTTTTATTTCGGGGGTAGGAAATGAAAAAATAAAGTTGAATAAATATATACAGAGAGAGGAAGCGTTAGAGCTTTTTTAACTTTGCTCTCTCTGTGCATGGTTGAAAAAACTACCATTTCATTTTCAGACAAATAGAAATTGGATTCGAAAAAAATGTGTATGTATAAATATAGAAATGGAAGAAGATTGTAATCAGGAAAACTCTGTAATGGTTTTTACTTCTCTTACTCGCTTTCTATCTCATCGTCGTGTATATTTTTTGTGTATATTTATTCCCCGTTTTTCACTCTCTTTTCTCGGTCGTATTTTTCGTAAACTCAAGCTAGACAGGCTCACACTTGATGTCAATGACCATTGAACGATGGTATAAAAATTTTTTTTGTTTGCTTCTGGGAAATATTTTTTTCCTCTATATATGCAGCAAGCAGCTTTATGGTTTTTGCTAGAAAATGAATAACAATTTCACACTAAAATAGAATAATATGAGTAGTCATCATCATTATTGCACATATTAAAGAGCAAAAAGTAGAAAAATGATGCTTTTTGTAAATAAAATGAAATGTAGATTATAATGAAAGAGAGTGATGGTCATGCTGTGGTAATTTTAAAAAATATTTAATTTTAACTTTATTATTTCTTGATTTTAAATAAATGATTTGTTAAAACATTACAAGTTATAAATAAGTAAATTAATTAAAGACATTCAATGTTTAATTTCAAATCTTGATTCATTAAATATTAGGGTAAACGTTCCTAATTTTTGGCCGCTTTTGTTTTTTACAAATTCACTATGAAAACCTTTTCAAATCACAAAATAAATGATCACATAATACCAATAATGACATTTAAACACTAATGGACACTCAATTATGATTTATAAAATAGTATTTTATGAGAAATATCCATTTTTATATATTTTTCACAACAAAGAAAATTTTCCAAAAACTTCATATCAATATAAAGCACTAAATTATTGCAAATTTCTCACGAGTTATGACTTAAATATTTGAAAACATTCTCTAAGAATACTTTAAAATACTTTTTAACACAATTACACAAGTTTTAAACTACTAGTTTTAGCTGAAAATCTCGAACCTAATTTTTGGCCTATTTGTTTACAAAATTTTGTCGACAAAAATGTAAATCGCGTTCAGTCAAAAATGTGTGAATCGCGCTCAAAACACTTCAAAAAATTAAAAATGCAATTTTTTGCTTTTTGAAGCATTTAAGGAGTCGGAAATCGCGAGGAAATTGATTAAATAACATTAAAAGGAAGTAATATTGTGATTTTGAAGTGTTTTAAGAGATTTTGTGATTAAATTCAAATTGATTCAAATGTAAAAAAATAGGCCAAAAATTAGGAATGTAAATAGGCCAAAAATTAGGTTTGATAGGTCAAAAATTAGGACGGACAAAACTTGTTAAATTGTGAAGTAACTATTTAGTGCTGACTCTTAAAACATGAATTGAATGAAAGCTGCCGAAATTCTACAATAAAAACTTTAGACAGAATAAAAATTGAGCTGATAGTTAGTGAGATATTTGTGATTGAATTTAAAAAGTTGAAAATAGGCCAAAAATTAGGAACGTTTACCCTACACTTAAAATTTTTTGCTAAAAATTTCACTACATTTTTCAGAGTCCGAAACCGTTTTTC